>JAGKQI010000068.1:0-115970 GCA_018806915.1 Phytophthora colocasiae | reverse complement strand
TAACGATGGATTTGCTTTCTTAGGATGACGATCCTGTTTTTACGATGACGCTGACCACCTCGTAGAAAGAGTTTCGGAATGTCTTCTTTGTCGGACCATACATTGGTTAGCTACCTGTTGGCGACGAGAGATCGTGAATCACTCTCGCCTCAATTGCCGAGATCCGTATCGGCTTTTTCGACGCTACCCGAACGCGGACTATAGTGTGGTTTCCATCGTTCTGCTGCTTCTCTTGATACGACCAGGAACGCGCCGCTGCACTGACCATCTCGGATGCTTTTATTGAAGTGCGTTATGCATGGCTGATGCGGACTTGTGGTTTCGTGCCGGTTTGTTGTGTGGAATGCATCGACTTGGAATTCGTGTCTGGCTTCGACTGTTGCTGTGCTTATGAGTAGATCAAGATGTTCCTGCCCGTGAAGTAACCACGAGTAATGACTGCGGTTCAGGGCCTTGTTGAGGGGGTCAGGAGATGCAGTGGTTTGACCTCATATACAACCGTATCGTCTCAACCAACGTAAGATTTTCTTTCTGCACGAAGCAGCGACACTGGCCTATTTATGGTTTCGTGATCCAGTAAGAATGTTTGCTTATTGTTCTTGATAAACGCCATAATTACAGACGTCAGAGGCTTGATGCCCGCCATTTGGAAAGGCCTTACTCAACGCCCAGTGACGTTCGATCTCTCTCTATTGCCTGTAGTTGATTTACTACAGTCGGTGCTTGGCGTACAGCTGCCACTCGTGCCGACACTATGAGTTTGACCTCAATGTCGACGGCACTCTTAAACTTCATTCCTGTTTGGAGAAGTCTCGAGAGAACACCACCGTATTTCTCTCAGACATGGTTTGCGGCGACCTCAGGTAATGTTGAGGGATCGAAATGAGCTAAAATAGCTTGCATGTAGCACCGTTCGCCTTGAGCGGACATCCTTGTGTCGGTGCGTACCGTAAACATAGTTGACGTCCTTCCTTGCTTCGGAATGAGTTTGTAAGGCAGCCTCAGGTACTTTATGCTCTTTTCCAGTTCGACAGCCCCAACTGAGTGCTGTGCTGTAAGTTCTCCCTGATCCTATAGTCAGCGTGTTCATCTCCTCTCCGTCACTGGTGTCTGTTATTTGAGGACGGGTGAGGCCTTGAAGAGTATCCCGGCGAGTTCTGGATCTTGCATATTGAAACGTGCGCTAATCAAGTTTTCAGTGTTCGTTCCCTTACGTATGTCGTTGATAACAGCTAAACGGTAAGAGCCAAGCCCGTTCGAGAGTACTCGTAGGAGCTCCACGGTGCAAAATCTTCCAGTTGTTCTCCAAAATCTTTCGCCGCTGCAAAGAGGTCTCGTGTGTTATGATTGGTGATAATTTTTTTCGCGAAGGCGGCTACAAACTGCAAGTGACTCCACTGGAGGTCACGATATTCTGGTCAGTACGGAAGTTCTGGGGAAGCTCGGATTTTGAAGAGAAATTCCGCATGCTAGTTGCTTTCGCCTTCTTACGGTCGAGTTGCGTGTCGAGGAAGGTCAAATCTGAAATTGCAGAACGGATAAGTCGCAGATGCCGAACTCTGTGTTGCTGGGTGCGCCAGGAACTTGGTCGCTTACAGAGGTCCTTACATAGTCCATATAAACGTCAGTGTCCTTACCTGTATAAATGCTGGAGCCGATATCGCGTCGTGTACATCTTGTTGAGAAGTGGAGACGGGCGAAAAAATTGATTCTGCCTTCCAGCAGAGATCATTGCACTGGAATCAGTTCAGACGGGCTCGTCAAGATCGGTGGCGCTGTCCGTGCTGTGTTTTCTTCTGTGTGTGTGGTTGGTTCGCCTTGAGGAGGCTGAGCATTGTAGTCGTTGCTGTGTGTACGTCGGCTAACGGGGCTAACAAGTAGCGCTTGGACTGGGTCGGATGAGGAAGGGTTGGCGGTGACGGGAGCCTGTGTGATCGTTGCGGTATTTGTTTCCACCACCTTTGACGAACGCATCTCTGCTGTTCCGGCGGCGTTTTGGGGCTGGTGTGTCGTCGCTTATTGCGTTAAGCAGATCCGTGAAACGAAGAACTCACAGGGTCCAACATCATCGTTATCCTCCTCCCCGGAATACGATGCTTTACGTATATTCGACTTGATGTTCTGGCGGAGGACTCCGAGCTACTACGGTACTAGCGTTGGTCTGTGATGGGGTTGGTCTGCTGCGCTGTGTTGACGCTAAGCGAAACTCGTCGATGGATTGCCGATGTTCGTTGACGGCCGCGTGTCGATTGTTGGGGTTAGCTGTGCTGGGCGGATGGAAGGGCCCTCGGCCAAAAGTCGCTCCCGAAAAGATTGTGGCGACGCTGGGAGGCTTGTGTTCTGGCGAGTGGAGGGCTGGAAATGGGCTGTTGAGACTGAGACTGTGAGCTGCTTGCCTGGTCTAACTTTAGAGCTGTCGACGCCGATAAATAAATTGATGCCGATTCTGACCTCGGCTCTCTTGCCAAAAATACCCTTTTCAACCTGCATCCAAAGACCAAGATATAATGCCAACCGATTACGTTACACCACGGTATGTGCTTCAGGATAACAGCCACAGGGCGGGATGCACGTACAATTCAAAGTGGATGTTTGGTATTTCAGAGTAGCAGAATTATTTAATGCTTCGTCTGGAAAAAGAAAATGCGGAAAACGTGAACCAACTCAAGCAGATTCGAGGAGGCGATTGAGATATTCACAGTGCTTGCAGGGTAAACCAAAGTAAAAGTGTTCATGGACCAATACTCGAACCTGATGCAGACAACGATGAAACTGTGAACTTCAGTATCTTCCACGATTGATTGTGTCCGTCTATGGAGCTACTAGCAAGCTTCACTTGGAGCAGGTTACTTGAATGGTCAGACCCCTCGCCTCCAATTCCAAGAAGCGATACAGAACGCTGAAGGCGATGAAACAGGAAGAAACAAACAAGGAAACGACTTGCTTAAACGTCCCAGTATGACATGGAACTGCAAAGGTGATGGTGCCTGTATCGGCACACTGCCTTTGATCCAGAAAGATGTCAACAAGATTCCCGCACTGCCCAGCCCAAGACTGAGTTGATTGATGGATAGAAAACACCAGCGGTAAATAATCTTCGCAGGTCGATCTGAACTCTGTCACTTTCGTCGAAACTCAGAATCGCTTCGATGAATAGTTACAATACTGGATTTAGCGATGCACCCATTTTTGTCGAGATCTGTGTGCGGGATTGGTATCGACACCTGGACGCGTCTAGCCTACTAGACCTGGACAGTGTCCTGTTTGAACTCCAAACTCTGTCATGAAGGAACTAACCTACCGGAATTGGCAAGGCATCTAAGTTTCTTTGCCTCCGTACATATTAATGCGTTTGCTACAACAACCACTTGATGTTTCATACTTCCCGCTGGGCATCGCAGCTCTCCCTCGCTCTGCATTGCACACACTCATGCACATGGTAGCTTGGTGCTGTAAAGTCTCCCCCTCCCGGTATGTATGATGCCATAGCGCAGGTTTATCACTCTCACTACCAGTCAGTGGGTCGTTGCTCGTTATTGCCGCGCTGGCTAGTGTGCCCCAAGGATCGGAGGTGTCAAAGGACACGCTTTCACCCTCAACTAGTCTGCGTCTCCAGGCTCCGTTTACCGCGCCAAAACGCTTATTCGTCGTTCGTCAACGAAGAACTCGCCTACTTTTATTAACGTATGAATATAACTACGTTTCCTCTTTCTCTTTCTCGTCTGTGTCCTCCCACCAGGAGTTTGGTAATTTTCCGTAACTATTGCCGCCGATATTGGCAATATCATATTGCCATACCATTTTATTGCTCCTCAACCCCAATAACATGCAATTTTTACACAGGTCAATCTTGGCTATAGCCAAAATGTCGTTGAGCATGTAATAATGGTTGTTTTGGCCAAATCGGATGGTATGCGAGAACTATCGCCAAACGGGTTGAGTAAAATGGCCATGTTTGCACACAGGGCACTACGGGTTATTACAGTTGCTTAGTCATTTCCTATTTCAGGAATATAATATTATATCAGTTGATTTGTGTATTGTTATGTATATGATGTCGAGGAATTCGGACTATGACTCTGTGTGTGTTGGTTGGAGAGGTTGGACGCGGTGGGAGGGTTCTCGGAGGTACAACCTCTCCTGAATCCAGGCTGCACTTCCGACAGCAACCAACTCGTTCAAAAACTCATGAGGAAAAGACGACATAGTGTCACATATTCATGTAACGGACCTACTGACTAGTTGACATTGTCCGAAAAAATTGGCTTAATAACTCAATTATTTATTGAAACTTGGATTAAAGAAGCGCCTCCAATCCGTATGATATTGTATTTTTCCTATCCCTGGTCCCTCACAGACAACCTGTACTCCCACGCGGCGCAAACAAGCTCCTCCCGTTGTCCCTCAGATCCCGTGACACCTGCTTCGGGGCCAAACCAACCGAAATCCATTGTCCGCTATTAGGCTGCCCACACGCCCCCGCCTGAGAACCCAACTGGTCCCTCTGTTTTCCGCCTCTTTGGTCGTCCAGCCCCTCAACAGTCAATACTGCCCTTCAACAACAGCTTACGCTGCCCTTCCAACAGTCAACACTGCTGCTTCGTCTCTCAACAGCTCTCGCTTTTGCCCTTTTTGGAACTCCGCTTCACACGGCGTAATTCAGGAACTGACTGTCCAGTCCTTCACGTTCGTCTGGCATCCCAGTCGAGTCGTATCTTCAAGCATGGGCCTGTCCCCTCACATCTTCATGCGAGCGTCTCTCCCCATTGGTGAGTCCCGCGATCCACCTTCAAAGGTCTCTCAGTTGGGATCTTTGTCACTCGTTGGCTGCTGTGGGATGTTTTGTACCCAGGTGCAAACCCGTCTGCAAGATTAGAGCTTATTACAATGATATCAAAGCAAAGTGCGAGAAATTTACGTTTACGGTGAATTTCGCTCCGCTTGACTACGCTTTTCCACCCCGATCGAATGACACTTGGCACACACATGCAAGACCGCTTGACACAGGGCAAAGAAACCAATCATAACGCGAGTCCGCACGTGTACGACACTCCACGGCCAGAGTATATGTGCATTAGAACGTGACGATTTGCAGGAACATGGGTGCGGTGAAGCCAATCGCTCAGCTTAAAATTAAATACAAACTGAAGCAAACTAATTTTGTCCGAACAGTTTTTAATATTTGTTGACAAAATTGTTTCTTTACCTCTGAATCCGAAAGATTACATGTTGGTTGCTCCTGCTCTTCCTATCGTCGCTTGTCAGCTGTCCTGCAGTGGCTACCAACGTGCGCCAACGACCCAAAGTCCCTCTTTCCAGTCGGTCAGGTTTACGACCCACACGCAGCCAAGCGCTGTGCCAGCTTGGGTCTGTAGGCTGTGTGAACCATGTGAAATATGGCTCACACTGTGTGTCCCGTACCCGGTAATTGCAGGACCCATTCCAGCGGTGGTGGATCCTCGAGCCAAGCTGGTTAGACATTGAGGACCCGATCTAGGACCCGCAGGATGGCTTACACCTCCCAGAGGCTACACTCACGGCACCATTCCTGTGGTACCGTACCCCTAGAAGGGAGGTGCCCTTTGGAAAGATGGCGCTAGACGTTCGTGATCCGGAGAGAGTGGAGGTACCCGCAGAGCTGCTCGGACCAATGGACGCTGGAAGGTGGGAAGGGTGCTACTCTCGTTGGGCAAGGACAGGTGCCTACTGCAGAGGACGGATGGCAGGTCATGAGGCCCCGGTGGTGTGAAGTGGACGAAGGTGTCGTCCCTTAGGAGCGTAGTGCTATCGCTCTCCCTATTTCTGTTTAGTTGCGAATTTCCTGGTCCGAGAGAAGACAAGAACAAATTTACGTATTTTTATATTACTAAAAGGCGTTTCACTGCAAGACTCTACTTCAGATCAGACTCGAGGCCCCACTCAGGGACTGTGTACTCACCCAAACAGCCACAGGTACCAGCTCCAGCCGGGAGGTGCGCGACATTTTGGTTGGAGAAGCAGGAATTACCTGTTAGCTGGAGAAGGTTCCGTTTGGCGCACTTGGGTTCCAGAACAACCAAGCAGAAGTGGCCGCGAAGTAGCAAGGTCTCAGGGGTAATCAGGTCAGGAACGGGTCAGTTAATAGGCTTGGCGAAGCCGGAGGGCCATTTACAGAAGCCAACGGCGTGGAGTGAACGTCGCCGGGAACACTCCACCGACGAGAGACTACGGAGGCGCGGAATTGTTCTGCCGAAGTCGAGAGCGACCAGAAGAGTCCAAGCTGACGGACCGTTCCGAAGGGAGACAGTAGCCGTCGCTACTAGGAAGCCAGAAGTGCTGTGCGCTTTATTTTGGAGTTGATTCCCTGGGTGGACCTCCTGACTTTACGCGAGCAGCAAGGAGGAGAGTCCCGGAGGACTACATCGCTGAAGGTGACGATGGAGACTCTCCTGGGCAAGGGAAGCAACCCTACGGTGCAGCCCCAGAAGGGGAGAGGAGCGTTCTCGAGCGGCGGATCTGAGGAACGGGAAGTTAGAGGACACAGGTCGCTGGGCTCAGCAGACCGTTACTATCGGAGCAGGAGCGTGCTGGAAAGGTGACTTGCTCCGGATGCCCGACGACATTCACTGGCAGGCCTCAGTGCAGTGAGGTCTACCGTTCTTCAGTGGAGTGGCCGGAGGGAGGCAGCAGAACGTCGACTGAACAACCAGGAAGAAGCAAAGTGCGCTCCCAGAGTGGGATTTGGGAGGTCCGAGGTCCGAGTGCGGGCGACGCTTCTGAGAAGAACGGTACCTTCAGGGGAAGGAACCAACCCAAGTGAAGTATGCTCGGGGAGCGCCCCGACAGCATACACCCTACAGTGAAGATCCCTTCGGCATGAACTCCCTGAGCCGCTGGAGGAGAAGCCGAGCGCCGCGGAGCTCCGCCTACCGAGAAGAGTACTACGGCCGTACTGGTAGAGACCCGGAACGCTACTGGCGAGTAAGAGGCCTTCACGCCTCGATGCCTCCGGGAACGTGGAGTTCTACCGGAGGAAACCGTTTCAGAGGCCCCAATGTAACCTGGACGCAAGAGTACGCTAGTAGAGAGTGCTCCAGGATATCCTGCTTTTCGCTGAGTCGTCCCGACCGTCGATCCCAGCGTGGGAGGGAGTAAGCTGACCCTGTGAAGAACGCTTCGTCGGCCTCGAAGACGCCTCCAGACCAGGGTGCGATAGCAAGATTACCGTAACGTAACCATGAAGAACCCTTCGAGTCCTGGAAGATTATGGACTTCCACGGTCTGTTCCACCCGCCGGCTTCAGCCGGGTGCCTGTCGATCCGAAGCCGTCGACGATGATCTCGGCTTCTTCGGCACCCAGACCCCTGCTCCACTGGACGTCTCGACCTATCCGCGGGGAACGACCGGGTACCCTGAGCGCTCGACTGCAGCATATAGGGATGCCCCTCAGCAACCTGTTGCCTGCGGCAGCAGCTACAGTATCGTCAACAAACCGTTCCAGGCATCGGCTCTGAGTCTCGACGGCCGCCCCAGTGATACCTATCGCAAAGAGCGAGCACCCGGGCCACGGGAAGATGTCGGTGATGAATCGAGGGTCGTGTATTACCCTCGGGGAGGTGAGTGCCCCGAGCGGTCCTCCGGGACAGAATCCCGGTCGTCGGCCTCCATTGGCTACGGGGTACCTGGGCCTTCGCCAAGTTGGAGCGCCTACTGGAGCGTGGCTTGGGTACGCTCACCCGCCTGCTCTTGGGCACGCATTTCAGCCTCCTCCTACACCGTTCCTGCTCAGCAGCCGTTTCCCAGCCGTGCAGCCCTCGCAACCTGCTCAGCCTGTGATCGGTATGCCGACGAGTATCAGGAACGCTATCAGGATGCTACAACCGTTCCTATTCCGGATGACTCCACTGCTGAGAGAGGCTGGGAGCTTCTGGGGAGTCGTTTGAGCGTGCTACCGATGGGTCTGGATGATGTATTACGGTTGGAGGTGCGTTCCGTGAGTGCCTCAAGGCGCGCAAGGCTGGTGACCAGTGGTGGAGTGCACTCGCGCATCGATGACTTCGACACGCTGAATACGCGGTTCTACTAACCAGTTCATTTGTCAGACACCTCAACAGCGCATCGAGTTTGCTGAAGAGAGACGACCCGGTCGAGGGAATGTCACCGGAAGTGTGGGGTGACCCCTGACCTCTCGGATTTAATTGTGACGACGCACGCTGTTATGATCCGGATATGCGTTACCAGTACTTCCCTGTCTGGGTTGAGGAACCGTGAATGGAAGGCCTGGCGCTTTCGAACGCGTTTATGGTCGACGCTCCATTCCTCAAGCCAGCTGACCAGATTCTGTTATACAAAGAACATGCATCTCCCGGTCGATGAACGACGCGGACTTCGGAAGACGCGACGTCCTCCAAGAGGTTCAGAGAATACGATGATGCAGCAGATGCTGAACTTGATGCAGCAAACGGCAGAACATGTATTTGGCTCAACAACAGCAGCAGCAACAGCAAGCCAGTACGCTCCACTCGAGCGTTCCGCAAACTGCACTCCCTACCATTGCTGTGGCTCACTACGAGGATCACTGCGTTCGAGAGAACGCTCCGCCCACCGTGAATGTGAGATTGCTCCCTGAGGGCCCGGTCGAGAGGAATACGGCAAGGTCCGGACATGTACACGCAGGAAGGGGAAGATAGTTTGCGGTCGATGCCACCACCTTGGGGTGCAACCGCATTGTTAACTGTCGTCAGGCTGTAGTGCTACTTGCTCGAATTGCAAGGTTAAGGCGCCATGTGTATTTGGAATGTGAACAACTCAAGAGGACAACAACAGCGGCCAGAACCGTTTCCAACTCGCAACCCCGCTTCAAACAGGCAGACGAACGGTTATTACAGGAACCCTGGATGCTTCCTCTGCGACCGGCACTGACCATCGAGGCCAATTGCCCAACGAAGAAAATACTACTCAACTGTCGCGGCTCAAAGCAAGGCTGGAGGCTCGTCCGGGCAGGGACCAGCGTCTGAGGCGACAAATGAAAGAGGACAGGAGGAGGGAGGGGAAGGGGGTGTCGACCCTTCCTCTTGTCTGACGAGCGACATGTCCGAGAACGCTTCTTCGCTTTGAAGAAGGAGGGAGTAAGAGCCCCGTTCCGGAGGGGAGAATATGCGGTTGGGCCGCCGTAGGATTTTCCAGGAGTGAAACGACTGAAATTGCTGTGAACGAGACTGTTACTGAAGAAAGAGGAGAGCGTTCAGAGAGAACGTTGGAGGACGCCAGGGTCAGAAGTGGATCCTAGCAGGGGCAAGGGGCGTTCCCGAAGAAGAAAAGCAACTACGAGCGAAGGACGTTCGGAGGAACGTTGGGAGCGTGTGGGTCAGAGGATCCAAGCCAGAGGCTAGCGCTTTCCCGGAAGAGAGTTCATCTACGATTATCGAGAGGCTTCGGAACTGCCCGAAGAAAACTAGAGAAGGAACGCTACTACCAGCAGAGTACGAGGACCGCGGGGTGGTGTCCGAAGGAGAAGGAGGATTACTTTATGCGATTACTATGCAGACTACAAAGAGATCGCTAGTCTGGAAGAAGGACATTACCGGTTGAGTTGACCGCGCAACTAGGAGTCGCTGGTGGCGGCTTCAATGGGACGAGATGAATGTTCCTGAGGAAGCTGAAAAAGATAATGATGGCGAGACTAAGTTCCTGAAGTAGGAGGAGTTGTGGAGGGTGACATCAATTGCGGAACGCTGAGAAGAAGAAACGGTACATAGAGTGCCGCCAGGTCTTCTAAGTCACCCAAGAGTTGGAGATGTCCTAAGGAGTCGACCGGAACGGTTTTTGACAAAGCGATGTGAGTGCTGTTCGGAGTACTGTTCCAGGGACCCGCGATGCAAAGCACAATAACGGGACGCGGAAGAGGATCTACGTACGCTTTTTGGCGGACTCTAAGTCAAGCGAGGAACGAGAAGGCGTGAAACAGAGGAGAGAAGGGGTGCAGGAGAAAACAAGGACCAAGTCGGGGGAGTCAGTTGGCCCACGAGGAGAGACAAAACCGC
This sequence comes from Phytophthora colocasiae, assembly GCA_018806915.1. NCBI lineage: Eukaryota > Oomycota > Peronosporomycetes > Peronosporales > Peronosporaceae > Phytophthora > Phytophthora colocasiae. Next base: position 105,948 of record JAGKQI010000068.1, on the reverse strand, counting down.
TGCGGTAGCGGATGAGGCGACGACTAAGGGCCCCGAGGTTTCTGGACGAAAACCTGACACTGGGAAACGCTCCATTTTGGGAGGACGCTATCTTCGTATCCGGACAAAGGATGAAGGAGTCTGGCGAAGAACGCTACGTAGAATCTGGAGGAACGGCTACTCTTAGCGCTCGGAGGATATAATGGAGAAGAGAGTAGCAGAAGGGGTAAACCCTGTCGCCGGTGAGCCCCGGGTCCCAAGCTGGAAAGTGACTCTAGAGGGAGACAACCCAGGAGCTAAGTTCTTCACTAACCGAGTGGAGTTAGACCGCATTGGAAGGAGGCCTCGCGTCTGCGGTTGGAGAAGAGAAGGAGGGAGTTCGAGGAAGGAGCTCGAGGATCGCCTGTTCCCCTCTGAATGAGGTAAGAACTGAGGGAGGCGTGTTAAGAAAAACAAAGAGAGGAAAGAAGGAATTGACTCTCGCGGAGCTGAGCTTTCGCATCCTCCAGCATCCCCGAAGAGACGCTGAAGAGAAGAACAGAAGGAGTCGTCGCCTGGTGAGCTGTCGACGCCAGAGTACTGGGTTAAGTGGTACGCTTCCACTCTCGCTGCCTCCGAGGGCTGCGGAAGCGTGCTAACCGGTAACTTCAGCAAGAAACCGCCTGACGAAGACGCCGTGGCGAGCGTTGTCGTCCAGGATGGCCGGGATTCAGACCAACGCGACGTCGGCGCGTGGACGCAGAAACTTCATCGAAGGAGTCGTACAAGAGGGAGAAGTGAGAGGAAGAGAATAGGAAGTTGGCGCCTAAGGAGCGACCCCGTCGAGACTGAAACCGTGGCCGAAGAACATCGGGATTCCCTTGAGGAGACCCCGTACCGGAACTGCAATCGTCGCCTTTGTCGACCGTTCCCGTGCTGGACAAAGATCGACGCTGATCCTCAATGGAGACGACTAATCCGGGAAAACGGTTTATCAACTCATTGGCCAGGAATTGATGGTCAAGGAGCGTTCCTGTGGGTCCTGCCAGAGTGAAGATTCGTGGAAGGAAAGAAGCCTGAATGGCGTTCCCGAGACCGCTGGCTCGACTTCCAGTTGCGAGTCCATAAACAGGAAAGATCGAAACCGTTCCTCCAGCCGGCCGGACCACTCACTTGAGTGAACCGTTCAAGAAAGAGGGATGCTTGTTCAAAGAGATCAAGAACCAAATACTTACGCTTCCGCCGACACCATCCGGTGTAAGATGCTTGAGAGGACCCCTGACTTGTGAACAGTGTCGCCTCACTCGTGAGGAACCCTGAAAGAGGACCGTATCTACGGAGCGTGTCGTTCGACTTGCTCGGCGTTGTTCGCTAACCTGTTCTGAGAGCGTTGGGAACGCTCCAGTTCGAAGGAAGCACCAAGCGAACGGGAGTGTACGAGTACGCTCATGCAGTTTCGGACGACCGAACGGTTAAACCCAGAAGGTGGACTTGAGAGGTTTTAGGACCGGGGGCTGGACGACTCACTGGAGGATGAGGACGAGGTAGTCCTGGAAGGTAAACGAAATCATCAGGCTCCGTCAGGAGTGGGTGGAGAGGCTCTCTCTGTGGGTTATGCATTGACCAAAGGCCTGCCGACGGCTATGCTGATCGACTCGGGTGCTGTCGCGGAGTCTGATCGACTACCGCATGTGCATGGAAACGGTTGGGAAGGGCGGACGCTCCGATGTCCCCCGTATCCGCAAGGATTGAAGGGTGTTTCAGGACACTCGCTGCGAGTGCGCGGGATGGTCGATCTACCCCACATGCGCCTGTGCAGGTCTCGTGAGATGACAAAGACCGTTCGTTGGTCATCCCGACAAGCTGCATGTGGACGATCAATACTTGGGAACGGTTTCTCGTCTGGATTGTGACCACGCCCCTGAGGAACGTGGTTCTGGACGTTTTGAGTGCCGAGGCGTGGAAGTGACTCGTTTTGAACGGTGGTAATGTGGCTTGACTTCGCAGCGCGATACCAGGAAGTGAGTGCGGAACCCTGCTTTGCGCCAGTTGAACGGTTTAGCCTACGGTTTTGCTCTGCATGGAGCGCTCTCTTTGCTGTCCCCTGTTCAAGTGTTGGAGCGAGAACGCTCTCAGTAGCGGTCGCTATGGACAAATGCACCGAAGATTGGTGGGGTTGCGGGACAGATCACGTTCGGAAGTACGGTCCCGACCTTTTGCTGGAAACTCACTGAGTCAGCTAGACGCTACTACCAAGCCTGGAGGGAGGGAAGGCGTGAACGCTTGGAGACGCGTGTATGCTGGCGTGCAAGGACTGTGCTGGATAACGCTTCTAACGCTTTCGATGGCTATACATCTGTCAATGATGCTCTTTACGATCTACTGGAGTTTGTGCTGTGCGGAAGCACAGGTGTGGTCGTGGTGTTGGCTGTCCTGAATGCTGCTGTAACAACTACGGTGAGAGACATGGACTTCTTGGGGTATGCTATCACCGGAGTCGTAGCTGTTGTCGGTCTAGTAACGCATGGATGGCGTCTGGGAGACCGTGGAGGTCGCCTGCGCAAGATTGCTCCCCGAGGAATTATTGAAGAAGCCTTGGACAGCGTGCAGAGGAACGCTGACGAGCGTTATCGTGCGGAGGAAGCTAGCCTGCAACGTCTGCGTGGGCCAGAAGTGATGCCCAAGGAAGAGGTGTCTAGCGAGGAGGGTGATCACGAAGGAAATGAAGAGTCAGCCTCGTCAGAGGACGAGCCTGAAGAAGGACCTTCCCCTGCCACTAGCGTTCCTGCTCGTCGCGCTTCGATGCCGGCACACTTCACGACGGCCGACGCCTACATGGTCGAATCGCTACGGGGCTTGGCTGACGAGTTCTAACACCGTGTTCGCCGAGGACGGCGAACGTCTAGTCGGGGGGAATGTCCCGTACCCGGGATTGCAGGACCCATTCCAGCGGTGGTGGACTCGAACCAAGCTAGGATGAGGACCCGATCTAGGACCCGCAGGATGGCTACACCTCCCAGAGGCTACACTCACGGTACCATTCCTGTGGTACCGTACCCCTAGAGGGAGGTGCCCTTTGGAAAGATGGCGCTAGACGTTCGTGATCCGGAAGAGTGGAGGTCCGCAGAGCTGCTCGGACCAATGGACGCCCCGGAAGGTGGGAAGGTGCTACTCTCGTTGGGCGACAGGTGCCTACTGCAGGACGGATGGCAGGTCATAGGCCCCGGTGTGTGAAGTGGACGAGGTGTCGTCCCTAGGAGCGTAGTGCTATCGCTCTCCCTATTTCGTTTAGTTGCGAATTTCCCTGGTCGAGAGAAGACAAGAACAAATTTATGTATTTTTATATTACTAAAAGCGTTCTACAAGACTCTACTTCGACGAACTCCGAGGCCCCACTCAGGACTGTACTCACCCAAACAGCCACAGGTACCGACCCAGCCGGGGAGGTGCGCGACATGTGGAGCCTGTGAACATTTCGATGGACGCACAGCTCGTCATGAAGTGGCCGATCGTCCCCCTAAACTCTCAGCAGTCGTCAAGTTGGGGACGTATACGCAACCAGGTTGCGCCATCAGTGGTTGTCACACTGTGAAGGTGCTGGGCGTGTTGCCTCATGAGGACTGTTTCAACCAACAAGTGCGGAAAGAGGCCGACCAACCTGATAGCAAAACTGTAAAGATCAACTTTGGAGGGATTTATTACGAACATTTGCCCTCCGGTGAGCTGTACGTAAAATACGAACGGAAGAATTATCTTACGGGCGAAGAATCTTGCAAGGTCCGAAGTGGCTACAAACGGTGGTTCTAGGTCGGTAAGGCTTCCTTAGTACGCTATGTAAAGATCAGGCATTTAAAACGTCATGTTTTTACAAGACATAGTTCTTAAAAATCTGGCTTCAGTGATTCCGACTATCCCAAAAGTGCACTGACCGCTGAGCAGGCGTCGAAGCCAACACAAAAAGTGTGCGTAAGATATCAACGGGCGGTCGACGGACTGCGTTCCAACTGCGTGCACTGTCGATGGCACTGATCATAGCAACTTTCGACTGTATCGGCAATTTCTCCTTCACAACAGGAAGAAATTCCCCATTGTGAGTCATAATGTCCGTCACCTCCTTCTCGTCGAATTCTTGTTCATCAAATTTTATTGTGAGCTTCTGAAGCTCACGCGCCATCCGTAGACTGAAGTTCCGTAAACACACTGGGATGTCTGCCAACTTGCGACTGTCTGTAATACTCAACATCTTAACTGGCCACAAACCAGAGCCTCGTTATGAATCGAGACAACCACATCGAGATCGTAAGTCGTGAGAGATTCAAGATTTGGACATACAGCAGACAAAACACTCAGGTCAAGAGTACGGTCACTGCTGTCCGGAGGTATCCTCTGTGATAATAAACGTAAATTACCACCGATCAACTCCAGCAAGCTCATCATCAACGAAACGGATTCGAATGGTGTAAAGGACACATACAAAGCTCGAAGTGCTCTTAATCCCAGCGGGGGAAGGCGGGAGAATCGATCCCCCTTTGGGTTCCGCACAGTAGTGGGGCCCACTCGCTTCACTGTTAATGTGACCCTCGGATGAGCACTGTGTAGGTTTGCTCCTTGATATCGCGAGAAACCACTGCGACGCCATCACCAATTCGACATCGACAACGACCGACACCTGGAATGACCACTTCAACGTCATCGCCTTCCTTGAACCAGGCCCGACAGCGGACCAAATTCGGCACAATAAGTGGCGAACCTTCCAGATCCAAGCCCCACACTGTTGTTCCTTCGGCAATGTCTACAAAGCCGTAGAAACAACCTCTCGGCTCGTTCGAACGAGGATAATTACAGCGCAATACACCCGCAATTCGTGATAAATCGGGTTTTGTCAAATGCGCATCCCATATTATTAGCGAAATGTCGGTAGAAGGTGAACGGCTTATAGCATACACTAACCATGCCCACGACTCAGTGCGCACAGCCTTGAAATCGATCTTGATTGGAGTTGTGGTAAATCCCGCGGATACAACCGAACAAATCACAGCAAACGCGCTTTTGGACAGCTGGTAACACGAAATCGACACCTTTCGACTGACGACTTAAGACCGCACCGATAGACGCGGGTCAGTAGAACTCCAGCGTTGATCGCAGCCTGTTCGTTGCTGGTTGGATCTTCTTGTTCAAGGTAAATGGTGAGGAGTTTATTGGTGTATATACCAACCCAGCAGCTAAATCTCGGCAAAATCGCGACGTTAAATCCTGTATAGTAACGACAACATTTACTCTTGTAGGCACGTGCTGGTGCTGCCAGATACTTGCCAAAGTGGTGCTATATCAGGGGCAATAATGAGTTGCATCAGCATTGCAGCACTCGCGTCAAACATACCTCGAAGGTCTGTTCCAATTCGGTTGCCTTCATCAAATTTTTGGGATGCTACCACCATTGAACACGCATCGCCATGTCATAATTGAGCAAGCAAGAGTGTCTTCCTGCCCCTTTCGTCCACTTTTATTCCCTCCAGCGTCTGTATCGCCCGTTGAAATTGCGATGATGGGGTAGAAAGCCCCTGTAATCTACTCCAAGTATCTTGCTGAACTGTAGAAGATCCAATGACGAGCAACTCCCATTGTGGATACCAACTCTGTCCGCCTTGGTCGATTGACTGCGTAAGGTGTGCAAACTGCTCCGTAAACGCTTTGTTATCAACTATCGAAAGAACAATAAACAATTCGATTGCTTCTCGAATCTGGTTCAGCTGACTCACATTCTGTGGATTCTCTTCTTCCAAGTGAAGCATAAAGGTTTCTTGGTGATGTGGGTGGCCTATATACGGCCACCAAAAGAACACTGCATTCCCACTCGCTGAACTTGGAGACCCTCCTCGGATAATACGATCAGACAAGGCATCACGCCACGGCTCTGAGAATATTAATCGGTAGCCATTACGGAGGAAACCTGGAAATGGCAACCGTGTGGAGTGGAAACTTTCGGATAAAATCTATCATTTAAACGAAAGGATTCTATCCATCACTCAAGAAACAACGATTTCTTCCTAATTTGAGGGTCAACATCTAGCAAAATGCTTCATTCCGCAATTTTCTCTAGAATGACCGTCTGGATGTTCCTCAATCATTGGTATGCTGCCTTACGCACTTGTATTATCCCAAGTAAACCGACAGCTTCTGAATGTGAAATGGAAGTGGTGTTCGATTGGCATCTTCCCACCCCAGTGTACCCACAAAATAAAATCCATTTACTTCTTCATCTAGAAGATAAAACTGAAACTGACCCGAGACGCAATCGAGTTATTCACAATCCTTGCGGTGGTGGACAGCAATGCGTTTGCGGAGCTAATTTCACAACTATCCAGAAATGGAATATATACGTCTGTGGAATAGTTTCCGACCAGCAAATACCTGGAGCAGGTTGCACAAGTTACCGAAACCATCGTGCGACAAAGGTTAAAGGCAATGGGATGGGAAGAAAAAAGAATTTACACTTTTAAATGGGATGAGTTGGAAATGCACGTGGTGGTATTGATGTGGACGTCTGCTGTATGCCCAAATCTTGAATCCCTCGCAACCCGTTACATTGAGTCTCTGCGTTTGTGGTCAACCCGGAAGTTTTTGGTCAAAGAAAGTAGAAAGTTAACAGACCTCACATTGTGCTTACGGAATCCCAAGCTACTCATGGCACGTGAGCTGGAGGACCTCAGACTGGAATTTTACGAAGCAGAATATGACGAAAGTGAGGTCATAAAACTACGGATGCACGATGGAGATGCGAGAAATTCTCTCTACAGTCGAAAGCTGCACTAGTTAGCGTTGTCAACGGAGCCCACTACATGAAAGCAATTCACCGCCTTGTTAGTGATTATCTCTATCTTTGCTGCAACTCCAGCTAAAAGATCTGTTAGCGTTCGAAGCCACAGTATCCATATGAGAGGCCAGTGAAGAAAAGGAATCAGAGAAGATAATGAAAGAGAAATACAGTTCCTAATGCGTTTCATAAGTGATGAGATTTGAAGCAGTGTGTATCTTATTCGTGTGATCTGCTGCGGATAATCGATTACTACAATTTGAAGCGAATTATGTCTTTCTCTCCAGAAAAAAATATAAAAAAGATGGAGAGTCATTCATGAACCAAAAGAAATATGACTACACTGAGTTACCTATAATAGATAGTAAATCTGCATCGAGAGTTCATACGTCTCCAGGGTTTCGATGGACCATGACGTGCTGCGCGTCCGTCGAAAGACGATTTAAGTCGCAATGATCGGGTGCCATCAAATGCACTTAAAAAACAACTCATCGTTTACTGTACATTACGAGCGAAATATAGGAAGACGGAAATATGATTCACTATCACAAGCGAAAAACCTTTGTTAAACTCTTTCAATGCTAATGGAAAAGCAAAAGCAGAATCACCAGTCTTGTGAAATTTCATCGCACGACTTCTCCTTCTACACTGTCATCCTCGTCTAACACGCACTGATCGTCGGGCAGGGGTCGAAGCGAAAACAAAAATTAGACATAAAACATCAGCAGGTACTCGATGAAAAATCGGCTTCGAGTAGTGCACGTAGTTAATGACGCTGATCAATGCAGCTTTCGACTGAATCGGAAATTTCTCCTTCGTAACACAGAGAAAATCTCCATCATGCGAAGTAAATTCTTGGATTTCCCTCTCTTCACAATGCACATTATAGAAGTCGAGACGAGTAAGCTCACGAGCCATCCGGAGGCTGCGATTCCGTAGACACAATGTGAAATCCGACAATTTCCGATTACTTCCGACTGTCAACTCCACGATTGGCCAGCGACCCAGCGATTCATTGTGAGCCGTGACAACTACAGCAAAACTATGGATTTCCAGATATTGGAGGTTCGGGCATATTCCAGACAAGACACTCAGATCAAGAGTCGTGCTGTTGCTGTAAAGCGGTGCAGATATTGTTAATGAGCGAAGATTTCGACCAACCAACTCTAGCAACTTAACCGCCGAAGAAACGGAATCAATTGACGCAAATCTCAAGGAAAGTTTGCTCAAAGTTGGTACGTTCTGCTCCACCAAATCTCGAGAAACTTCGGAAACGCCATTTCCAACTCTAGTTCGACAACGACCGAAGCCTGGAACGACAACTTCCACCTGATCTCCCCCCTTGAACCAGGCTCGACAGCGGGTAGAACTCGGCATCTCAAATGCTGAGATTTCGCCACCTACAGCATCGATTGGCCATACAGTTATGCCTTCGACAATGTCCACAAATCCGAATTCACAAGTATTGTAAGTTCTAGGCTGAAGTTCCTCCTGCCCCATAATAGGATAGTTGCATCGGACAACATCCGCGATACTCAATAGATTGGCTTGTGTCAAAGTCACATCCCAAAGTGTAGCAGTTGAACAGCAGCTGATAGTGTACAAAAGCCATGGCCACAACTCAGAAGCCGTAAGCGTGATGTCGAACGTGAGTGGCGAAACGCCAGATTGCGCTGCAACAGCGGAACCAATCGCAGGAAAAAGCTTTCGAAACCCTTTCATACAAGAAATGTTAATAGTGCAACCATTCAAACAGAGACACGTGAGGACATGGTTCAGTAGAATCCCAGTGTTTATCATGTCTGATAGATAGGCACCACTTCAACTAACCAGGTCCAATGCTGTCATTTCCCATTTAGGTATAATGTGTCGAGTCTCATCTTCTTCTGTCAAATTCTTCGTAGAATGGTCTTTGAATAGAGGAAAGCATTTAGCCATAGTGTTGCTTGGGTTCACACGTGTTACGACCACCAAAGGTTGACGAGTTGATTAAACGACACGGGTTTAATTCCATCCATTTATATAAAAAGAGGTTATGTCCGTGATTTAGATCGATGATGCCTTTGAGTCTGGAAAGGTCGTGAATGTTACATCCTCCACTGGACTTCATTCCCAAATTTACGGTGTCCATGGCGACGGATTGGACTTTCCTGAAACCTTGGCGGAATGCCTTACAATCTAGTTTGATGGATTTCCAAAGCCGACGACAATACGTGCGCTTTAGTTGGCCTCGTGTGCCATGCTCACAACACTACCTTGGCTACGATGTTGGGTTGGTCGATGGAGATACACAGAATGTGAATCGATTGAATAAGGTTCGGGAAGCAATCGTGTTATTCACAGTCCTTGCGCTAGTGAATAATAAGGCATTCTTGGACCAATTTCCGCCGCGTTTACCGCCACAACATCCGCGTAAATGCTATCCATTTTGGGTAGTGTACGTTTACGGATCTGCTACCGTTCAACAGCTCGTTTGGGGTCAATTTTGTGCAGATTCAGATCCCTCACCGCAGTTTCAACAGGCGATGCAGAAGGTGAAAGTAATGGGACTGGAAAATATGAACGAAGACAAGAAGTATCTGTCCAGTTGCGCCGGTATGCGGTGGGAGAGCAGCCTCGACGGCGGTAAAGTATATGCGAATTTGAAGGTCAACACAAGTGATATACTCGATACTTGTCTGCAAAGATTTTTTATTGCGGGTGTTCCTTTAGTTTTGTTGCTGGGCCGCGCTACTCTGCGCGATTTGGAGCATAGCCAAAGTGTCGTTGCTACGGAACAAGTGCCCGTGGATATCAAAATTGCTTTTCGAATTCGTAATTTTACTACGAGTTATTATCGAAATTTGGCGGCAAGTTTACCATGGAAAGTGGTAAACCCTCTCGATATCTCCGTTATATTCGACATCACGAGTAACGTTGACTCTTCAGTCCCTTCGCGATCATTCTCCTCACTACATACCTCCTCCGTGGGCATCACTTCCGGCCCACGCAGACGTTGCAGGCTAGCTTCCTCCGCACGGTACCGCTCGTCAGCGTTCCTCTGCACGCTATCCAAAGCTTCTTCAATGATTCCTCGGGGAGCAATCTTGCGCAGGCGACCTCCACGGTCTCCCAGGCGCCATCCATGTGTTACTAGACCGACAACGGCTACGACTCCGGTGATATTATACCCCCAAGAAGTCCATCTCTCACCGTAGTTCAGCACATTCAGGACAGCCAACACCACGACCACACCTGTGCTTCCGCACAGCACAAACTCCAGTAGATCGTAGAGCATCATTGGCAGATGTATAGCCATCGAAAGCGTTAGAAGCGTTATCCAGCACAGTCCTTGCACGCCAGCATACACGCGTCTCCAAGCGTTCACGCTTCCCTCCCTCCAGGCTTGGTAGTAGCGTCTAGCTGACTCAGTAGTTTCCAGCAAAAGGTCGGGACCGTACTCTCCGAACGTGATCTGTCCCGCAACCCACCAACTTCGGTGCATTTGTCCATAGCGACCGTACTCGAGAGCGTTCTGCTCCAACACTTGAACAGGGACAGCAAAGAGAGCGCTCCACAGAGCAAAACCGTAGGCTAAACCGTTCAACTGGCGCAAAGCAGGGTTCCGCATCACTTCCTGGTATCGCGCTGTGAAGTCAAGCCACATACCACCGTTCAAACGAGTCACTCTCCACGCCTCGGCACCAAACGTCCAGAACACGTTCCTCAGGGGCGTGGTCACGATCCAGATGAGAACCGTTCCCAAGTAAACCGGCAATAGCTCCCAGCGAGCGTACTCCACGAGCACAGAGCGTCCATTAGTCCTTCCTGCGAGTGGTGAGACCAAAACGGAAATGGCCCCTTTGGCAACTTCCGACTCGAGCGTTCGGTCTGTTCCCCAGAGCTATCGCACGCTGCAGTACCAAAACCAGTCACCTGGCATCATCGAAGGTATTTCCTTTCAACCATCGAGACTCGATAGTCCAATTCACCCACCAACCGTAGTTAGTAGTCAAAATCGGTCCATTTGGATCACACGCTTCACTTTCTCGGATAAGGCCTTCGCAAAGTCCCAACGAGAAAGGGGCTCTTTCTCACATTACAGTTCCTTCCACGTCGAGAACACCACCGGCAACAACGTCGTCATGGGCAAGTCCAGGCTCGAGGAGGAATACGACGGGCAGTTCAAGCGTCTCGTCAAGCGCTACGCCGCGGAGGATGAGAGGGAGGAGAGGAAGGAGGAAGACATGACGCCCACACAGGCCCAGGTCGCCTTCTGGTCCGAGATGAGAGAGGTGTTGAGCGTCAACGAATGTTCCACCGGACTCGACATTCTGGACGACATCGCCGAAGCTGTCATCGACCAGACAGGGTACGCTTCGGACGCGTTCGGGGGCCCCGTACTTGTACTGCCCAAGCCTTCGCGTCAGCGTTTCAGCAAGAGGGCCGAGTTGCATCCTCGCTTCACAGGTCCTTCGCCTAAGAACGCTTCCTCCCGGGGCTCTTCCAAGACTACGTCCTCCTCCAAGTCATCTTCATCCAAGAAACGCAAGGAGCGGCCTCGAAACACTTCGCCTTCGTCTTCCCCGGAGCGCAAGAAGTCGTTCTTCACGGTCGAGCTCGCTGTCACCACGCCCCAAGAGATTCACGACGACCTTGAAGAGCTCTACAGCGACGCCGCGGAGAAGGGGAAGACACCGTTCCAGTTGGCGTATCCGTGGGAAGGCTCGAGTCTCTGGTACGATCCTGAAGCGTACCCCGAAGTTTACAGAGCTCATTGGCGCTGGTGGAACCATGATCGTCCCGTCTTCTAGGAATGGCAGCTTCACGCGCCCCTCAAGTCTTCAGCCGCACAGACCCGTCGTCGCAAGGCCAAGATGGAAGCGGTTGCCAGGCGTCTGAGGTTCCTGGAGTCTATGCATTGAGACGTGGGGATACTACAACTTCCTCCAGCTCCTCGAGGACTGCCCCGACCCCAAGCTGCTGATGTGGTGGGGTGGTCAACCGGGACGGAACCAGTCGCGAGGCCCGGGTTACCACGGCCCGATCATCGACAGTCTCGTTTCTCTCCGCCGCAGGGACAAGGCTGAGTACGAGAAGAAGATGAAGCACGCTTTGGAACCGTTCTTCCTGGACCACGACTCCTTCTCCGACGTTCCTGACCTTCTCTACTGGACGGAGGCTTTGGATCCGGACAACATCAAGGTGGAGAATCGTCTCTCCGACGAAGAGTTGGCCCGATGCTTGATCGACATCCAGTCCGATCGCACGCCTCGCAAGGGGTGGGCCGTGGACACTCACCAAGGCACCTGGCTGTGTCTTCGCAAGAGTTCTCGCATCGTCACGTTGGCTAAGAGCATGGTGAAGCAGCTCCAGAACGGTTCATACAAGGTGTGCACGACAGTTCCAGCGCTCGAGTCCTCCGAGGTGGTCGGCGGCTATGATCGTTTCCGACGCAAGGGCCGTCCGACAGCTCACGGTACTGGGCGCCTGGATCCCAAGCTTCTCGTTCCCCACTTCAAGAAGTCCAAGTCTAAGTCGGGATCCTCGCCAAAGACGCGTTCCAGCGACTTCTCGGTGGATCCGGACGCTTCCCCGGAAACGTCCCCTCCGGTCCCCAAGGCTGCGACTCCTCCGAAGTCTCCCAAGAACGCTTCTCCTGCTGCTTCAGGGAACGCCTCGCCGACCAAGTCCAAGCCGGCTTCCCCATCGTCACCCGAGGCGAAAGCGCCCACGCCGTCCAAGCCTAAGTCTCGCAGCCCTTCGCCGGCCAAGGCCGACTCCCCGAAGAAGCCGAGTCCCCCACCCGAAGTGTCCAACCGCGACCAGAAGGCCGAAGAAACTACCCAATTCAAGAAGGAGACGTCAGACGACTTCCTGGGCAGCAGCAGCGACGAGAGTGATTCCGAGGCAAGCGAGAACGACGATGAGCATCAGTCCGACGACGAGTCCCACGAAGACGAGGACGAGGAGAAACCCGCAGCCAAGAAGCGAAAGATCCTCGACTTGTCGGGAGGTAACAGCACTTCGTAGCCTCTCGAGCTTCTAGGAACGGTAGCGTAGCGTTCCTTGCATAACCTTCATAATAATCTTTTCTCTTTTCCTTTCTGCTTTAGTCGTCTTCATTTGTTTTTCGTAGCTTCCTTCCCCAAAATATAAACACACTGGTCCCTTTGCGTTCTCCAACACGCATACAGTTTCACATCGAGCGTTCTTCGATAGCATTACGGTCCCCGACCTCGGACGCATCGATGTGCACGTACAGCTTCGACAGTGTGTTTTTCGACAAGAATAAGCACGCACGGCCCACGACCGAGCGTTCTCCATCGTGTAGGCACGGTCCTCTGACCGAGCATTATCCAAGAATGTAAACACGGTCCCTGACCGAGCGTTCTCAATATGTAGGCACGGTTCCTTGACCGAGCGTTCTCCAAAATATAGTCAAATATAAAAGCCACCACACGAGAGCCATCTTCTTGCTCCTCGTTCTTCAAGCTCGCATTGCCCGCAACAGTCACCACACAGGCAATCAGCCCTCTTCTCTCTAGAAGAGCATGTCATCTTCGTCGACAGCGACGTTTGGCCTCCGCCAACCGTGCACTGCGACGCAGTTCAGGTAGACCCTTCTCCTTTCGCCGAGCGTTATCGAACGCCTGCAGAAGCGTTCGATAGTTAGGAAGAAGCGTAGCAGCAGGTCTCCAGATCACTTCGTAGGTAGCCAACAGTACTAAGTACTGCGTGACACCGTTCTCCTTCCGTCGAGCCAGGATGTCGTGACAACCGGGTTGCTCGTCCCAGAGACAGCCGTCTCTTCACCACCGATTACCAACCGTTCCACGTAGCTAGTCGAAGGTAGGTCGGCCTCCTCAAGAGGTCCTTCATCATCAACACCAGGACGGGACGTCACACCCTCAGGCACCTCCGTCGGGTACGGTCGACTCCAGCGTCCTCGAAAACGCTTCAAACGGTTCACGTTGACGGTCACGACCCGGTTCGGGTGCGAAGGAATCGCCACCCGGTACGCGTTCTCGCCCACCGTTCCTACAACGCGGTAGGGACCGTGCCAGGAGAATGCTAACTTCTTGGTGGTACGCTCGCCTCTGCGAGCTCGAAAGTATTGGTAGACCCACACCGGGTCTCCTTCTTCAAACTTCACCTCCACCTGCTCCTCAAGGCGAGCAGCGTGCCGGTCCTGCGCCTTCAGCAGCTGACGCTCCACCATCCTTCTGGTGTCCCTCAGCGACAGGTACAAACGTCGTCGGTAGGCGGCCACTTCGTTGCTCTTCCACTTGTTATCCGTGTTTAGGAACGCTAGGTCTAGCGGTAACACGGGATCTCGACCGTATAGCGAGAAGAACGGCGAGTCCTTTAACGCTTCGTGATAAGAAGTACGGTAAGCGAACAGTACGCGCGGTAGATACAGATCCCAGTCGGTCTGGGCCTCATTCACGAACATCTTCAGCATGCCAATAAGCGTTCCGTTGAACCGCTCTACTAATCCCTGAGTTTGCGGGTGGTAGGCGGCTCCGAACAGCTTCTTAATGCCGAGCGTTTCGTAAAACGAGCGCGCCAGTTCCGAAATAAAGTTGGATCCTTGGTCGCTAAGCAACCTCTCAGGCACCCCGTGCCGCGAGATAACTTCATTCACCATCGTCTCGACGAAGGTGATCGTGTCCAAGGCTTCGATCGCGAACGCCTCCACCCAGCGGGTGAAGTAGTCGGCAAAGACTAGAATAAACTTCTTGCCTCGAGGCGTCGTAACCAGGGGTCCGATGGCGTCCACGACCAGCAACGAGAACGGTCCGGACAGGTCATGCACCGGCATCCTTTGCATCAGACCGTTCCGCCACGGACGGTAGCCCTTGCCGCTGCCACAGATCGTGCACTCGCGCACGTACTATTAAGTATTTAAAAGATTATCAATTAACTCCGCCACATCCTGCTTCCAGTCATGCCAGAACGCATGCTTGCGGACCTTGTCCAGCGTCTTCGTCACTCCGACGTGGGCTGCCAATACGTCCGTGTGGCAGTGGTGCAGAACGGTTGAGATGAACGGTAACGGGATCACTGGCACCTCAATAGAACTAGCAGGTCCAGCCCGGGCCTTCAAGTAGACCTTCCTCATCAGCACGCCGTTCTTGACGGCATAGTTAGGAGCCATCAACAACGTCCGCGCCCGGAGCTGGGGATCAAAGGCGAGAGCACCATCCTGGACATACGCGATCATCGCCAAGATCCACGGCGTCCGTTTCTGCTCGTCCAGGAACCGTTCCTGTTGCAGGCCGAACAAGTCCACTGGGGACACCAACAGTTGATCGTCGGGGTCAGGAGGAGCAGCGTTACGACGAGCTGACCCCCCGACCGGAATGGAACCACGCTCTCCAGCTTCACTGTCTCCCGTCCCATCCTCCGTTCCGTCTTCAGGAACGGTTCTCCGCGTAGTATCGCCTCCTGGCACAGCAGTCCCCCCGACTTCGTCGGGGCCATCCTCCACAGGATCGGCCGCGTTAAGCAGATTTGCCATCGAAACGGCGTTAATAGTCACCGCATGTAGACGCGAGAGTCCATCCACATGGCCCATAGCCGTTCCAGGCTTGTGGAACACCTTAAATCGTAGCTGGGAGAGTTCCATCGCCCACCGTGCCAATTTAGCGTTACTGGTACGGTTCCTCTACCCACGTCAACGCTTTGTGGTCCGTGTACAGGTCGAACTCACGCCGATCGAGGTAGCAACGGAACTTCCGCGTAGCCCAAACAATGCCCCAGCACTCGATCTCCGAGGTGCCGTTCTGTTTGTTGACCCAGTTCTTTTCGGATCCAACTAGCAACTTGCTAGCGTAGGCCACCACGCGTTCCCTTCCTTCCACAGTCTGCATAAGACACGCCCCGATCGCCAACGTGGAGGAGTCCACGTACAGTTTAAAACGCTTCGAGAAATCCGCGTATACCAGGATAGGCGGCTTCACGAGCCTCCGTTTCAGCTGTCGGAACGCCGACTCACAGTCCTCCGACCACTTGAACGGTACTCCATTCCCCTTCAACCGTTCTATGGGCGCCGTGATAGCGGCGTAGCCCGGTATATAGCGACGGAAGTAGCTCGTAAGTCCCAGGAACGCTCGCACGGTATGAAGGTCGTGCGGGTTCTTCAAAGTCATCACTGACTTCACCTTCTCAGGGTTCGGCAGGATGCCGGACGGCGTTACAATATGACCCAAGAACGCTACCTGGTCACGCCCCCACTTGCACTTCTTCATCTTCAATTTGAAGCCGGCCGCTCGGAAGCGTTCCAGCACCTGCTCCAACCTTACCAGGTGCGTCGGGAAGTCCTCGCTGAAGACAACGCAGTCGTCCAAATACACGAGGCACGTCCTCCACTTGAGGTCCACGAGCACGTTCTCCATGAGTCTCTCGAAGGCAGGCACAGCGTTTCATAGGCCAAAAGGCATAACTAACCACTCGAATAAACCGTACTTGCACGTGAACGCCGTTTTCTCGATGCTCCCCACGGCCATAGGCACGTTCCAGTATCCGGACGCTATATCCATAGTCGAGAAGAGCTTAGCGTTCCCCAGGACATCTAGAATGTCATCGATAAGGGGCATAGGGTAACAGTCCTTGATGGTGACAGCGTTCAGGCGCCTATAGTCGATGCAGAAGCGTATCCCGCCGTCAGGTTTGCGTATCATCAGTACAGGACTCGCCCACGGACTCGTGGATGGTCGGATGATCCCCAAGTCGAGGTATTGTTGGATCTCCGCTTCCATTACATCCACCTCCGCTCTCGACACTCGGTACGGTCTTTGCTTGATAGGAGCGTTCTCCCCAGTGTCGATCGAGAACTCTAAGAGATCCATTCTGCCAGGCTTCATCGAAGTCTCCACAAACATGTCAGAGAAGGACTCGAGCAGCTCCGCGAACAGCCACTGCTGTTTGGGCGGTAGCTTGGAGTCCGTGAAATCCACCTTGAACTCCTTCTTCAGCTCCTCATCCAACTCAGGCATGGGATCTACGGACGCTCCAGGTTGCGACTCAACTGCGCCGATGATCGAACTCACCCAGTCCGATCCACGCTTCGAAGCGTTCTCAGCATCCCCGAAAGAGAAAGCCGACTCCGGAACGACCGTGGCGGCCGCAATAAGCGTTCCTTTCTTGATGACCACGTCCTCGGTGAAAGCGTTACAGACCTCCACCACCACCTTGCCTTCGTTCACCGTGCACAAAGTTCGAGCCACCTTCACAGTTTCATCCAGGTCCGCGTAACCCTCGACTAACACCGTAGTGTTATCGGCCGCCTCTCCCTACACCTCCGAGACCACTAACGCCTGGCCTCCCGGGCATAGTCGAACGGTCGAGTTGATTCGGGCCGTGTACATCTCCTCCACACGAGGCGATCCGATGGGGAACACTTCCTTAGTGTCCTTGAGAGTCACGGTGCTAGCGTCTAAATCCACGACAGCCCGGTACGCTTTGAGTGTGTCCGTCCCCAAGATGACGTCCACATGCAGCTTGTCGACGACCACGAACGGTCTTGTCATCTCACGAGACCCAAGGCGCATGGGTAGATCGACCATCCCGCGCACTCGCAGCGAGTGTCCTGACACACCCCTTCAATCCTTGCGGATACGGGGATATCGGAGCGTCCGCCCTTCCCAACCGTTTCCAGCACACGGTAGTCGATCAAACTCGCGACAGCACCGGAGTCGATCAGCATAGCTGTCGGCAGGCAGTCAATGTAACCCACAGAGAGAGCCTCCAATTCCCTCCGACGGAGCCGATGATTCGCTTACCTTCCGGGACTACTCTCGTCCTCATCCTCGGAGTCGCTCACCCCCGGTCTTAAAACCTCCCGGAGTCCACCCTTCTGGGGTTTAACCTTCGGTCGTCCAAAACTGCATGAGCGTACTCGTACACTCCGTTCGCTTGGTCTTCCTTCGAACTGAGCGTTCCCAACGGCTTCAGAACGATTAGCGAACAACGCCGAGCAGTCGAACGACACGCTTCGTAGATACGGTCCTCTTTCAGGGTTCCTCACGAGTGTGCGACACCGTTCACAAGTCGGGGTTCTCTCAAGTATCTTACACCGGATGGTGTCGGCGAAGCGTAAGTAGTTGTTCTTGATCTCTTGAACAAGCATACTCTTGAACGGTTCACTCAGGTGAGGGTCCGCCAGCTGGAGGAACGGTTCGATCTTCCTGTCCATGGACTGCAACTGGAAGTCGAGCCAGCGGTCTCGAACGCCATTCAGGTCTTTCCTCCCGAATCTTCACTTGGCAGGACCCACAGGAACGCTCCTTGACCATCAACTCGTAGCCTCTGAGTTGATAAACCGTTTTCCGGATTAGTCGTCTCCATCGAGGATCAGCGTCGATCTTGTCCAGCACGGGGACGGTCGACAAAGGCGACGATTGCGTTCCCGGTACGGGTTCCCTCAAGGGAATCCCGATGTTCTCGGCCACGGTTTCAGTCTCGACGGGGTCGCTCTTAGGCGCCAACTTCCTCTTCTTCCTCTCCTTCTCCCTCTTGTACGACCTTCGATGAAGTTTGCGTCCACCGCCGACGTCTCGTTGGTCTGAATCCCGGCCATCCTCGACGACAACGCTCGCCACGGCGTCTTCGTCAGGCGGTTTCTTGCTGAAGTTACGGTTAGCACGCTTCGCAGCCTCGGAGGCAGCGAGAGTGGAAGCGTACCACTTAACCCAGTACTCTTGCAGCGGGGCTGCGTAGGTGTGCACGGCACAGAGGAAGTTGGGTTGACTCGTAGAGTCCTGCTTGCAAGGCACTAGCCTTCGGTTCTATACAAGAACCAAGTAGTCCACTAAATACGGGACTCTCACAATCAGTGTCCCTATAATAAAGGAACTAACACTAATTATGTAAAATGCAAACTGATTTTTATTTATTTTATTGCCCTAATCCTGAATGTAACGGATTTAGTATCTAACATACTAAATCCTAATCAAATGTAATGTGTGGCTTCTGAGCTAACAGCCAGCAACTGGCTACATGTGTGACGTGTGAGAAACACTATGTGTTGTACACGGATCTGTGACTTGTGACCTGGATGGTGTATACCACACCTATTGTAGCCAAGGCGCGCAGCGCCGTGTAACCCCGTTACACCCTCCCCCACCAAACCGTGGATACGGAGTATCTACAACTGTAGACATAACTGCCTTGTCAAGGCCTGTCACCGGCAACTTTCCGATAAAAGAAATCTCTCAACGAGAGTGCGCGGGTGCGCTGGCTCAACGAGCACATTCTTCAATTCTCCCCAGCGAGCCAACCGCTCCTGAGGTGTCCAGTGACCAGGCGTCTACGCCCCAGCGCCTCAGCGCTTTCCGGTCTGAGCCCTCGGCTCCTCTCACGCTCTCCGATTCGGAGTATTTCGCGGCGTTTCGCCTTCGCTACGGAGCGATGTTCAAGGCCAGCCCGACGTCAAGTGGTAGCGGTGGCTCACCCTTCGAGTACACGACAGCGTCGCCGACGCGCGACCCACGTCGCTCTCCTACAGAGGAAGGCGAGGTCGAAGTGGACTACGAGGAGTCCGAACAGGGCGATGCCCATGCGTCTCCTGCTCCTGCGAGCCCTCGGACGACCCGATCTGAGCTGCGCTCTCCACGCGATCCGCGTCGGTACTCAATTCCTCGGCAGCTGCGGCAGCCCAATCCGTTCCCGGAGGGACCTTCGAGCCTCGTGCTCAACGCGTTGCGCAACGCACCACCGCTTCCTGCTCGCGATGAGCCAGAGTCACTCAAGGGAGTCGAAGACGCGATCACCAACCCTCTGGATGAGGCACAGGAGGCTTCCTGAGCGGTGCTCCAGAGTCACGTCGACCGGTCCAACGGGGACATCTTGTGGACTTCGTCGCGGCGCGAATCCTGCTTCGAGCCTCGCGACCCTGCCGAGCAGGTGAATCAGTTGAAGGCGAAGCCAACGCTGCATTGTTACGCCATAGGCAATCCTCCACGTACGGGTGGCTGAGACTCAGCAGCGACAGGGGCTCCATGAGCGTTTCCTGACCCCGCAGGTGTGCACACTCGCCGAGTATCGGCAACGCTTAGATAAGCAACGGCGACGGGAGTCTGTGCCTCAGATGAGGACTTATCCACTCCTGCTCCAAACCGGAGAGACCACCCGGGACTACATGGTCCATGTGGCCACCTGGGCCGAGGCTTCACGGAAGCTCGCGTCGTTTGACCGGCTCATGGAGAGCTGCGCCGAGGTGGACGTCCGCCTCGCCTGAGGTCTACTCTTCCAGTACGCGAAGATACGCGTGCGGCCCGGCCGCTTTCCTCGTCACACGACGGCAGTGGCTCCCGCCTCTCAGGCCACTATCCCTGCTTCGCAGGATGCTCCTTCAGTCTCCGAGGGAGACTCGCTGGCTGTGCCAGCCACGGACCAGAGCCTGAGCTCGGCTGTTAGTCCGTCAGCTTCTCACACTAGTGGTGAGAAGCGGGTGTCGACCGAATGGTCGACCTCGAGCCCCTTCGGGCGCCCCTGATCTTCGCGATCAAAAAGCGTCCACGACGTCAGGGCAGTCCTGCCTCAGGGACCCTTCAAACTCCCAATGAGTTTTGGGAATGAGGATATCCACGCCACTTCATCAGATACTGGTTTTGACTACGGTGGCGACGCCGCGCCATCAGGCGCTCCACGTGGTAGTGGGGAGTCCCCTGCTCATCGAGCAACGGCGGAGGAGGCCGATTCGCTGCGGAACGCCGTACTCGATGAGTGTGACGAGCGCTATTTGTCGCATCGCGCCTGGTACCAACTCGATCACTCGATCGGTACTCTCGGAGTCAGACTCAGTCCCTTCAAGGGAACGTCGAGAGTGTTTGGCATCTCGCATGCCCGTCTCGCTCATGACATGGAGGAGATTGAAAGCCGGATGGCTTGGCTCGAAGGTCCTCAGTCCCTGACTGCTCGCCTGCACCAGCAGGGAGCTTCCAGCTCGCTGAGTTGCGAGGTCAGGTGACGTTGCTGCTGCAGATGACGCAGCCTGGGCACGTGTCGTCGGTGCCAGCGCCTCCGCGCTCACCCCGCGGGGTCCTGATATGGCTTAAGCAAGCCGACGTAGAACACCGGGTGTGTTCCGCATCCGCTTTGGCAAGTCAAGCGTGTATGCCAGGCCCTTCTTGGCCACGACCGTAAATGGTCCGATGAAACGCGGACGCAATTTCGTCTTAAAGACATTTGACACTGCATGTGTAGGTAGGTTCTTAGCGTTTAATAAAACCTGGTCACCGACCTTAAATTCCCCATACATTAGCTTCTACCTTTGTATCCGCTTGTTCCTTCTGAACGTCTTGGCTTTCAGCCATCGCGTCACGTACACGGCGTAATACGCTCAATCTCACCGAGAGGAAGTCATCGACTTGTTTACGCACAGCAGAAGGGCTGATATCAGCAAGCTCGAGTCGAGCGACGGCACAGCCTCTCCCCCACCAAGCCCAAGGCTACCGCGTGGCGGAGTGAGCGGAACGCGCGGGTGCGCAAGGCCGTTCACGTAGAACGGGGTGAAGCCTGTCGAGGCATGCACCGCATTGTTCATGGAGAACTCAACGAGAGGGAGCATAGCGCTCCAACGCTTCGGCGTTTCAGCGCATACGCTGCGGAGGATGTCCTCCAGAACGCGGTTCACGCGTTCGGTCTGACCGTCGGTCTGCGGATGGTCCGCCGTGGACATGTCCAGTCGAGTGCCCAGCACCTTGAAGACGGACGTCCAGAAGTGACCCGTGAAACGGGATCTCGATCCGAGACAATGGTCTCAGGCAGCCCATGCTGGCGGGAAGACCCGATCGATGAAGATCGTCGCTGTACCAGCACCATCGACGGTGTCCGGCACAGCCGCTAGATGAGCCATCTTGCCTCAGACGGTCAACAAAGACCACCACGCTCGTGTTGCCTGCCGAGTCCTTCGGCAGGCCAAACACAAAGTCCATACTTATGGACTGCCAACACCCAGAGGGTACAGGTAAGCTCGCCAAAGGCGCAGCCGCATGCGGCGAGGGTTTAACCCGCTGACACGTCTCTGCACGTGCGCACATATGTGCTGACCCACTTGTACATCTTCGGCCACCAGTACATGGAGCTCACCGGAGCCGTACGTCTTCTCGCGACCGAGGTGGCCGCCTGTGGGTGTGTCGTGAGCCTCATAGAGGATACGGTACTTCAGATCCTCATCGTGAGGAACTACCACTGTGGTGGGTCATCCTGACCCGTGCTGTAGTACAGCAGACCGCCTTCCAGGCTGTAGCGTTGGAGTCTCGCCTTTAGGCGTCGTGACAGAGTCACCTTTGAGTCTTTAAACTCATCGCTCCCCAGAGCTTGGAGCAACGCGACACAAGAGTCGTCCTGAGCGTACGCTGCTCGAACCATGTCCGTCACGGACGACGTCACCGAGGTGACATGAGATAACTCATAGTCCGGGCGACGATAACGCGTCAGCGAGGACGTTCTGCCTGCCAGGCTTGTACTTCACCTCGAAGTTATACTCCGCAAAGAAGGAGAGCCATCGGGCCATCCTCTGCGAGAGGTGAGGCGACTGCGTCGCTGTGCGTAGTGACGCATGATCCGTGTAGATCACCAAACGGCTTGGAGCCGAGCAGGTGAACCCTGAATTTGACGAGAGCGTACTTCATCGCAAGTAGCTCCTTGTCATGAACTGGATAGTTCTTCTCAGCAGCCTTGAGCTGTCGCGACTCAAACGCAATGACGCGTTCGGCGCCCTTCGGCGTCCGCTTGTAGCAAAGCACTGCCGATGGCAAAGTCAGAGGCGTCACAGACGACAATAAACGGACGAGCGGGGTCTGGCAGCGCCAGTATCGGTGCCTGAAGCAGGCTATCCTTGATACAAGTGAACGCATTCTCGTGCTCGGCACGCCATACCCACTCGGCATCCTTCTTAAGGAGATCCGTCAGTGGCCGAGCCAACTCAGCGTAGTTCTCGCTGTACTTGTGCAAGTAGTTGGCCAAACCCAGCCACTTACGCAAGTCCTTCTGGTTTTCAAGGAACCGGCCAATCCACAATGGCCTTGACCTTTGCTGGATCAGCACGAAGGCCATGCTTCCCAATGAAGCACCCTAGGAAGGGGATTTCTTCCGCGCCAAAGACGCACTTGTCTGCGTTGGCGTACAGCTTGTTCGTGCGCATGCACTCGAGCACAGCTCTCACGTGTTCCACGTGCACCTCAACGTCAGTCTTGCCGTGTTCGGCCTGACTGTGGACGAACACGTCGTCAAAGTACGTTTGTGCGAATGCCCGTAGGGGCCTGAACAGCTGCGTCACTAGACGATTGAACGTTGCGGGCGCGTTCGAGAGCCCTTGGGGCATGACGAGCCACTCCCAGAGCATACCGCTCGGGGTGCTCACCGCTGTAAGCGGAATATCACTGGCTCGCATGAGCAGCTGATAGTACCCATCGACTAAGTCGAGTGCACTGTACATGGTGCAACTCCACCATGTTGTTCTGAAGAACATCCTTCCTAGGAATCGGCGTCTGCGCCGGAATCGTGGCAGTGTTGAGCTTGTTAAAAGCGTGAACGATACGCCACTTGCCATTCGGCTTTCTGACACAGAACGTTGGCGCGGAATGCGGAGACTTGCTCTCGCGCACGAGACCCGCCGCGTGTTTCGCACGGAAGAAGGCGTCAATGACGTCGCATTGCTCTTTAGGAAGAGGCCACTGTCGGGTCACGCAGTACTTAGTTCCGGGAACTAAGTCGATCTCATGACGAACGCCTCGGTCGGGAGGCAGGCCACTCGGTGGTTCCTTCGAGACAACGTCTCCATATTCCTTCAGCAAGGAGTGGAAGGGATCCGGAGGGATTCTTGAGGATCTCCGATCCACTCCTGGCGTTCAACGCCTTCTTGACTTCGGCCAAGACGGACTCGTCAACGAGGGACGACGAGTTTAACTCCTCCTCAGGTCGAACGATGACCACCTCGGCGAATTCGCCAGCCTTCAAGGCATCGCCAAAGTCGGCGAAGGACATCTCTTCTAGCTCAAGGAGCTTGTCAACACTTAGCAAGTCGTCCAGCAGGACACTGCCTTCGGCACTACCGCCCACTCCATCAACCAGAGTGTATAGCTGCCCACAGCCCTCCGGTGCGTCGGCACTTGACGTCACGGATGACTCAGACGCAGAGCGTCTCGCCCGAAGGGCCTTACGACGTCTTCGCCTAG
Organism: Phytophthora colocasiae; assembly: GCA_018806915.1. Classification (NCBI taxonomy): domain Eukaryota; phylum Oomycota; class Peronosporomycetes; order Peronosporales; family Peronosporaceae; genus Phytophthora; species Phytophthora colocasiae. Next base: position 82,011 of record JAGKQI010000068.1, on the reverse strand, counting down.
CCGAAGATCGTCTACTCGACGGAGTACGTGCCGTCGCACAAGTTTCGGCCTCTCTCGGCCCAGTGTCAGGACACTCAGCGATCCACTCGGTCGACGACCGATGCCGCTCAGCGGAGTACGTGCCGCTGCACAATCAATGACCGTAACAGGTCCAGTGTCAGAGACACTCAGCGATCGACTTGGTCCACGACCAGTATCACTCGACGGAGTACGTGCCGCCCCACAGTTCACGGCCTGGTAAGGCCCGATGCCATCGGCATCCAGTGACGGTCCATGACCGGCGTCACTCGGGTTACGTGAGCTTTGCCCACACGTTGACTCACTGCCAACCAGCGCTATGCGCTCAACAGGGCTGCGATCCTCGCACTCGGTGCTGTCCACTAACTCGGACACACCGACTTCCAGCATCATTGCCGACTCGGCTCGATGCTCGCGCCAATAGCGCTTCTGCTTCCTAGCAGAGGTGGGTTCATGACTCGCCAAAGCTCCACTAGGAGAGAAGTGCGTAGCACCTAAGGTCTTCGACCTCCAGTCGATCCATGGCTCGTGGCGCTCCAGCCACGCCATACCAAGGATGAGGTCTGTCGAAGTCCAAGAACTTCAGCCGTAGGTCCATCGGGACCTTGGCTGCCGTGACACGGACGCCCGTCGCTAGACGGACAGTGACGGTGTCACCTCTTCGCGCTCGAAGCGCCTCAGCATATTGCTGACTACCCGCAACGGTGGAGCGTCTGACGAAGTTGCCAGACGCTCCTGAATCGATCAACACGATCCACGGCTTCTCGAAGCCCTTCACGTCCACATGGACGACCAGCAAGCCCTGCTTGCTCACACGTTCCGTGTTCAAGAGCACGGAGCTCTTCGGGGCTGAGCCCCAGTGCCTCTCACGCACTGCAGAACTCAGTTCTTCCCCAGTAGACCGCCCCGCGTCTACTGGGAGCCGTCGTTTCCCTGGGCAGAGCCCAAAGCGGGACCCGCGACAGGGTTGCGGCCATTCTGGCCGGCGCGCTCTTTGCGCAGAGGGCAGTTGGGCCTCAGGTGTGTGGGACTACCACACGTGTAGCACCGACGAGTGCTCATACGCTGCACCGCAGCTCGTAGCTCGGCTACTTCATCTCAGCATAGCTGAGGTCCATGGGTTCGGGTCCCCGGACCCTGTGCTATTAGCACCGACCCTCGACAACTTAAAGTTGTGTTCAGCATTCAATGCCACGCTAACAGCGTCCTCGAAGGTGCGAGGATTCTGACGGAATGCCTCCCTGTCCTGGCCACGCCAGCTCTCAGACCTTCCATGAAGATAGTCACAGTGACCACCTCAGGTAGAGGGTCGGCAGCCATACCGGCAATGAGCGTGCGCAGCTCTTGGACATAGTCCACCAGGTCCTTCTTGCCCTGTCGGCAAGCGAGGAAGCGTGACCGCACGCGATACGCCTGGTTAGGTGGAGCAAATACTTGCGTAAGTTTGGCCTTAAGCTCACCCCAAGTGGGGAAGGCCATTTCTACCGACGTCCCAGACGTCAAGGCCCATTCTCGTGCTCGACCTTCGAGCTTAGAGATGGCGAACGCCACGCGTTGGCCTTCCAACTGGAGCATAGCGGCCCCATGGCCATCTCGACCTCTCGGGTCCACAATAGGAGGTTCTCTCCTTCGTGCCCGTGAAAGGTCTTCACGCTGAGCGTGACGGGCTTAGCTCTCGGAGCGGGATTAACTCCTTTACATTCCGCTGAATGTGCTCAACGAGAGCGTTCTCGTACGAGGCAAATGCCTCCAGGCGCGCGTTGACGGCCTCCGGCCCTTGAGACGCAAGGTGCGCCATACCTTCAGGGCCCAGCAAGGACGTAAGCTTGTTAAGCGTGTCCCGCTGACTCGGAGTCAAGTGAGCGTATGCTTCTGGCTCCATTCTCACAGAGAAACAGTCTTCAACTCAGGAGTTGGATTGACTACAAGTGTTACCAGATGCAGCGGGCTGCGTAGGTGTGCACGGCACAGAGGAAGTTGGGCTGACTTTGTAGAGTCCTGCTTGCAAGGCACTAGCCTTCGGTTCTATACAAGAACCAAGTAGTCCACTAAATACGGGACTCTCACAATCAGTGTCCCTATAATAAAGGAACTAACACTAATTATGTAAAATGCAAACTGATTTTTATTTATTTTATTGCCCTAATCCTGAATGTAACGGATTTAGTATCTAACATACTAAATCCTAATCAAATGTAATGTGTGGCTCTGAGCTAACAGCCAGCAACTGGCTACATGTGTGACGTGTGAGAAACACTATGTGTTGTACACGGATCTGTGACTTGTGACCTGGATGGTGTATACCACACCTATTGTAGCCAAGGCGCGCAGCGCCGTGTAACCCCGTTACAACTCTGGCGTCGACAGCTCACCAGGCGACGACTCCTTCGTTCTCTTCAGCGTCTCTTCGGGGATGCTGAGGATGCAGCTCAGCTCCGCGAGAGTCAATTCCTTCTTTCCTTCTTTGTTTTTCTTCACACGCCTCCTCAGCTCTACCTCATTCAGAGGAAACAGGCGATCCTCGAGCTCCTTCTCGAACTCCTCCTTCTCTTCTCCAACCGCAGACGCGAGGCCTCCTTCCAATGCGTCTAACTCCTCGGTTGTGAAGAACTTAGCCCTGGGTTGTCTCCCTCTAGGAATCACTTTCCCAGCTTGGGACCCGGGCTCACCGGCGACAGGGTTTACCCCTTCGCTACCCTTCTCCATTATATCCTCCGACGCTAAGGTAGCCGTTCCTCCAGATTCTACGTAGCGTTCTTCGCCAGACTCTTCATCCTTGTCCGGATACGAAGCGTCCTCCAGATGGAGCGTTTCAGTGTCAGGTTTTCGTCCAGAAACCTCGGGGCCCTTAGTCGTCGCCTCATCCGCTACTGCAGCGGTTTTGTCTTCTCGTGGGCTAACTGACTCCCCGACTTGGTCCTTGTTTTCTCCTGCACCTTCTCCCTCCTCTGTTTCACGCTCTCGTTCCTCGCTTGACTTAGAGTCCGCCAAAAAGCGTACGTAGATCCTCTCCGCGTCCTTATTGTGTTTGCACGCGGGTCCCTGGAACAGTACTCGAACAGCACTCACATCGCTGTCAAACCGTTCCGTCGACTCCTTAGACATCTCCAACTTGGGTGACTTAGAACCTGGCGGCACTCTGTACCGTTCTTCTTCAGCGTTCCGCTTGATGTCACCCTCCACAACTCCTCCTACTTCAGGAACAGTCTCGCCATCATTATCTTTTCAGCTTCCTCAGGAACATTCTCGTCCCATTGAACGCTACCAGCGACTCCTAGTTGCGCGGTCAACTCAACCGGTATTCCTTCTTCCAGACTAGCGATCTCTTTGTAGTCTGCATAGTAATCGCAAAAGTAATCCTCTTCTCCTTCGGACACCACCGCGGCCTCGTACTCTGCTGGTAGTAGCGTTCCTTCTCTAGTTTCTTCGGGTAGTTCCGAAGCCTCTCGATAATCGTAGATGAACTCTCTTCCGGGAGCGCTAGCCTCTGCTTGGATCCTCTGACCCGCACGCTCCCAACGTTCCTCCGAACGTCCTTCGCCGTAGTTGCTTTCTTCTTCGGGAACGCTTGCCCCTGCTAGGATCCTCTGACCCTGGCGTTCCCAACGTTCCTCTGAACGCTCCTCTCTGTAGTTGTTCTCCTCTTCGGGAACGCTCGCCTCTGCTAGGATCCTCTGACCCTGGCGTTCCCAACGTTCCTCTGAACGCTCTCCTCTTTCTTCAGTAACAGTCTCGTTCACAGCAATTTCAGTCGTTTCACTCCCAAATCCTACGGCGGTAACCGCATATTCTCCCTCCGAACGCTCTACTCCTCCTTCTTCAAAGGAAGAAGCGTTCTCGGACATGTCGCTCGTCAGACAAGAGGAAGGGTCGACACCCCTTCCTCTCCTCCTGTCCTCTTCTATTGTCGCCTAGACGCTGGTCCCTGCCCGGACGAGCCTCCAGCCTTGCTTTGAGCCGACAGTTGAGTAAGTATTTTCTTCGTTGGGCAATTGGCCACTCGATGGTCAGTGCCGTCGCAGAGGAAGCATCCAGGTTTCCTGTAATAACCGTTCGTCTGCCTGTTTGAAGCGGGTTGCGAGTTGGAACGGTTCTGCTGCTGTTGTTGTCCTCTTGGTTGTTCACATTCCAAATACACATGGCCCTTAACCTTGCAATTCGAGCAAGTAGCACCAGCCCGACGACAGTTAATGCGGTTGCACCCCAAGGTGTGGCATCGACCGCAAACTATCTTCCCTTCCTGCGTGTACATGTCCGGACCTTGCCGTATTCCTCTGACCGGGCCCTCAGGAGCAACTGCATTCACGGTGGGCGGAGCGTTCTCGAACGCAGGATCCTCGTAGTGAGCCACAGCGATGGTAGGAGCAGTTTGCGGAACGCTCGAGTGAGCGTACTGCTGCTGTTGCTGCTGCTGTTGTTGAGCCAACATGTTCTGCGTTTGCTGCATCAAGTTCAGCATCTGCTGCATCATCGTATTCTCTGAACCCTTGGAGGACGTCGCGTCTTCGAAGTCCGCGTCGTTCTCGACCGGGAGATGCATGTTCTTGTATAGCAGAACGGTCACGGCTTGAGGAATGGAGTCGACCATAGCGTTCGAAAGCGTGGCCTTCCATTCACGGTTCCTCAACCCAGACAGGAAGTACTGGTAACGCATATCCGGATCATAACAGCGTGCGTCGTCACACAACCGAGAGATCAGGTCACCCCACACTTCCGGTGACATTCCCCTCGATCGGGTCGTCTTCTTCAGCAACTCGATGCGCTGTTGAGGCGTCTGACAAATGAACTGGCTGTAGAACCGCGTCTTCAGCGTGTCGAAGTCATCGATGCTCGAGTGCACCCACCACTGGTCTCCAGCCTTGCCCTTGAGGCACTCACGGAACGCACTCAACCGTAATACATCTTCTAGACCCACTGTAGCACGCTCAAACGACTCCCAGAAACTTCCAGCTCTCTCAGCAGTGGAGTCATCCGAATAGAACGGTTGTAGCATCCTAATAGCGTTCCTTATACTCGTCGGCATACCGATCACAGGCTGAGCAGGTTGCGAGGGCTGCACGGCCGGGAACAATTGCTGAGCAGGAACGGTAGGAGTTGGCTGAAATGCGGGCCCAAGAGCAGGCGGGTGAGCGTACCCATGCCACGCTCCAGTAGGCGCTCCAAGTTGCGAAGGCCCAGGGTACATCCCGGGGTGGCTAAGGAGGCCGACGACGGGAGCTGTCCTGATGGACCGCTCGGGGCACCGCCTCCCCGAGGGTAATACGACCCTCGATTCATCACCGACGTCTTCAGGGCCCGGGTGTTCGCTGCGAGGGCCTCACCGGGGCGGCCGTCGAGTCTGGAGCCGATGTCTGGAACGGTTGTTGACGATACGGTAGCTGTTGTCGCTGCAACGGTTGTTGCGGGGGCATCCCCATAGGTTGCGTCGAGCGCTCAGGGTACCCGGTCGTTCCCGGATAGGTCGAGACGTCCACTGGAGCAGGGGTCTGGTGCGAAGAAGCCGAGATCATCGTCGACGGCTTCGGATCGACAGGCACCCGGCTGGCCGGCGGGTGGAACAGACCGTGAAGTCCATAATCTCCAGGACTCGAAGGGTTCTTCATGGCTACGTTACGGTAACTTGCTATCGCACCCCTGGTCTGAGGCGTCTTCGAGGCCGACGAAGCGTTCTTCACAGGGTCACTGACTCCCTCCCACGCTGGGATCGACGGTCGGGACGACTCAGCGAACGCAGAATATCCAGGAGCACGCTCGCTAGCGTACTCTTGCGTCCAGGTTACTGGGGCCTGAACGGTCCCTCCGGTGGAACTCCACGCTCCCGGAGGCCTCGAGGCGGAAGGCTCTGCTCGCCAGTAGCGTTCCGGATCTCTACTAGTACGGCCGTAGTACTCTTCTCGGTAGGCGAGCTCCTCGGCGCTCGGCTTCTCCTCAAGCGGCTCAGGGGGGTTCATGCCGAAGGGATCTTCACCGTAGGGTGTATGCTGTCGGGGCGCTCCCCGAGCATACTCACTTGGGTTGGTTCCTTCCCCTGAAGGAACCGTTCTTCTTGAAGCGTCGCCCGCACTCGGGTCCTCGGACTTCCCAAATCCCACTCTGGGAGCCACACTTCTTCCTGGTTGTTCAGTCGACGTTCTGCCTCCTCCGGTCGCCCACTGAAGAACGGTAGACCTCACTGCACTGAGGCCTGCCGTCGTCGTCACATCCGGAGCGTCACCTTCCAGCACGCTCCCTGCCCGGGAGTAGCGGTCCGCTGAGCCCAGCGACCGGTGTCCTCCACTTCCGTTCTCAGATCCGCCTGAGAACGCTCTCTCCCCCTCTGGGGCTGCCCCATAGGGGTTGCTTCCTTGCCCGAGAGTCTCCATCGTCACCTTCACGATGTAGTCCTCCGGGACTTCCTCCTTGCTGCTCGCGTAAAGTCGAGGTCCCACCCAGGGAATCAACTCCAAGATAAAGCGCACAGCACTTGGCTTCTAGTAGCGACGGCTACTGTCTCCTTCGAACGGTCCGCTTGGACTCTTCGGTCGCTCTCGACTTCGGCAGAACGGTTCCGCGACTCAGTAGTTTCTCGTAGATGAGTGTTCCCGGCGACGTTCACACCACGCGTTGGCTTATAAATGGCCCTCTGGCTTGCCAAGCGTGTTAACGACCCGTTCCTGACTCGACTGCCCCGAGACCTTGCTACTTCGCGGCCACCTCTGAGGTTGTTCTGGAACTCCTGACACCAAACGAGACCTTCTCCAGCTAACAGGTACCCTGCTTCTCCGCCAAATGTCGCGCACCTCCCCGGCTGGGTCGGTACCTGTGGCTGTTTGGGTGAGTACAGTCCTGAGTGGGGCCTCGGAGTTTGTCGAAGTAGAGTCTTGTAGAACGCTTTAAGTAATATAAAAATACGTAAATTTGTTCTTGTCTTCTCTCGACCAGGGAAATTCGCAACTAACAGAAATAAGGAGAGCGATAGCGCAACGCTCCTAGGGACGACACCTCGTCCACTTCACACACCGGGGCCCATGACCTGCCATCCGTCCTTGCAGTAGTCACCTGTCGCCCAACGAGAGTAGCATCTTCCCACCTTCAGGGGCGTCCATTGGTCCGAGCAGCTCTGCGGACCTCCACGCTTCCGGATCACGAGCGTCTAGCGCCATCTTTCCAAGGGGCACATCACCCTAGTGATACGGTACCACAGGAACGGTACCGGGAGTGTAGCCTCTGGGTGGTGTAGCCATCCTACGGGTCCTAGATCGGGTCCTCATCCTAGCTTGGCTCGAGTCCACCACCGCTGGAATGGGTCCTGCAATCCCGGGTACGGGACAAATGCCAACCGATTGGGACTTCATTTATCCTTCGTATGTTACACCGGTATGTGCTTCAGGATAACAGCTACAAGGCCATCGCTATACAATAGAAAAACCTAACGCGTCACATCTTTCCGTCCAAATCAGCTCGCTTAACCCCTCCAGTCCCAACGTCGTAAGATACGCCATAGCCAAAATTCTATGGCGTAAGATACGCCATAGGATGCGTCACAACAGGATTTGGCTCGAAAAGTTTTTTCTCATACTTTAATCAAGTCACTTTACAAACATTAGATTCAACAGGTTTTTTTGAAATTGTTAGAAACAGGGAGAGCGGGAAGCGTAGGTGAAGGGGATCAGTTTCTCGGATACGCAGCAATGCCAACAGCTCATTCCAGAATTTTCCCCATGGCGCGTATCCGGTCCAGTCGTCGGGGGAAGGCCGCTGCCACAGCCGCTGCCACAACCACCACTGCACGCAATATAGACTTCGGCCACTTTTGGCGCCAGCTTCGAGCGGCTGGATGGACTGCTAAAAAACCTAGTGGTCTCCAGACGGAATGGAGTTACTCGGCCCCCGGTAGTGCTGAGATTTTTGTCGGTGAGGATGCAGTTGTCGCGCATGCGCTGAAGGCCGGATTGATCGACGAGGACGGGCCCAGAGAGAGCGACAACGAGGCGAACGGCCTGAGTGACAGCAGCACAGAAGAAGGCGTTAGGGCATCGCAGATTGATACCAGCATACAGCTTTCAACGCACCATGGACGACTTGTTCGGCTCTTCTAGTGAGTCAGAGCCTGACCTCTCGCAGTCTGCCGTTACACGGGCATTTGACTTGCCCCCAGAAGGCCTGGTACTCGATGCGTCCCAAGTGGAAGAAGCTGCCGCAGGATTGCAGTTATTGTCCAGGGCATCTGGTGCTGAAAGCGTTGACGAAGCAGACGATGAATCCCCAGCTGGAGAATCAAGACGTCCACGTCGATGCCACCCACTGAAAGCTGAAAAGGACATCAACTTGTACCGGACGATGAAAACCCCAGCCTGTACGAGAGTTTCAGCTCACGTGAGAGCGACGGCGTAGCCTACCAGGATTCGGAAGAAGGTACCGATAACGCTCGGCAAGATGATGACAGTGACGATGTCATTTCTGACGGCGACGCTGCGGATATGGATGAGGCGTATATCTCCTCTCTTCAGATGGACGCTCTGGACAGACGCAGCGTACAACAGCGTCAGGACGCGCTGCATGGCACAGAGTGGACGCCTGTGTCGTCTTCTTACGAGACGGATGTGGACGCTTATCCAGGACTCAACATGGAGCAAGCACAGCCCGTCAGCGAGCTGCGCAGACTGTGCCACTCACCGCTTTTGACGTTCTTCTATTTCATGCCCAAATATATGTGGGTGATGATCAACTACGAGTCGAACGTGTACGCCCTACAGCAAGTTGACCGGCGAGCTGGAGAAATTCAGAGACGGCAAGCAAAACAAGGGGACCGTCGGCAGGAGACTCTCAAGAACATTCAGCGACGGTTGAAGGCGAAGACACCATACCAAACACACGAAATCCTGCATGTAATTGGCCTACTTGTCGCCCGGATGTTGTGCCCGCAGAAGAACTTTCTGGTCGCACTGGTCAATGGTGGCGGATGGAGCGGTTCCAGCCGGAAGCTTCGGCCACTTTATGGGACGCAACAGATGCCAAGATATCCTGCGGGATCTACATTTCCGTAGACAATCAGGAGTGAGAGGAACCGGGACAAGCTCTGGAAGCTCCGACCGGTCATCACTAAGGTGCAGCAACGCTTCCTTGAGGGCTGGTTGTTACCAGGCGTCTTTTCGTTTGATGAAGGCGTTCTTCCTGCAACGTCTAAGCGGAACACCACAAGAATGTTTATACCAGATAAACCGCACCGCTATGGGACGAAGATGTTCATGACATGTGACTCACGTACCGCATATTGTCATAGGTACGTTTATTTATGTCGTAACTTACCCCATCTAGCTGCTGACTGGCATTTTATGGCGTAAATTACCAGGTTTGAGATGTACGCCGGCAAGCGCAACATCGAGGAAGATGGCAGCTCCACATTTGACCACAAGACAGGAGCAGCGGCGGTTGTTCGAAACCTGAGAATCGTTCTTGCTCAGAACGAGCGTCATCGCTGGCATGCAGTTGTAGTAGACCGGTACTACTCTTCCATTCTCCTCGCCGTCGAGCTTCTCAAAATGAACATCTACGTGGTGGGTACAGTAATGGTGAACCGTTTGGGACTGGACAAGAACCTGAAGGTAAAGAGTGCAACACGGCCTGCCAATATTCCTCGCGGAACATTTACCTTTTCCCGTTCTGTCGCGATCCCATCAATGGTTGCGTTCCATTGGTGGGACCGCAAACCGGTCCATTACCTTTGCACCGGGGCTGTGATGACCACTTCGTCTATTCAAAGGAAGGTGAAACAAGTTGGTGCCGTTTCCGTGTCGTGCCCCACCGCAGTCAATGACTACCAAGGCTGGATGGGAGGAGTTGATGTTCATGACCAACTCCGCCTCCAGGCCTATTCTCTGCAGACTTCTACAAGATTCAAGAAGTACTACAAAGGGCTGTTTCTAGGCTTTGTCGACCTGGTCCTCGTGAACTCCTATATCTCTCACACAGAAGCAGCAAAATCGCTGGTACTACACCTATGGGCCGTCGGAAATGGTTTGGGGGTGCTTCAGAACCAGCTCACTCCAATTCAAGGCTTAAGACTTTTCGGGTGTAGTGGCAACACCTCCACCCACCACCTCCAAACGCAAGCGTGCTCCGGGTCCGACTTACGCATGTGTTAGAGCAGTCGGAAGACTGGGTTACCGTTTCCAACGTCCAAAAGCGCCGCCAGCGCTGTTGCAAAGTTTGTGCTCTGCTTCGACCGACAGGAAGAAGAAGTCATACGCGACGACTTTCTTCTGCGAGCGGTGCTCTGTGGATGATGCTAAATGCTGGTTATGCAACAAAAATACGGAGGAGTACAAGGGCGTGGCCAAAACCTGCTTTTGAGATATGGCATGACGACTTCGACGCTGGAGATGCTATTCCAGCGACCTTAGGAAGCGAATTGTGCTGAGACGCCCGGTCCAAGAAGCAGGAAGGCGTAAAATGACACGCCGGGAACTCCGGCTTCAGGCTGAAAGAAGCTGATGATGAGGCAGAGTAGAGTAAGAAATGCTAGTCAATAATTGATGAGTCCACCGCCCGATCAGAGATTGTAATACACCGTACCTTGAAGATATGTGCGTTTTATCCTTCCTGTTTGCAAATGACAGGCCAACCTTTGGACTTTCTTTTTTGACTCTGCACGTATTCGGGGCAAGTTACGACATAGAGCTCAGGGCTGTTGACAGTAAGGTGTATAAGTGACGACATTGCTCAGCAGACCTGTTGACAACTAATACTTCGTTTGCTAAGGCTGTCTTTGCTCCTTACAATTTCGTAGTCTAACACTAAGCCGTAAGATACGGCCGTCGTTCTGGGGTCTCATTCTTGGGATCCGGGGGGTTAAAATTATAGACAAACAAGAAACAATTTTGTCGAACATAATTTTGTTGACAAAATTGTTTCTTTCGAATCCGAAAGAATGTTGGTGCTCCTGCTCTTCCTCTCGTCGCTTGTCGCTGTCTGCAGTGGCTCCAACCTGCGCCAACTGACCCAAAAGTCCCCTTTCCAGTGGGTCTTAGACCCACACGCACTCGAGCGCTGTGCCAACGGGTCTGTAGGCTGTGTGAACCATGTGAAATATGGCTACACTGTGGAGCCTGTGAACATTTCGATGGACGCACAGCTCGTCATGCAAGTGGCCGATCGTCCCCCTAAACTCTCAGCAGTCGTCAAATTGGAGACGTATACGCAACCAGGTTGCGTCATCAGTGGTTGTCACACTGTGAAGGTGCTGGGCGTGTTACCTCATGAGGACTGTTTCAACCAACAAGTGCGGAAAGAGGTCGACCAACCTAAGCTCCTTTGAGCTGGAATCGAAGGCGACTGGACTCCATTTTATGTCATTTGTGATGGCAAGAGTGTGAAGATCAACTTTGGAGGGATTTATTACGAACATTTCGATCTCAAGCTAATTCAATAGCTGTATATACTGTTCTACCGTGACTGATAGACACCCAAATTTTGGGGCATTCGTTCCGGAATGGAGATCAATCGGCAGTTCAAAACCTAACTCTTGGATCAGTAGCGTGATAGTTTTCCGGTCACAGGTTGAGCTCATCCGCATGCTGGTAAAATAAACTGATAATGCATCCTGTATATGACGACTGGATATTCGCCACATTTGGCAGTAGTGCCTTTGTTTTTCGAAAGTGTATGTCATTCCGAAGTCTCCATGTTGCATGAAAGGCTACGGCATTCTGAACTCTCCATAGGAGTACTGTAGTATCTCTTGTTGATACTTCCTCCAATTTTTGCAAACGTCCTGCGGCTTCGGGAAAAACAATACTTTCCGAGTCAATTCAGGTCTAAAGAATCGTGACCAGAATGACCATAGCTGGCGCCAGAGCTGTTGTACAAGACAAAGCAATGTTCCGTCGTCTCTAATGCTTGGCAAGTTGGTCGAACGCACTATAGAATTGTTGGATTGAGCGATATCAGGAAGGAGAACCGTGAACCCACGGTTAAATCTCCAAAGAAAAACCGTAGCATTACGTCATGAACCACTGGTAACATGTAGCTCCGCAGTAGCATCAGCAAACTTGCCAGTTCCTGGTGTATCCGACGGGGGGGCATCCAAGATCTTCCATCGGGTGGTGATTGAGCTGAGATACTTGTTGCAGAAGCTTAGTCCAGTCTTGAGAACGTAGGAAGGGGATTTTATTATCACAGAGGATACCTCCGAACAGCAGTGACCGAACTCTTGAACTGGAATCTCTCACGACTTACAATCTCGATGTGGTTGTCTCGATTCATAATGAGGATCTGCGTTTGTGGCCAGTCAAGGTGCTGACTATTAAAGATAAACTTTCAAGTTGGCAGACATCCCAGTGTGTTTACGGAACTTCAGTCTACGGATGGCGCGTGAGCTTGTGAGCTTCTGACGAACATGATTTCGGCGACACGGAGGTGACAGACATACAATGAAGATTTTCTACCTGCTATGCAGGAGAAATTGCCGATACAGTCGAAAGTTGTTCGTGATAAATCAGTTTTTGTCAAATGCGCATCCCATATTATTAGCGAAATGCACGAGTGTTTACAAGTGATGCACACTTGCTCAGTAGAAGGTGAACAACGTATAGCATACACTAACCATGGCCACGACTCAGCGCGCACAGACTTGAAATCGATCTCGATTGGAGTCGTGGTAAATCTCGCGTCACTTTTGAGACCTCTTTTATTTTTGTTAAAGAGATCGTCAAGTGCTCAAATCAGCATCAGGTCAGAGTGTTGTTTCATGTTCGCTCCTTATCTTTAAAAGTGGAGATTCCACGAACTAAAATGGGTCACACGTGTTACGACAATCAAAATGGTGGCAAAGACTATTTTTTTCGCATTTTCGGTTGAGTCGAGTTAGTCCATCGACTTTTTGTTTCAGAGCGAGTAATAGTGGTGGGAGTTGTAAAAAAGAGCTATCCGAAGTAGGTGATACCCGTACAGATTCCTCAAGATAACTAATAATTATATCTCCTGCTCCAGAATCCGCTTTAGTTTCCATCCATCTAGGACGAAGGATTGACGTTTTGTGACTGAAGTCCGTGGTTTGAGAGATCGATGACGCCTTTGAGTCCGGAAACGTCGTGAATGTTACATCCTCCAGTGGACGTCATTCACAAATTGCCTACCCGGGCAGGGCCGGGGGGTATTCGAAGTTTGAATGTCGTAAAAAGATCGATTGTAAAATTCGTATTGTATAATAGCTACTCCAAGTTAACAAACGCAACCCTATCATGTCCAACTCGAAGAACATCTTCACGGTCTAGTTTTGGTCAGCTGGACAATCAATGCCATCAGTTCTTGTCGGAGTTGGCGGACATCTTCGCGGTCAGCTCTAACGCGTTGCTCTCTCTCCACCTCTCTCCTGTCAGCATCTTGTTGCACCTGTAATTGCAATTGAAAGATTTGGTGGTAGAGGCTGACGAGCTGGGGAATAGTAACGCCATTCCGGGTATCGTGCACGATATTACCGGCTTGCGAGACTGAAGTATCAGCTCTCACGGGGACCCCAGATTGGTACCCTCGCTTTCCGGGACGACGGATCCGCTTGTAGTTGCTCTTGGGTCGCACGAACTGGACCGTGTGGAGCGCATATGCTCAACAGGTTCACGAGCCGCGTGTGGCATCTCTGTACTTGATACAGAAGGTAAACTCGCAGTCGGCACTTATTGATTAATTCCTCGTAGAATGTCTCTTGGTGCTTGCAGCTCTTCAGCTCGCCCCTCACCTCCAATAGATATTTCTCCCTTGAATTCGTAACTTCAAACTCTTGGCAACATCTTGCAGTGTTTGATTCGATGTACGTGATAACAACATGGCGAATTTTCGGGGTAGACTAGCGGCAGAGCGCTCGCTCCAAGAACGCTCCTTGGGCGTGTTGGACTCCACCGCGACGGCTCTCCATTAGTAGGTAGCTTCTCGTGAATGACGCAAAGCAGAAGCTCCTGCTCTTGTTTGCTGTGAGTTTCGATATCCTGGAGTTCTTCCCATGCGGATCATGTTGTCTACACTTCAGTGCAGATTGCAAAATGAGTGGGTGGGCGAGAAGCCAGTGGCGACGGCTAGATGAGCCAGAGATCTGATAAGGGTATATCTGACATTTTGTCACAACGTTATTTTGGAAAACGATGTCGCTAACATTTAACAAAAATGTAGCACCTCTAACATTTATTAAAACAAAATGTAGAACCTCCGATATTGTTCAAGGAAATATAGCGCTACAACTTGTAGATAACTCATCCTTGAACAGAATTTTTCATGTCAGTCATATATTCAAACGCCTACAGAACATGCAAACGCCTACCGAAAATGCATGCAAACACTAGTGTGGACAGTATCCCTGGTCCGGATACTCAGCCAATGCAGAACTACACCATTTCGCAGTCAGCAGCTTCTCCTTCGGCAAAGGTGGCTCCCACTTCACTATCCGTGTCTGTGTCCATGCCAGGTGCAACGAGTCCTCCCAACGCTGCGGTTTCATCAATATCGTCGACGGTCAAGGGGGATAGATCGTCCTCTTCAGTGCTCGAAAACTGACTCATTGCATCCAGCATCTCAAAACTCATGCTCGTTCCATCAAAATCAAACTGCAGTGCACCATCAATATTGCAGACAACTGACGTGGTGGCGAATTCCGCTTCAGTTTCGGAGCCCGTTCCAGTCGCAACCAGCACTTCTAGCTCCATAGGAGCTAACCCAGCGTCTCCAGTTTCAGTGACACTGGATCCATCTTGGCGGGGTGGCTCATTTACATGAATCGACAGCATCAAACGTCGCAAATTGCTGACTGCCCACTCTGGATCATCCGCGTGTGCTTCGATCACAGGTGAGCGGGGCGCCTGCTGTTGGTTCCGGCGCGGCGTGTTCTGCAAGAAGTTGTGAGAACGGTGCACGTGTCGGAGTAGCGACCTCAAATTCATGGCTTCGAAATGAGCATCCCCACACATAGCAATGAAGGTCGTTGCTGCTGTCACCTTCATCGTCATACAAAGGCACGATGAGAGCATAGTTCCGAGATTTCAAGTTTGGAACGATGCCGAGGAATGCGTGGACGCACAAATTGTTCCACTGGTATCCAGCACGACTGTGAATGAAGTCACCTCGAAGAAACAGCATATCGCCCTTTCGTAGCTCAATGACGTTTCTGTTGGACTCGAACGCGAATTCATGGTTTCAGCCAAATCCGTACATAACAGTGTTGTCTTGAGTTGCAATGATGAGAGATCCCGGTAAGCACGTTGAGACCATCCGGTTTTCAACCGATCGGGATAACGTGAAGTTTGGTGCCCCACGCGACTTCAGGAACTGCCAACGCGGCACATCCACGTCCAGAAAGAATGTTCGATAGTATGGCCGGAGCATTGCGGTCAAAACGGTAGCTGTGATGGTCGGCAATTCGGCCAGAAGTCGAAAGCATGTGCGGGCTTGATCGGTCTGCGCCGCAGTCGAAAATCCAATCCACATTTGCTCACGTAGCTTAAGCACGCCTCTGCTTTCTCGTCAATCGGAATATTCTTGGGCACCATCCGAATCAAGTCAATAGCATTCTGCTTTCGGTATCTGCACTTAGCATGCTCCGGCTCCAGAAAAAATGCAATCGAGTATTATTCTTGACGTACGCACCGCCGCAGTGAATTGTGTCCGCCCGCATGATCAACACGCCCCTCTTGTCGAAAGTGACTTTTTCCTCATCCGCTTCCAAAGCTACCTGCCTGTTCCAGCCGTACGAGATGATGTGGCTATCGTCCTCCAGCCCTAATAGCACGGATGCTGGCAAACCGCTATACTCATACAGGTCCTGCTTTGATGAGATCCGACCGAAATCCCTTTAAACAGCCTGCCTTTCACCACCTGCAAACGACCTGATAAACGTGAATTCTGCCGGTGTGGAGTCCGGAAAAAATGTTTGACAGCCTTCACTGATCAAGTCATACAAAGCGCTTGCCTTGGCCTCCGGTACTTTTGCAGTCTGTCGCTTGCTATCCATCTTGTTCCTCAGCCCAAACAAGCGGTTCCAGCTACTCGCGTCCAGTCCGTTAGCAGTCTCCAGCAGAGCGTCGCACACCTCAGTCTCGACGTATCGGAATAGCCGAATATAATCTTTCGAGTTTAAGCGGTGCTGCTGCGGAAGAACGTCCGGGAACAGCTTCAGTGGCGAGTCTGATTCCATTGTTGCCTGCACTTCCTGCTCCAGCCCCGCCAACTCCATAGCAAAAAGAAAAGTGATATCGACGTGACTGTCGCACTTCAACTAGTGTGGTTCACACAACTATGTGGTCAACACAGCTATGTGGTCCACTCCACCTAACTGCGTGAGGTTACAGGACAGCTGTGCGTCGACACAAGCAAAGTTTTTCATATAGTTCAAACTTCGAATTTACGGTTCCATGTTCGAGAATCAATCGTGTTATTCACTGTCCTTGCGCTAGTGAATAATAAGGCATTCTTGGACCAATTCCCGCCGCGTTTACCGCGACAACATCCGCGTAAATGCTATCCATCTTGGGTAGTGGGCGTTTACGGATCTGCTACCGTTCAACAGCTCGTTTGGGGCCAACTTTGTGCAGATTCAGATCCCTCACCGCAATTTCAACAGGCGATGCAGAAATTGAAGGCAATGGGACTGGAAAAAACGAACGAAGACAAGACGTATCTGTCCAGTTGCGCCGGTATGCGGTGGGAGAGCAGCCTCGACGGCGGTAAAGTATATGCGAATTTGAAGGTCAACACAAGTGATATACTCGATACTGGTCTGGAAAGATTGTTTATTGCGGGTGTTCCTTTAGTTTTGTTGCTGGACGCTACTCTGCGTGATTTGGAGCAAAGCCAAAGTGTCGTTGCTCCAGTGGATATCAAAATTGCTTTTCTAATTCGTAATTTTACTACGAGTTATTATCGAAATTTGGCGGCAATTTTACCATGGAAAGTGGTAAACCCTCTCGATATCTCCGTTATATTCGACATCACGAATAATGATGGACTACCACAAGACATGATAAACACTGGGATTCTACTGAACCATTTCCTCACGTGTCTCCGTCTGAATGGTTGCACTATTAAAATTTCGTGCATGAAAGGTTTCGAAAGCTTTTTTCCTGCGATTGGTTCCGCTGTTGCAGCGCAATCTGGCGTTTCGCCCCTCAAGTTCGAAATCACGCTTACGGCTTCTGAGTTGTGGCCATGGCTTTTGTACACTATCAGCTGCTGTTCTACTGCTACGCTTAGGGGTGTGACTTTGACACAAGCCAATCTATTGAGTATTGCGGATGTTGTCCAGTAGAACTATCCTCTTACGGGGCAGGAGGAGCTTCAGCCAAGAACTTACAATACTTGTGAATTCGGATTTGTGGATATTGCCGAAGGCATAACTGTATGGTCAATCGATGCTGTAGGTGGCGAAATCTCAGCGTTTGAGATGCCGAGTTCTACCCGCTGTCGAGCCTGGTTCAAGGGGGGAGATCAGGTGGAAGTTGTCGTTCCAGGCTTTGGCCGTTGTCGAACTAGAGTTGGAAATGGCGTTTCCGAGGTTTCTCGAGATTTGGTGGAGCAGAACGTACCAACTTTGAGCAAACTTTCCTTGAGCTTTGCGTCAACTAATTCCGTTTCTTCGGCGGTTAAGTTGCTAGAGTTGGTTGGTCGAAATCTTCGCTCATTAACAATGGATGCACCGATGTGCAGCAACAGTACGACTCTTGATCTGAGTGTCTTGTCTGGTATATGCCCGAACCTCCAATATCTGGAAATCCATAGTTTTGCTGTAGTTGTCACGGCTCACAATGAATCGCTGGGTCGCTGGCCAATCGTGAAGTTGACAGTCGGAAGTAATCGGAAATTGTCGGATTTCACATTGTGTCTACGGAATCGCAGCCTCCGGATGGCTCGTGAGCTTACTCGTCTCGACTTCTATAATGTGCATTGTGAAGAGAGGGAAATCCAAGAATTTACTTCGCATGATGGAGATTTTCTCTGTGTTACGAAGGAGAAATTTCCGATTCAGTCGAAAGCTGCATTGATCAGCGTCATTAACTACGTGCACTACTCGAAACCGATTCATCGAGTACCTGCTGATGTTTTATGGCTGATTTTTGCTTTCGCTTCGACCCCTGCCCGACGATCAGTGCGTGTTAGACGAGGATGACAGTGTAGAAGGAGAATTCGTGCGATGAAATTTCACAAGACTGGTGATTCACATGCTTTTGTATTTCCATTAAAATGAAAGAGTTTAACAAATGTTTTGCGCTCATGGTAGTGAGTGTATCATATTTCCGTCTTCCTGTATTTCGCTTCTAGAATTTCGTAATGTACAGTAAACGCCCGAAACCCTCTCTGTCATAGGTAACTTAGTGTAGCCATATTTCTTATGGTTCACGAAACCTGCGGGTTTAGTACCCACCGGAAAGAGGACTTTTGAGTTGCTGCAGATAGCAACAATAGACGATAAGAAGATCCTTTTATCATATGCTAACGTAAATAAGCAAGAAGGAGATTTCGGATTAAAAAGAAAAACTGTCGAATATTTGTCTTCTGGTAAATACGGAAGTGAAGAGAATTTAGATTAACTGGAGATTTGCCAGTTGACATTATAATAACTCGTTCTCATCTATTCTACTGTAAACGAAATAGAGCTGCTCCCCTTTTTGCGAGTATTGGGTTTGACCAAGTCTACTTGAAGCAAACAAGCATGTCTCTCATCTTTTTTTTCTGGAGAGAAAGAAACTATTCTCTTCAATTAGTAGAACTTGATTATCCGCAGCAAAGGGCACACCAAGAAGATACGCACTGCTTCAAATCTCATCATTGGATTTTACGAAGAAGAACATGACGAGAGTGAGGTCATGGAACTTTGGATGCCCGATGGAGATGCTCTATCTGTAATGATGGATAAATTCCCTCTACAGTCGAAAGCTGCGCTAGTTGGTGTTGCCAACGGAGCCCACTACATGAAAGTACGAGATTCAAGATTGGGCGCCATACCATTATTGTATACCTTTGTGCAAAGTCTTGATGAACGTAAATTTCCACCGATCAACTTCAGTAGATTGATCACCAAACCAATAGATTCAATAGAGGTAAAGGCAGTCAGGGACCGAAGTGAAAGCGTCCTTTGCAGATTTTGACCCTCTGAATCGCGAGAAACTTCGCAATCGCCTTCTCCAATTCTAGTTCGACAAAGTCCGTAACTTGGTACGATAACTTCGATATAGTCTTCCTTGAATCAGGCTCGACAGCGGGCAGAACTGGGTGCTACAAATGCTGCGCCTTCTTCAATATCGATGGGCCATACTGTTGTTCTTTCTGTAATATCCACAAATCTGAATTCAGAAGCTTCGTACGCTATTTGCCGTAGTTGCTGTCCTGAAGTTGTAAAAACAGGATAACGGTGTGTCAAAGTTTCTGTTGCCTTTGACAAAATCGAATGCACAAAATTAAACTCAATTCCAATAGAAGGGGGAGGGTATTGGAATCTGGTAACACGCAGGCAACTTGTTGTTAAAGGGGTAATCTTGGACTGGCGCCTCTCGGGCCCTCTGTTTTGCACTAACTAGTAGTACCCTATCATTGCTACGTACTCAACGGCCTTCAACGGCCCTAAGTAGTAGTTCACTTTCCAATAGAGGGGGGGGGCAGCCCATAACAAAGGCTAACCACGGCAACGGCAACGTGTCTGGACTCATACTTCAAGTAGTTTGTATCCTGAACTGAAGTGGCGTGGTAGGCTCCACAGCAATAGTCGAAAAGATCGCAGTCAATATACTTTTGGACAACTTGAAACACGAAATGAACACCTTTCGACGGACCACTTAAGACCACTGGCAAATAGAACTCCAGCATTGATCATAACCTGTACGTTGTTGTTGCTTGTCTTTTTTTGTTTGAGGTGAATTGAGAGGGAGTTTACTCGTGTGAATACCAATCCAGCAGCTAAATCCCGTGAAAATATCGACGTTAAATCCCATATAGAAACGTCAGCAATTACACTTATCGGCACGTGCTGGTACGGCCAGATACTAGCCGAAGTGGTGCTGCCAAGCGCAATAATGAGTTGCATCACCATAGATGCACTCACGTTAAATATTCCTCGTATTCATCAATTTTTTGGGATGCTGCCGCGTTACCCGTATCGAACAAGCATTGTCATTTTATACTCGAGCAAACGAGAATGTCTTCCCTCCTTTTGTCCACTTTCATTCCCTCCAGTGTCTGCATCGCCCGTAGAAACTAAAATGAGGGGGTAGAAAGCCCCAGTAATCTGATCCAAGTGACTTTCTGATCTGTAGCAGATTCACTGACGAGCAACTTCCATTTTGAATACCAACTCCGTCTGCTTTGACCCAGTGACTGCGTCAGGTAGGGAAATTGCTCCGTAAACGTCTTGTTGGTTGACTTTCGAAAGAACAATGAACGATTGCTTCAAGTTTAGCTGACTCACATTTTGTGAATGTCCTACTTCCAACCGAAGCAAAATAGTCAATTGGTGATATGGGTGGCCTACAGGCGGTCAGCAAATAACACTTGCATTCCACTCCCTGATCATACAAGCAGATAAGGCATCACGTCTCGGTTCAACTTTGAGAATTTGGATCAAAGAAACAGAGATACACAAAATGGGAATGGTTGTAAAAAGTGATTCGGTTCACATCACGTATCGTTACTCTGATCTTTTGGGGATAATTTCTATCTCCTCTAAACCGACACCTTTGCAGCTCTGCGTATGGTTATTGACTTTGATGAAGGTCGTTCAATTCAAAACTCTGTATCAAAAACGCGTTTGATGTCTCCTGATACCAAGACGGGCAGCCCAAAAGTCCACTGACCGCCGAGCAGGCGTCGAAGCCAACACAAAAATTGTGCGTAAGATATCAACGGGCAGTCGACGGACTGCGTTCCAGTTGCGCGCACTGTCGATGGCACTGATCATAGCAACTTTCGACTGTATCGGCAATTTCTCCTTCATAACAGGTAGAAAATCTCCATTGTGAGTCATAATGTCCGTCACCTCGTTTTTGTCGAACTCTTGTTCGTCATAGTTTATTGTGAGCTCCTCAAGCTCACGCGCCATCCGTAGACTGAAGTTCCGTAAACACACTGGGATGTCTGCCAACTTGCGACTATCTTTAATAGTCAACACCTTGACTGGCCACAAACGCAGAGCCTCATTATGAATCGAGACAACCACATCGAGATCGTAAGTCGTGAGAGATTCAAGATTTGGACATACAGCAGATAAAACACTCAGGTCAAGAGTACGGTCACTGCTGTCTGGAGGTATCCTCTGTGATAATAAACGTAAATTACCACCGATCAACTCCAGCAAGCTCATGACCAACGAAACGGATTCGATTGGTGTAAAGCACACATACAAAGCTCGAAGTGCTCTTAATCCCAGCGAGGTTGGCTCCTTGATATCGCGAGAAACCACTGCGACGCCATCACCAATTCGACATCGACAACGACCGACACCTGGAATGACCACTTCAACGTCATCGCCTTCCTTGAACCAGGCCCGACAGCGGACCAAATTCGGCACAATAAGTGGTGAACCTTCCAGATCCAAGCCCCACACTGTTGTTCCTTCGGCAATGTCTACTAATCCGTAGAAACAATCTCTCGGCTCGTTCGAACGAGGATAATTACAGCGCAATACACCCGCAATTCGTGATAAATCAGTTTTTGTCAAATGCGCATCCCAAATCCTTAGTGAAATGTCGGTAGAAGGTGAACGGCTTATAGCATACACTAACCATGACCACGACTCAGTGCGCACAGCCTTGAAATCGATCTTGATTGGAGTTGTGGTAAATCCCGCGGATACAACCGAACAAATCACAGCAAACACGCTTTTGGACAGCTTGTAACACGAAATCGACACCTTTTGACTGACGACTTGAGACCACTGATAGACCCGGGTCAGTAGAACTCCAGCGTTGATCGCAGCCTGTTCGTTGCTGGTTGTATCTTCTTGTTTAAGGTAAATTCTCAGGGAGTTTATTGGTGTATATACCAACCCAGCAGCTAAATCTCGGCAAAATCCCGACGTTAAATCCCATATAGAAACAGAAACGTCCGCACTCATCAGTACTTGCTGCCTGTGGTTTGACCAGATACATGTATCTACCAGGCTCGAGCGGTCCGGCGTCTGAGTGAGTTGCACTAATATAGAAGAACCAGCATCAAACAACCTTTGTAGATCTGATTCAATCTCGTCACTTTTGTCAGTATAGAGGCAGGCTTTCACAACAGCACCATCACACTTGCAGTTCCAATATATAAGTTCAGCATTGGAAATGGGTGTCGTACATTTAACTTCGGATCCCATCGTCTTCAGCCTCTGACGCGCATATTGATATTGCGCTGAAGGTTCTGAAAACTCCAGCAGTCTACTCCAGGTAGCTTTCTGGACTGCAACAGATCCACAGACGTATACACTCCATCGTGAATAGTAGCCTCGACTACTTTCCTCCGTTCTTGGTGAGAGAAGTGACATTTGCTCTGTAAATGCTTCGTTGTTCACTATCGAAAGCAATGTGAATAATTCGATTGCTTCTCGGATCAGTTTCAGTTGTTTCACATTTTCCGGACTTCTCTCTTCTAGATGAAGCAGTAAATGCTGTGAGCATATCGAATTCCCAAACGGCCATTTGAATTTCACCTGCATCCCATTTCCCGCATTTATGGGCTTCCCTGGAATAGCATAAGTGCGTAAGGCCGAATGCCAAGGATTGAGGAAATTCCACTCGGTCGTCATCAGCGAAAGTTAGAAAATAACGACGAGAAAACAAATTCCCGTGGCAAAAGCTATCACTTTTGAGTCAAGCCTCAAGTGTTCAACCTCGTCAAGTGCTCAAGCCGTAGGTCGCTGAGTCCAGTGGTCGACCCGATTCAATAAAAACTCGAGCATTCATCGGGTCTTACTTAGTTCCGTTGTTGGATTCAATCTGGTCAACCTTAAATGATTGATAATTGAACGGATAGTATAGAAAATCGAATACTTCTCTAAAAACCATGTTTCAATCGAATCACATTCTGTTCTATCAAGCTGTACATCTATCACTTGGAACAACTTCTGAGCAAGCCGCAATTTTCTCGTAGAATGGTCGACTGGATGTTCCTCAATCATTGATGTTCTGCCTTATGCACGTGTGTTATCTTAATTAAATCCACAGATTCTGAAAGTGAAATGGAAGTGGCGTTCGATTGGCATCTTCCCAGTGCACT
Organism: Phytophthora colocasiae; assembly: GCA_018806915.1. Taxonomy (NCBI): domain Eukaryota; phylum Oomycota; class Peronosporomycetes; order Peronosporales; family Peronosporaceae; genus Phytophthora; species Phytophthora colocasiae. The sequence goes on along the minus strand of JAGKQI010000068.1, from coordinate 58,791 downwards.
CACAACGTGAAATCCATTTACTGGATGAAAGAAATCCAGAAAACGTTGGAATAACTGACATTGATCCGAGAAACAATCGAATTATTCACAATCCTTGCGATGGTGACAACAATGCGTTTGTGGAGCATCTTACGACGACAACGGAACTTGGAAGTGGCGTCGAAAACTGCAATGATCAGCGTTGTCACACAACAGACAGCAGTTCGTCGACTGCCGGTCGATATCTTTCGCACAATTTTTGTGTTGGCTTCGACCCAGGCTGACGACTCACTTGGTTGAAAAGGTCGTGAGAGAATTGTTGTAGATGACAAAAAATGAGAACCGATGAGCTCCGAGATAGAAACCCCATATCAGCTTGTCAACTTTTTCCAGTGATTGACAGTACCTGATGCTGCCTTTTGCTCATTGTCATCACCCAACGTAAATTTCCACTTGCTGATATCATATACCGGAGGGGGGAGACGTTACAGCATTGCTACCAGGCGAGTGTGTGCAATTTCAGAGCGAGGGAGAGCTGCGATGCATGAAACATCAAGTGGTTGTTGTATTAACGCATTAATATGTAGGAGGCAAAGAAAGTTAGATGCCTTGCCAATTCCGGTAGGTTCCTCGCGGCAAAGAGTTTGAGCTAGTCCCTCTTCAAGAGACTCGTCCAGGTCTGGTAGGTGAGGTGTCCTGGTGTCTGAGGCTGGAATGCGGCAAACGGATCTTGAACTGGGGGATGGAACACCGGAACCCAGAATCCGAACGGGAACCCGTGAGCGTACCCGTACGGGACGTGCTCTGGAGGTGTGCGACGGGTTGAAGCTGGAGCTGGACGTCGGGCCGCTTCGCCAAGTCACAATATTGAATATCAAAGCCCACTTCAGTCGAAGGGGAACCACCAATTGTATAGACCATCTACGACCACGGCAATGCCTTACTGCTCGATACAGGCACCATCACTCTGCATTTCCATGCCATACTGGAGTCGTTTCCTTGTCTGTTTCTTCCTGCTTCATTGCCTTCAGCGTCTGTATCGCTCTTGAAATTGAGGCGAGGAGTCTGACCATTCAAGTAACCTGCTCCAAGTAGCTTGCTGACGTGTAGTAGCTCCAAAGACAGACACAATCGATTGTGGAAGATACCGATCACTTTCACCGTTGTCTGCATCAGGTTCGAGAATTGGTTCATGATCACTTCTTGATTTGGGTTACCCATTTTCGTTTTCCAGACGAAGCATTAAATAAATCTGCTGGTGTGGGTACTCTGAATTACCAAACTTCTACTCGAATTGTACGTGCATCCCACGGTTAGACGCCTTGTGGCTGTTATCCTGAAGCACATACCGGTGTAACATACCAAGGATAAAGGAAGTCCAAATCGGTTGGCATTATACCTAAATGGGACATGTCTATCTATCAGTCAATAGTCACATCTTCTTCTGTCAAATTCTTCGTAGAATGGTCTTTGAATCGAGGAAAACATTCAGCCAGAGTGTTGCTTCACGAACTAACATTGTTCACAAGTGTTACGACCACCAAAGTGGTGGCAAAGACTATTTTTTTTCGCATTTTCGGTTGAGTATATATAGTCCATCGACTTTTTGATGCACAGCGAGTAATAGTGGGGGTTGTAAGAGCTATCCGAAGCAGGTGATACCCGCTGTTCACCAGTTCCAACAAAACGTTTTTCACTCGTACAGAATCCTAATAATTGGTCTCCTGTTCCATAATCGGCCAGTCAAGATATGTGCGCTGACTGAATCCATAGCATTCACAAGGCTATTGACGAGTTGATTAAACGACGGATAATAATCTCTTGTTTACAGAAACACAAAAATACCAAATCCACGGGTTTAATTCCATCCATCTAGGACATAGGATTTACGTTTTGTGACTGAAGTCCGTGATTTGAGAGATCGGTGATGCCTTTGAGTCCGAGGGAATGTTACATCCTCCACTGGACTTCATTCCCAAATTTACGGTGTCCATGGCGACGGATTGGACTTTCCTGAAACCTTGGCTTAATGCCTTACAGCCTAGTTTGATGGATTTCCAAAGCCGACGACAATACGTACGATTTAGTTGGCCTCGTGTGCCATGCTCACAACACAACCGTGTCATCAATTTTAGGTTGGTCGATGGAGATACACAAAATGTGAATCGATTGAAAATGGTTCGAGAAGCAATCGTGCTATTCACAGTCCTTGCGCTAGTGAATAATAAGGCATTCTTGGACCAATTTCCGCCGAGTTTACCGCCACACCATGCGCGTAAATACTATCCATTTTGGGTGGCGCATGTTTACGGATCTGCTACCGTTCAACAGCTCGTTTGGAGCCAATTTTGTGCAGATTCAGACCCCTCACCGCAGTTTCAGCAGGCGATGCAGAAGGTGAAGGCAATGGGACTGGAAAATATGAACGAAGACAAGACGTATCTGTCCAGTTGCGCCAGTATGTGTTGGGAGAGCAGCCTCGACGGCGTTAACGTATACGCGAATCTGAAGGTCAACACAAGTGATATATTTGATACTGGTCTGCAAAGATTGTTTATTGCGGCGGTTCCTTTAGTTGTGCTGCTAGACCGCACTACTCTGCGTGATGAAGGGCAGAGCCAAAGTGTCGTTGCTACGGAACAAGTGCCAGTGGATATCGAAATTGACTTTCAAATTTGTGATTTAACTATGAGTTATTCTCGAAATTTGGCGGCAAGTTTGCCATGGAAAAAGGTAAACCCTCTCGAAATCTCCGTTACATTCGACATCACGAATAATGATGGACTACCACAAGACACGATAAACACTGGGATTATACTGAATCATTTCCTCACGTGTCTCCGTCTGAATGGTTGCACTATTAAAATGTATTGTAGGAAAGGTTTCGAAAGCTTTTTTCCTGCGATTGGTTCCGCTGTTGCAGCGTATTCTGACGTATCGCCACTCAAGTTCAACATTACGCTTACGGCTTCTGAGTTGTGGCCATGGCTTTTGTACACTATCAGCTGCTGTTCTACTGCTACACTTTGGGATGTGACTTCGACACCAGCCAATCTATTGAGTATTGCAGATGTTGTCCGATGCAATTATCCTCTTACGAGGCAGGAGGAGCTTCAGCCAAGAACTTACAATACTTGTGAATTCGGATTTGTGGATATTGCCAAAGGCATAACTGTATGGCCAATCGATGCTGTAGGTGGCGAAATCTCAGCATTTGAGATGCCGAGTTGTACCCGCTGTCGAGCCTGGTTCAAGGGGGGAGATCAGGTGGAAGTTGTCGTTCCAGGCTTTGGCTGTTGTCGAACTAGAGTTGGAAATGGCGTTTCCGAGGTTTCTCGAGATTTGGTGGAGCAGAACGTACCAACTTTGAGCAAACTTTCCTTGAGCTTTGCGTCAACTAATTCCGTTTCTTCGGCGGTTAAGTTGCTAGAGTTGGTTGGTCGAAATCTTCGCTCATTAACAATGGATGCACCGATGTGCAGCAACAGTACGACTCTTGATCTGAGTGTCTTGTCTGGAATATGCCCGAACCTCCAATATCTGAAAACCTGTAATTTCGCTGTAGTTGTCACGACTCACAATGAATCGCTGGGTCGGTGGCCAATCGCGGAGTTGACAGTCGGAAATAATCCGAAATTGTCGGATTTCACATTGTGTCTACGGAATCGCAGCCTCCGGATGGCTCGAGAGCTAACTCGGCTCGACTTCTATGGTGTGTATTTTGAAGAGAGGGAAATCCAAGACTTTACTTCGCATGATGGAGATTTTCTCTGTGTTACGAAGGAGAAATTTCCGATTCAGTCAAAAGCTGCCTTGATCAGTGTCATTAACTCCGTCTACTACTCGAAGGCGATTCATCGACTACCTGCCGATGTTTTATGTCTGATTTTTGTTTCCGCTTCGACCCCTGCCCGACGATCAGTGCAAGTGCGAAAATTATTTTGTTAGATGTTATCGTAAATAAACTGCCGGGATTAAAAAAAAACTGTCTGGTATTTGAAGAGAATTTTGATTAACTGGAGTTTTGCCAGTTGACATTAGAATAACTCGTTCTCCTTCTCTTCTACTGCAGACGAAATAGAGCTGCTGGTTTTTGACCAAGTCTACTTGAAGCAGCGTTCGAAATCACAGTATCAATATGAGGGGCCAGTGAAGAAAGGTATCAGAGAAGATAATGAAAGAGAAATATAGTTCCCAATGCGTTTCTTAAGTGATGAGATTTGAAGCAGTGTGTATCTTCTTGGTGTGCTCTGTGCTGCGGATAATCGAGTACTACAATTTGAAGAGGATATTTTCCATTAAAATTGAAAGAGTTTAACACCTTGCTTACGGACGGTACTTGCCCCGAACACGTAAGAGAATGTCGTAAGAGACGACGTAGTTTTAGTATTGACATTTGTATCAGTCTGATCTGCCAACTATGGTTAGGTATATAAAGTGTCAACAGGTTTTCCTACCAATGTCGTAAGAGTGACAGCATTGCAGGACAGCTTCGACAGATCAATGTCGTAACTTGCTCCAAGGCACCAGCAGATGGCCAATTGTCTGCACTGATACTACACTCAGTTCAGGTTTTACGCAGAAGAAGGTACATTGATTCAAAACATATTCATTTCAAACACACGAAAACTAAACACTCATCACTTGAAACGCAGGCAACTCAGCTGCCCTCCTCGTCGTCACCGTCGCCACTGCTGTTTCCACCATGGTCGCTTTGGCCTTCTAGACGAAGTTCGCGCCGTGTCTTCTGCCTTCGTCCAGCTTTCTTACCAGGCCGTCGAAGCACAACGCGTTTCCCGATGCTCGCTGGTATGGCTTCACCAGCACCGAAGTCCTCATGCCAAATGTCTCAACAGGTCTTGCCTACGCCCATGTATTCACGGCGTATCCGGGGGCACAACCAGCACTTCGCGCTATCGATTGAGCAACGGTCACAGTAGTAAGTAGTGGCAAATGACTTCTTCTTGCCCGTGCGTAAGAGAGCGCAGACTTTACAGGACCTCTGACGGCGCTTTTGGACGCCACTGACGACGAACCAGTCTTCAGACTGCTGAAGCCCGTGCGTGAGGCGTGTCGTTGTGCGCTTGCGCTTCTGGCTAACGGGAGGTGTTGTAGCTTCAACTCCAACGAAGTCCTCCGCTTTCAGTTGGAGGAGCTGGTTCTGAAGGACACAGAACCACTCCGACCGCTTCATCGCCACCGTCTTCTTGATCCTGGCTCCCTCCTTGTGCGTGATATACGCATTCACCAGCGCCAAGTCGAGAAACCCCAAGAATAGGCTCTTGTAGTACTTACGGAACTTTGTAGACATCTGCAGCGAGTGAGACTGGAGGCGGAGTTGATCATGGCGATCGACTCCGCCCATCCAGTCCTGATAGTCATTCACAGCTTTCGGACAAGCCACTTCAATCGCGCCAACCCGCTTTATCTTTCTTGAGATCGTTGAAGGAGTCATTGCGGAGCCCGTACACAGGTAATACACGGGCTTTCTGTCCCACCAAAGGAACGTAACCATGCTGGGAACGGCGACAGAGCGCGAAAATGTGAAGGTTCCGCGGTGAATACTCTTTGGACGAGTCTTGCTCTTTGACTTGATGTTCTTGTCAATTCCGAGACGATTTGGCATCACTGTTCCTACCACGTAGACTTGCATACCGAGCAGATCGACGGCAAGCAGCACAAACGAGTAGTATCTATCGACTACCACTGCATGCCACGAGTGCCGAGAATTGTCGTCTAGAACCACCTTCAAGTTCCGCACCACTGCTGCGGCTGCTGTCTTATAATCAACTGAGGTCACCTCTCCGTCTCCACTAGATTTCCTCCCGACGTAAACCTCGAATTTAGAAAGTTACGACATTAGAATCGGTCAGACGCAAACAAAACCGCAAGTTACGGCATCACAAAAAAATACCTGTGACAATATGCCGTCTTCGCATCGCATGTCATAAACAGTTTGGACCCATATCTATGAGGTTTGTCATAACTGTTACATCCGGGTTGTGTTGCGTCCAAACTGTTACATCCGGGTTGTGTTGCGTCTTGACGTCGACGGCAGTACGCCCTCATCGAAGGAGAAGATAGCAGGCAGTGTCCAACCCTCCAAGAAGCGCTGCTGAATCTTGTCGACGACAGGTCGCAACTTCCAGAGCTTGTCGCGCCGGTTCTGGGTCCTGTTGTCAACAAAATGGAGGTCTCTTAGGATGTTTTGACACCTGTCGCGAGCCATATAGCGTCCGAAGTTGCCGGCAGGTATTGCACCATCCTCCACCATGGACCAGTGCGCGGAGAACCGCCGCTTCTGAGGGCAGAGCATGCGCGCAATGAGGAGTCCAATCACATGCATAATTTCGTGAGTACCGTATGCCTGCTGCGCCTTCAAACGCCGCACAATCTGCTTGACTGTCTCTCGGCGGCGCTCGGTCTGCCGTTTTTGGATCTTTTCAGCGCGTCGGGTTACGTTCTGAAGACCGTAGCGATTTGTCTCGGCAGCAATATTCACCCACATAGCCTTCGGCATAAAGAAGAACAACGTAAGAATCGGTGATCGCCACATGTCCAGAAGCTCGGCGACAGGGCTGGCTTCCTGCGCTCCAAGGCCGGAATACGCTGGTGTATCAGCTTCATACTCGGACAAAATCGGAGTCCACTGCATTGCACGCAGGGCTTCATCTCTTTGCTTCGCCTCTGCTGTGCTGAGAACGCCATTTCCAACACTCAGTGCCTCAATAAATGCCTGGTCCAGCTCAACAGCATCACCATTCGATACTACATCGCTGTCGCCGTCACCCAAGTCTTCGCAGTCAGGATTGATGTCACTGTCATACGTGACGTCGTCATCGCTTCCACCGGAACTCCAGTCCTCGTAGTCATCGGTGGCCTCCCCGTCCTGGACGTAATTCACGTCACTTTTGGATATCGGCGGGTTTCGAGCCGATCGCCGACTTGCCATAACATGCTCCTCTGCAATGTCACCCTCACTTTCTAGTCCAGACGCCTCGGAGAGCAAACATAGTCCAGCAGCAGCGCCTTCGTCATCGTCATCGGCAGCAGTGCCTTGATCTTCGTCTTGGCCAGCAGCTTCCAGGTCACCGGGAGAGAGGCTAAATGCTCTGGAGATAGCAGCTTGTGATAGCTCGATTTCGTCCTCGCTGGACGACCCAAACATCGCGTTTACCGTCCGATGTGATAGCTGGATGCTTGTGTCGATTTGGGATGCTCGAATTCCGTCCGAATGATCACCTTGGTCGTCGTCTGCTTCATCAGTGTCAGCGAGGGTGAGATCGTCATCTACCGTGAGGTGGGAGTCTGAATCCTCTTCCAGCAAACCCGAGGTGAACGCATAGTCCACGACCGCTCTTTCGCCGACAAACGTGTGACCTCCAGCTGGGCTTGTGTAGCCCCACTCCGTCTGCAGCCCCGCCGGTCGCTTCGACTTCCACCCTGCCGCCCGTAGCTGTCTCCATAGATGCCCAAAGTCGACGTCGTGTTCGGTGACTTGCGTTCCTCGTGCGGTGGGTTTTCGGCGCTGGCTGGTCCTGATGCGCGCCATCCAGCAGATTCTCGAATGAGTGGCTAAGGCTGCTGGCCGCAACGGGAAATGCTGATCCCCTTCCCCTGTCCCGCCTTTGCTTCTTTTGCCAAATACCTCTCGCATCTTATAGGCCAATAGTGCTGGTAAACACTTGATTAAAGTATTGAAAAATCAATTGTGAGCCATTTTCTGTTGTTATTCTCTCAATGTCGTCATATACGACTTAAATATTTGGATAGGTCGTAACTTACGCCATCCGGAGTCAAGCTGTTAACAAAGATTTTTCGCTTGTGGTACAGTTGATGATTTGCTTTCGAGTCGATGGCACCCGCTCATTGCGACTTAAATTGTCTTTCGACGGACGAGCTTCACGTCATGGTCGATCGTCCATCCAAACTTTGGAGACGTATACGACGTAGGTGCTCACGATGCAGATTCACTATCTGTTATAGGCAACTCGGTGTGGGTTTAGTACCCACCCGAAAGAGGACTTTTGAGTTAGTTGGCGGAAATTAAAGTAGCGACAATAGAAGAAAAGAAGATCTTTTTATCGTAAATAATCAAGAAGAAGATTTCGAAAAGTGAAGAGAATTTTGCCAGTTGACATTAGAATAACTTGTTCTCCTCTCTTCTACTGTAGAGGAAATAGAGCTGCTCCACTTTATTGGGTTTTGGCCAAGTCTACTTGGATGACTCTCCATCTTTTTTATTTTTTCTGGAGAGAAATACATAATTCTTTTCAAACTGTAGTACTCGATTATCCGCAGCACAACGGCGCGAATGAAGACAGAGAGATTCGTTCGAAGTAGTGGACACACCGAGAAGGTACGCACTGCTTCAAACCTCATCACCTAAGAAACGTATTAGGCCCCGTTGGCTAGGTCATTATCCTTATCGGAAGGAGATCACGCAGCTCTTACCACATCTGGCTACCAGAAACGCACCCCCAGCATCGTGAGGGAGGCGTCACGAACCATCCCCTATTGGGAGGTCGGACATGATGATGCACGTCAAGTGATCTGGAGCATTTGGACGGCGTGCACGCAGTGTACACTATGGATCATTCGGAACAGAGAGATATTCGACGGCGAAATCATTACACGGCAGGAAGCCAGACGCAGACTCATGAAAGGCCGATTTCCAAACACAAGCTGTGATTAAAGGTTTAGCTTCAAGACCCGCGACACATGAACTTGGCTTCAAGGTAGCTGAATACTATGCGGTTTTCAGAGCAATTGATCCTTCCGATCGCCCGAAATCTCTACAGCAGTGGACAGTGGCATTTCACTCGGTTAGCTTCCAATGATGATCGGAAGACGCGGAGTATGGGTCATTATAAGGCAAGAATTAAAAGATATCTGCTGGATGGGGTTTCTCCAAGAACGGCAGCCGACAGCAGAAGCCGTAATGGAGACTTCGCAATTCGCGCCGTTTGGCACAAGTGGATCAAGGGACATCTCCAGCGCCTCTTTCGGAAGAGGATCTTTCTTAAATCAGTGCGAAGTCCCCTGAGTGGGTCGGATTATTAGAGATGGGGTGCCCCAGTACGCCTAGTGCGGAAGCAGCGCCGCGCCTGTGCGATTGCCACAAAGATGTAATAACTACGCTGCGGCACATGGGACCCGGTGACCCTCACGTGTATTCAAGACCAACACCAAGGCGTGGAGGGCCTGGCGACCCTCCACGATCAAAGATCTCGTTGCCAAGGCACACAGGACCTGGAAATCCTCTTGTGTTCAAGATATCCTACCAAGGCGTGAGGAGTCCTCACTGAGGACACTGTGCACCCTCACGTTCAGTTATAGCTCCGTGGTGGCCTAAGAACTTCTATCCCTTCGCTTTGTCGCGGCTACCGCTGAGGCGGTGTCGTTCGACGGCAGTGAACTGGGAGGAGATTATGGATCTGGTGCGCTTGTGTCCGGCTTCTTTTTGTCCCCAGCTTTGCTCTTGGCTGGAATGGATCAGTTCTGCGCTGCGACGTCTTCTCCAAGTTCGACAAGAGAGCCAAGTTTTGTCAGCTTTTGCAATCGGAAGGTGTCAGGACCCTTCAAGTCTCGTTCTAGACCGAGTAATACCCGACTGGTGACCGGTGCCGGCCTCCGGGACCTCTGCCCCCTGTCCCCGCGTGGCGTGAGTTAGCTGATAAGCAGCAACCGCCCTACCCATTTTCCAGGTACATAAGCTAACCCCGGACGCTCGTCCAGAAGACCCGCGTTTCCCCCAGTGCCCCAGATTCGGGCGACTTCGTCGAGGCGAGTTGACCTCGATAGGAAGGGGGGAAGAAGACTTCAAAGTTCATCAAGGAGCAAGCACTCTGTTCAACATTGCGACCCAGGTCTGGTGAGCCTGGATATGTCACGTTAGCACCAAGCACAGAGGATTTGGCGGCCCTCATGTGTCCAGTTTCGCCATGTTCAGCTTCTGGGCTCCGTAGCCCTCGCATCGTCGGATCAACCGACCACTGAGTATATTCTGGGCTTCAAGCCCCCAGCGATTTCAGGAGTGTATAGTTAGAAATTCTAACACAAATACATGACCTCTTTCCTACTCTATCAGGTTCGAGAATTGGTTCATGATCACTTCTTGATTTGGGTTACCCATTTTCGTTTTCCAGACGAAGCATTAAATAAATCTGCTGGTGTGGGTACTCTGAATTACCAAACTTCTACTCGAATTGTACGTGCATCCCACGGTTAGACGCCTTGTGGCTGTTATCCTGAAGCACATACCGGTGTAACATACCAAGGATAAAGGAAGTCCAAATCGGTTGGCATTATACCTAAATGGGACATGTCTATCTATCAGTCAATAGTCACATCTTCTTCTGTCAAATTCTTCGTAGAATGGTCTTTGAATCGAGGAAAACATTCAGCCAGAGTGTTGCTTCACGAACTAACATTGTTCACAAGTGTTACGACCTGGCAAAGACTATTTTTTTCGCATTTTCGGTTGAGTAGAGTGTTCCTGCAGAATCGATTAGTCCATCGACTTTTGATGCACAGCGAGTAATTCGTAGTTCGAAGAACTATCGTTAGTACTAACGGAAATTCCCGATTAACTCCTTCGTTACCAACTAAATCGCCGTTCTACGTCGGTACGGCACAGAGTAGTAATGACTAGAAATTTGTATTCACTCAAACTCCGCAAAAGCAGCTACTGCCCTCCTACATCGCACAAAACTAGCTAGTACAGCGTACGAGGCTGTTAATTTTTGAAGCTAACCTGTACAAGACATGGTGTGACACGAGAGTTGGTGATCCTAAAAGATCAGACAGGGGTATTGCCAGGACACGGTCCCCGGCTACGCGATTCCCTGTCGTACTTTGATGTACCTCAGTATTTCTTGTTTATACGCTCAAGACATACATTCACTATTTTCCAGCTCAGTCTCCGATTTGCATACATGTACCGTATTTGAGATCTCATAGTTCAGAGAGATCTCATAGTTCGCACCGTGTAATAGCCAATCAGCAACGTTGTTCAGTCCACATCAGCAATTGAGATCTCATAATTCGTAGCGTAAAAATAGTTCAAAACTCTCAAAAACAGGGCGCTCACTTCGAGAAAAGCACCATGGGGCCGCGGCCGGAAGGAAGGAAGGACGAGGACGACGGGCATCGGTAAAGCTCCTAAGCAATTCAAACGTGGTGCAGTATCGTACGAGCACAAACTACGAGTAATAGAGCTCCATGATGCAGTAGTTTTAGAGACGTGTCGGTACCTGTACGGCTCTTGTACATTTTACAACAATACAACTTCAAAACCCTGGGGTCTGAACTATGAGATCTCAAATACGGTACACATCAGCATGCTCAACCGCTACATCGGCTTCAACTATCGCTATTGCTACTAACTCCAGAATTCAGGCCATCGCTGTGCTCGATGGCACGTCGTCTGTAGTGGAGACCATCGGGAATCTTTGTTCCGCTGCGCCACAATAGATGCCAGATTTGGCTGCAAGTAGCTCCGTTTGTTGGGCCGTTTGGGTCGTGCTGGCGAACCTTTTTGCAAAGGTAGATGCGGCTACCGCCATGGACTTCCGAACAGGTTCGACAGTAGTAAGTCGTTTCCCAAACCGACTTGTTCAAACGACGCCGCAGCATTGAGCAGACCTTACAACTGTACTGTCGCCGTTTCTTGATATCTTTTTCGCCATCGCGGACATGTCGAAACACTTCGACTTGTACCAGCTGGTGGCTCTCGTGAACGATCGAATGCGCTGTGACAGAGTGTTCTGCCGGCTGCAACCCCAGCGCTTCCACGCTTGTATCACCTTCAAAGTCACTTGGGCCAACGTCCAAAAGCACAGATTGAAGTCCTTCGAGAAACTTATACCGATCCGGGGTGGGTTTCTCTGGCCACATGCGTAAATGCAGGGACTTGTAGAGTAGATACATGTTCACTAAAGCCATGTCCACTAACCCCAAAAATATTGCGTGGTAGTACTTCTTCAGCCGGACAGCCATTTGGATGGAAAACCGCTGAAGCCGGAGTTGATCGTGACGATCAACTCCACCCATCAATTCGTTGTAGTCTTTGATCAATTGGGGAGCTGGAACCTGCTTGATGACGGGTCCGTCACGCCTTCCCAATGTTGTCGGTGCAGTCGAACACCCCGTTGCAACGAAATAAACAGGCTGGTTGTCCATCCATGCCGCCATGACCATGTTAGGGAACTTGCGAGATCTTGCCAATCGATACACCCACGCTGGATGCTTGCGGACCGGCGGCCTTTAGGATATAGGATACCCTTGCAAAAGCCTCTGCTATCAGTTCGTATCGTCCCCACGTGGTAGAGACGTCGCTCGAGAAGAATTGTAGACAAGAGAACGCTTGAATAGAAGCGATCGGTCACTATCAAACGGTTGGTTGCACCTTGTAGAACAGGATCCATATTTCTCAAGACGGTATTTGGACCAATCCTCAACGTTTTGCGATCACTTGCCGTTTTCCCTTGATAAACTTCAGCCCTGTGCAGCAAACCATAATGTATTAGCACCAAGTACACGTATAAATGCATTTTTGAAACTCGAGTTTACCTGTAGCAGTATCCAGTCTTTGCGTCGCACGTCATGTAGAGTTTAGTACCCCATTTGTGCGGTTTTGCCATCATAAACTGTCGGACAGGGTTATATCTACTGCGCATCGGAATTACGGCTTCGTCAAAGGAAATGCTGCGGCCCGTCGACATAGCAGCAAGAAAGGCCTCATTCAAAGCATCTTGAACAGGTTGGATTTTCCAGGTCTTCATGCGAGACGCTTCAACCGATTCATTGTCGCTAAAATGTAAGTATCGAATAATTTCTTCGAAGCGGTGTCTTGCCATAAACCTCCCAAACGTTCCTTTGGGCACTGCTCCAGTCCCGTCAACTGCCCAATGTTTCCCCAGTCTGCCACGGTGCATACAAAGAGACCGTGCAATGAGCAACCCAACAAAATTTACGAGCTCATGTGGTTGAATCTCTTTCACGCCTCGCATCTCGCGCTCTATTTGTCTTGGGCTTTGTCCTCGGTACGAAGGGTTTGTCCTCCGAATTCGCTGGTTGCGTGTAGACCATTGTGCTGGGGAGTAGCCTCGCAGCTGTCGAAAATAACGGTTAGACTCATCAGCTATCTTTATCCACAACGATTTCCTCATTATCAGAAAAAATAGGTGCTCCTTGCTCAATCCGATACGACGTGTCAACTCTGTTGGCTCTGCTGCGCAGTCTTCAAGTTCGACTGCATCCATTCGAACGTGACGGCCTATTATAATACGTAGAAAACAATTAGTAAGCGGCTTGATAATGAATTGATTGACCATACTTCCTCTCTCATCGAAAGTATCCCAACCATAAGCTGCTAGATCCGCCAACTCTTCGTTTGACAGCCCCTCATGCGCGGTATTATGTCTTGTCTGAGTGTTGTGAGTTCCATCATCATTCTGACCAATGTCGCCATTTTCAGCATCATTGTCATGTCGCCCATCAGTTCTATCACTTGCCACACCAACCTCAGTAGTATCAGCGCCACTGCGGCTGAAAACAATATCATCATCACTTGGACAATCATTGACCGCAAAGGCTTCTTCATCACCAGATGATAGAAATCCTTCGCTTTCACTGCCGGCTTCCCTACCACTTTCTTCTGCCGTTCTTGTAGATTGTGTAGTACCCGAATAATGTCCAGTAGAAGTGGGTGAGGTTACTCGTGAAGGCTGGGTCAACCCAGGGGATGCCACCACAAGGCGTCGTCGAGATCGAACTCGAGTTCGCGGTGTAAAAGCTGGTGAGGATTGATGTACAGCGGTTCGGCGAGTCGTTAGTGTTTGTGCCGTTGGCATGCGAACACGCGGGCGTTGGGCTCGGGATGTGTGGGTGTGGCTTTTCGCTATTGTCTGTGTCATTTGCCTATCGTCTGTAGCGCCAGTGATATCCTAAGGTACAGATGAATCTTTCTCCTCTGCAAAGTCGCAACAAACCAAAGACGATGTTGGTTTTGCTTCTTCAATAGATGCAGCTAGCATCGCCAGAGCTGGTACCGGCTTTTCCTCTGCGTAGGTGTCAGCAGCAACGAGAACGAGATCTTCCTTTTCTTCTGTGTAGACGTCAGGGGGAGTTCTATTTGTCGCTTCCTTCTCCTCCGCATAGTAGTCAGTATCGACCACAATTGGCGCTGTTTCTTCAACCTGTACATTGCCGCGAGCAGTTACAGTCTCCCTTCTCTTCTTCCGGCGCTTCAATATAGGCGCTTCAATCTCTAGTCACAACATGAAGGCTTAGATGTTTTATTTTTGGTTTCAATATCAAATAGACCCCCACCACTGTCTGGGACGTTTAGTAGCAGTTCCGTTTCTCCAAGGAAGTAATCCGTTTGACGCACTGCGTTTTTCCTGTTCTTCCATCCGGTTGGCGTGTAGTAACGTGTTTGCATTTCGATACCCTTGTTCTGATGGCGCCAACCTCGAGCCTTGAGGCGCGACCAAATCGTGTTGAAACTCAACTCGGCCATGTTAGTAGTTGCGGATCTTCTTTCAAAATGAAGGGAGAGGTCTTGGAGTCCAAGTTGGACCTCAAGGCGGAAATGAATCACTACAAGTTCCACTATGAATTATCCCTCCGAGCTTCCCAACAACACTTGGAGCACACGATTGTATTGCTCTTTGTATGCTGAACTTGATTAAAGTATGGATTCTAACTAATCTGTACAGTACAGAGTACTAGAACGACTAATCTGTACCGTACAGACCGTGGTAACGAAGGAGTTAATACCCCGGGCACTATTTAATAGTACCCTCCCAAAATCCAAAAGGTTACTCTGTATTGCCGAAAGGTTACTCTGTATTGCCGAAAGGTTACTCGTCGATCAGGGCAGTATCATCAAGAGCATCATGCAGCTCGTCGAGATTAAAGTTTCCTACGTTCTCAGGGTCCTCGTGATCTTCGTCAGCGGCTTCCCAGCTTGTACGGAATCGCTCATCGTAGACGTCGTGCTTTTCAATATGCCAGTCCAGGTACTGTAGCTGTCTGTAAAGCCAGCAGCAGCGACGGAGTTGATGACAGTAGTATCTGCCATGCCTTTCTTACCCACTCACAAACTACAGCTACCGACGGCATACGCAGGTTGCCGAAGCGAGTGTGCTCGACCCTGTCGCTCTCCTTCCACGCAATGATCTCCATGAAGAGTAGGTTTTTGAACGTCTTGTAGATGCCAATGTCATGGGAATTCTTGACGGCATTTTGCTGAATGTGCGTTGCTCATCTGTAGACAGTGCTAGTGAATTGCTGGCGCTGGAATGGTCACTTGTGTAGAAGGTTACTATCGGGTTCCCTCGGAGGGCACTATTCGTAGTTCGAAGAACTATTGTAGGGGGTAGTGCGGCGCGTTTGTGATCGAACAACCTTCGGGGAACCTGCAACCTTCAAACAACTTTACGACGTTACAGCAAATTTACCGCATTTAGAACAACGTTGGAAGGAATGGGGCAAGGTACCTCTGGTAGCTACAAGCCGTGATGAGTAACAGGAGAAGGCTGATGCCTTGTTACGTTCCAGCAACTTTGGATAGAAATTTTCGCTGGAGACCGACAGACTACGGGCGGAGCTCTCGGTCAGGCGTGGGCCACAGTGGAGCGATTCTGATCGCTCGATACGGAGCTGATTATAAGACATTGCACTGGTTCATGGGGATGTTGCCTGTGACTATGTTCAATCGCATTGGAGTCGCTGTGGTCTTCGCGAAAGAAATCCCGTTGTCACCGAGTTCCGTCGATGCTGTATCGTCATGTACGAGAGTGAAGCACGCGTTCGCCTCTGTTTACCACGGAATTCGCACACTCCCGACTGTATTTGGGATCTACTGGGTGACCTTTTTTTTCGTCTAGTGCGGCTACATCGCTTACAACAGCAACAAAAGTCAATACTTTGGCTTGGAAGTGTACAGTGGAGTATCCGAAAACGCGTACAGTTGCAACCCGCGCAACGAGGAGCAAGACGCCTACAACCACGGGGTTAGCGTGGCTGGTGGCCGGCTGATCTGCTCTACAATGTGGTAGGATACGTATGGGCTCAGGTTTGTGAAAAAAACAATTTGACTTTCAAATAATTTAATTAAAACACACTATTGATTGAGCGAGGTCTCAATCACGTCCAAATAATCCTCCATTTCACTGTGGCGTTTAGCTTGCGTTCTGCACGTTATCGTGAAGTCACGAGCTACTTGAGTACTCTTAACGCATCAATAATGAGCAAGCCGTGGTCTTCTGGGCCTGTACGACGTAAATAACTTCGACGAGACAGCTCTGAGGTAGCGCTCGACACTCCAGCAGTCTCCTCACTTTGCAATTTTCTGCAAGACCCAAACATGCGACTATATTGGACGTGCGGTGTCTGTTTGATGCCATTACGAAGGAGTTCACACTAACTGCGAAATACCTCAGCCCACAAGCCATCGTCGTTAAAGCGCCACGCTTTGAAAGCGGTGTAGTTAAAGTTCTCGCAAAGCTTTAGCGAGCGTCAAGGGGTTTGGGTTAAGGTTACGGTTAGGTGGTTTTCTACCAATCAGAGCTCGATGATATGATTGAAAACAAAATTGCAATAAACAAATTATTGATTGACCCGAGTCTTGGAGCCCAATTAAATAACAATCTTATTTTTCACAACCCTGTATGGGCTTGGGGGTTGCCCTTCATGTGCACAAGATAGGCGTCGTGTGGGTTCTCGTGATCTCCACTACCCCGCCAGTTCTCTCTACACGGCAATGGCGTGGATCAGTTCCCCTGGCTTTAATGTTTTTGTGGTGGCTATGACTGATGTTACGCACTCTGTTTGGTTTGCACTTGTGGCCCCTGTGATCATCCACGTGTTTGGAGAGGAGGAATAGATCGGAGTCTTCTCTGCCAATTGCTTCGGTCAATTTCGCTATTGGTACGGGTTTGGTGCAAGTGTCGCTCGGATACAAGCTACTGGTTTTCATTAGAGGCATCGCCAGCTTTTTGGGCTTCCTGTCCGCGTAAAATCTTTGACATACCCAAGCTAAAGACATTAAATCTCGATGACAGCTCGTTCACGGGTGTTTGTCTGACGGCGGGCCAAGTCAAGCTCCTGTGAAGTCTGGATACTTTTACCATTGACACTTTCGGTGACGTATCTCCTTGTTCAGAATCCGATGATACCAGTACTACTGGTCCAGTAGCCCTTTCATCCCACCAACGATGATAACTCATCTGAGCGAAGATGGCTTACACCAAGATTTCGTACGTTCACGGACCACGCGCGCTGTAAGTCAATCCATTTGCCGGTTATGTATTTCAGCTTGCTAGAATGATTTCAAAATAGCACGCACCAATGATTTCTGGTGGACGACTGCTGCAATAAAAAAAACAATTTCTTCGAACTACGCACCCCAGGCTTCAGCCTGGTACCAATTCGGGTAGAGGGTATTAATCGGGAATTTCCGTTACTAACTTAGTAGACCACGCGGGCTTCGTGTGATCGTACGACCTTCGACCGACATTGGCATTCGAGCAACCTGAATCGGAAAAGAACGGGACAGGAGAGAATGATCGACAAAGAGAAGCGGCGGCGGTGATAGCGACGACCCGAAGGCGTTCTAGCGGCCGTACGGATCCGGTTATCGGCAAGAAGGGCGATGGCGACGGCAACGGCGACGACCTGAAGTCCAAGGAGGGCGACAAGGTGGAGACCCCGTACAATGGCTAGGGCAAATTCTACCCGGGCGTGACCTGGTGCTTCCGCCTTGTAGGAAACACGAACACAGGGAGGGTCTTCTCGGTCGAACGCAAATCACAGAGTGAGCTCGATTTATACGGATAGTTGGAAAACGCACAAACTTCTACACACATCACCTGGGAAACCTCGCCTAGTGTTGTCGTCCAGGGAGAGGTATCTTGCGCAACTGCTGATCGCCACACCTGGCAGCTGACCTACAGTGCGCTGCTTGCACATCGTCTGCCCACGAACAACACCTCCCCCACAAGCAGCGCACGAGCACGTTTACTCGGCACTCAAAAGGCCACACAGGCCACACTTGCGTGAGTGTTGTCCCGGAGTGAGAGCCTTCGTCATGAGGTCTGCAGGCATTTCGCCCGTCGGTGTGTATTGCACTGCAATTTTCCCCTCCTGAAGTAGACCTTTTGCAGACTTAAACTTCACGTCCACCGTCTTCGATTTTTCGCTGAGTCCTTGGCGCTTAAGACGAGCAATAGCAGGTTGACTATCCATCGCGAGCACAAGCGGCACCTTTTTCCGCAGGACTTGCTCGACGATCAACTGCACCAGCTCGGCATCTTCGATGGCGTCATCTGCAGCCACATACTCTGCGGCAGTACTCGACTTCGTCACAATAGTCTGTTTCTTGCTAGCCCAAGATACTGGGCACCCGAAGATAAATACAACCCGACCGGAAATTGACTTGCGGTCTACTTTGTCATTCGCCCAGTCAGCGTCGGAGGCTACGGGGTGATGTCCTCACCAGTCGGCTCCAATGTCAACTGCATTTTTCTCGTGCCGGCCAAGTACCGCATGAGGTACTTTGCCGCATCCCAAGCAACCTTCCTTGGACGCGCATTATGTCTCGCAAGCTGCCCAACTGCGAAACTGGTATCGGGCCTGGTCACTCGAGCCAGATAAAGTAGCGCTCCAACGGCTTCCCGATACGGCATTCTCTTCATCACGGCGGCGTCATCTACTGGAACCACGTAGTCCAGCCGTGTGCGGGGGACCATTGGGGTCTTGGCAGGACGTGCCCCGTCCATCGCAAAGCGGTGCAGCACCTCATCCACGTACGAGGCTTGTGATAGCAACACTATCGACGGGCTTGGTCGCTCGACACGCATTCCGAGGAACTGATTGGGTGTACCCATGTCCTTCACATCGAACTTAAGACTGAGTGCCACCATCAAGTGCAGCACTTGCTCCTCGTTGGCGTGCGCCACCAGTAAATCGTCTACATACAGACAAACCAAGAGAAGTGAGCCATCAAGTACATGAAATATAAGCAAGGATCAGCTTCCGTGGGCACCAGCCCATATTTCTTGAGAAACGCGTCGATAGCTTTGTTCCACTCGCGGCCTGCCTGTCGGAGCCCGTACAGGGCTTTTCGAAGCCTCCACACCTTTCCACGCTGCTCTGGCGTTTCGAATCCAGGAACCGGGCGCATGTAGATTTCCTCCAGAAGATCCGCCTTGACATACGCTGCAGGTACATCGGCTTGACGAACCACAAGTTGCAGTTTGGCAACGATCACGAAGAAGATACGCACCGTCGTTAGGGCCTCCACAGGCGCGTAGGTGTCCTGAAAGTCGAGCATGTACTGCTGTCGATCACCTCGGGCACACAGCCTGGCCTTGAACTGAATCACTTCTCCGTTTGCAACGGTTTTCAAGCGAAATTGGAGTGTGTGGTCAAGTACTGACGCGCCGGGAGGCAAATCCACCCACTCAAACGTACCATTCTCGAACAGGGCCTTGACTTCTTTCTCGATAGTTTGGTGCCACTCGGTCCACTGAGGTGAGCTTTGAGCCTCACGCAGATTGAGGGGTTCACGGAGGACCTCCCCCAGAACCACGAAAGCGACGGCAGTGAGAGCGGTTTGGGCTGCGATGCGAGAAGAGCGGCGTTTGGCTGTAGACTGCGATTTATGCTGGGCCTCACTGTCAGAATTGTAAGCTTGCTGGTCTTGGTCATCACGTTCGTCACCGCTGTCCGGGGCAAAGTCACTTGGGGCGTCGGTGCCCACGTCCTCCAACTCGTGGTACATCCGATCGATCAGCTTAGCACTATGAGCCTCAAAGACTGGGTGACCTGGGCCTGGCAAATAAACCTGGTATCCCTTTACTTCATCGGTGCAACCGACAAAAGCACCGAGTTGGCCACGTGTGTTGGAGAACCGCTGGTACTTGATCCGAATCTCATCAGGGACACGAACTGACAAGGCTTGTCCAAATATTGGCACCTTGCTGACGTCCGGTTTTCTCTTGAATATTTTCCCGAATGGACTCACGGTCTCCCCTCGGCGATGGATCCTGTTGCGCAGGAACGCTGCATGCTTCAGTGCATCTCCCCACATCCGATGTAGCAAACCCGAATCTGTGAGAATGGCTGACGCCATCTCCGTGACTGACCGGATGGCCCGTTCAGCGACGCCGTTCTGGAAAGAACTATAGCGCGTCGTGTGTTCTTGCCACAGGCCTTCTCGCTGGATCAGTCGACGAAAATCCTTGTTGAGGAACTCCGTTCCGCCGTCCGTCCTTATGACCTTGATGTCGGTTGCCGGTACTTCGGCCTGGCGCTCGATTAGCTTCAAGAATGCTCGGACATTTGATGTTGCCTCGCTCTTCTTCTTGAGCAGATACACTTGAAGGAAGCCGCGCCAGATCACAACCATGAAGTACCGGTGACCACCACGTGTCTTTGCCAGTGGACCACTGAGGTCGGCATGCACGACGCCATCCTGAAACTCGTCACTGCTCGTTCGCTCCGCTGGTGGCGCGTGTTTCAGAGACTTGGTGAGTGCGCACACTACGCACACAGGCGGCTTTGCTCCAGGCTGGATATTCAGTCCTCTAATGATCTTGTTTGCGGCCATCCACTTGAGCGTTTTGTAATTCATGTGCCCCATGCGGCGATGCCAGGTCTCGAGATCGCGGCCCAGCACTGCGAACGCGGACGACATGGCGACGCTGGCAGATCCCATCAAGCTCTCCGGAGTAAGCACGGAATACACTCCATCTTCTACGCGCGAAATGCACCCCACACGTCTACGATTCCCTCGGAAAACCGTGCATCCGCGAGGTGTAAACTCCACGTCATGTCCAGTACGGACCAGGGTCGAGATTGAAAGCAAAGTCTTGGGAAATTTTGGCACGTAGTAGACATTTTCGATTACGAACTCCCGCGTGGAGACTCCTCCTTTCCCATCGTCTACTACCGCTTGGATCTTCATTCTTCCCTTGACTTGAGAGACAACCGTGCGACCGTCAGCAACCTTGATCGCGAGCGTGGGGCTCGTGTGGGTGGCCACGAGGTCTTCCAGTCGGCCCGTCAGATGGTGAGACGCACCCGAGTCCAGCAGGACAGGGCACCACCTGACGCCACTCCTTCATTCATCGTTCTCACTCTCTTCCTCGGCTTCTGCGTTAAGTGCCGTGCCTTTTCCAAACTCACCGTTCTTGTTGCCCTGCAAGTACGTGCGGCAGAAATCAGCGGTGTGGCCCGTAGCGCCGCACTCGTAGCACTTGAACGAGCTCTTGGAGTTTACATTGGTTGCCTTCGGCTTCTTTTTCCGCTCCACAACCACGGCTTGGGCTAGGGCTTCCGCAGGACGTTTCTTCGGGTTTTTGGCGTTCTTCATTGTCGTTTGCTGAGACTTATTGCTCGCGGGCTTTGTGGTCTTGTTCTTTGGCGTCATAGCGGCTGGCTGCGTGACTTTCGTCTTTCTTCGGTCCGGAAGGCGTCCGTCGGTTTCTGCTTTGCGTGCCAACGCTGCCACCGCCGTCTTCAGTTGGTCTTCGGGCTTGTCGGCTTCGAGACTGACCTTTGTCTCCAGAAAGTCCGTGAACTTAGGGTATGCGTTTCTCACGAAGGCGACTAGGGCATGGCGTGCGTTCGCAGGAACTGCCTTTCCACCTTCTAGTGCATCCGCCATTTGGAGCAGCCGGTCGGCGAACTCTCTGTAAGTCTCATTCCAACGCTTCCTTTCCTTCTTGATGCGCTCGGTAATGTCCACGCCGAGAAGAACCGGTCTGAACTCGTACATCAGCGCATTTGCGCCATCGGAGTAGGAGGCTGCGGGGTTGGCGGCGCGCCAGTCACGATACCAGCGGCGCGCCATGCCCTTGAGATACATTTTGAATATTGCTTTCTTCACGTCCACACTCCACACTTGACCTGCGAGCGCTTGTGCATCGTCGATCTGTTCGTCGAGCTCCTCACAAAACTCCCGAGCCTTGGCGTCGAAGTTTCCCGTCGCTACAGTGCCATCAAACCGTTCAACCTTGATGTTGCGTAGGTCGATCTTGTCCGAACTCTACCCGTGCGCGGCGTTATTGTTCTCACCAGCGCCATTGTCGGACACTTCATCATGATTGGGTTCTTGTTCTGGCTGGGGCTGGGAATGTTGACTTCCGCCATCATCTTGATTTGCATTGAAGGCAGCTGCCAGTGCGGTAAGCGCGGGGCCGACGCTGGCAATCTGTGCGATGATGGCGGGGTCAAGTGCCGTGGCGCTTACTGGAGCTTGAGCAGCCTGCGTGGGAGTAGGGGCTCGCACAGGAACTTGACTAGTGGCTTGGATAGCCTGTGCGAGAGGCGGGGCTGTAACCGGTGCTTGACTCGTGCTGACTGGAGCAGCGGGCGGTGAGGCATTAGCTTGACCTCCATCGTTGGCTGCTGCTGCAGCTACACTTCCTCGAGTGCTCACAAGCATAAGCGAACTGCGGCTGTTAACCTGTAGGAAACACGAACACAGGGAGGGTCTTCTCGGTCGAACGCAAATCACAGAGTGAGCTCGATTTATACGGATAGTTAGAAAACGCACAAACTTCTACACACATCACCTGGGAGACCTCGCCTAGTGTTCTCGTCCAGGGAGAGGTATCTTGCGCAACTGCTGATCGCCACACCTGGCAGCTGACCTACAGTGCGCTGCTTGCACATCGTCTGCCCACGAACAACACGCCTGAACGGCACTTACAACGTCGCCTGCGATGATTTCCTCTTCGGATTAGCCACAGCTTCGTACCAAGTCGAAGGTGCAGTGAAAGAGGGAGGACGAACACCCAGTATCTGGGACCAATTCTGTCGTGAACGTCCTGGAGTGAAATGCGCTAATAGAGAACTTTAGTTTTCGGAGCCGGTCCTGGAAGTGGAATAGGTAGGAGTTATTCCAAGGCGATATTCCAAGCTCACAAAGATGAACTGTAGGCGTAGGAGTAAATTTAATGGAATTTATTTTGAGTTCCACGGTACCATCTATAAGAAATCAGGCTGTGTGCCCTGATTTGTGTGCCGCACACATCAGAACGCGCGACAAACAAACAAAATGCAACTGGACACTACGCAAGACGAATTACAACTTCTTTTTGCTGCGCTGTTGGCGATGGGGATGGACTTCGAGGAGACTATGGAGCATATCACGCATTTTATATGCATGCGTACGATTGGAGATCGAGTGTGCCTGGCCAGGAAGCCCTTTCAGCTTGCTGAAATTGATCCTGAAACGTGCAGACTTCGCTTTCGATTCTATCCTCACGAAATCCTCCAGCTTGAGGAAGCGTTTGATCTACCCGCAACTATCTATACGTCTCAGATGTGTCCCATTCCTCGCCAAGAAGCACTCTGTCTGCTGCTGAGACGGCTTGCATACCCAAGCCGACTGGAGGACCTCAGAACAGAGTTCATGCGTCAAGCCTCCGTACTTTCGTCTGCAGTGAACACCACAGCAACTTTGATGTACAATAAAGTTAAGGCGAAAATGGACTTTGATCATAGGATGGTTGCGCGATACAAAGAGCGCTCCGCAGACGCCATTTTTGCGAAGGTCGGTCGGCTGACGCGATGCGTGGGATTTGTTGACGGGACTGTGAGGCGTATCTGTCGTCCAACTCGCTTTCATGAGCAAGCCTATAGTGGTCATAAGAAGTGCCATGGAATTAAATTCCAGAGCGTTACCATGGCAAACGGCTTGTTCGTGTCTTTCGCTGGTCTGTACGAGGGCCGTCGACATGATGGTTTTATGCTGAGAGCTAGCCAAACGGAAGAGCACATGGCTGTGCATCCTGGTTTCGTACTTTATGGAGACCTTGGTTATCCGCTTCGTAGTTGGCTGATAACTCCGTACGCCGATGCAGAGCTAACAGAAGATCAGCGATCTTTTAATCGCGATTTAAGTGAGGCTCGCGTTGCTGTGGAATGGAATTTTGGCTGGGTTGTACGCTACTGGAAATTTTTTGATCTCCTCAACAACATGAAAGTTTACAAGTCTCCAATTGCGGTGCTGTATGTCGTAGCTGCGTTCTTCACCAACTGTTTGTCCTGTGTACGCCGTCGAAACCAGACGAGCAAGTATTTTCGATGCCGATTACCGACGCTGTCGACTTACGTAGCAGATCTACATCACGAAATCGTCAACGAAGCCGATTATCCATCTGATGATGTCGACGAATTTTTCGATGATGAATCGGACATGTCCGGTGTCTCTGATTTCTGCAGCAGCGAAAGTGAAAACAGTGATGAATCTGAAGGCAGCGATTTCGAAAGTAGTGATGATGAACGCGAGATCCTTCCAATTGACGCGTAAAATATCGCTCTAGAAAGAGCGGATAATTGGTATTCGAGTAAATAAAAAAAATAAAATTGGTAGCGTTAGCGACGACGCTGTACTAGTTGAGTTTTTCAACTGCCTTAGCCATCGCCTGGACGGCAGAGGCCATCAACTGGGCCACTTGTAGTTGCATTTCGGTCTGCTTCTCTTGAAACCGAGTGTTCTGCTGACGAAGCTGCGCTTCGTGCTCGAGACGCTCGCGATTCTCGGCCTCACGACGAGCCGAGTACTGCTCGTTTATTTCCTTCAAAAACCCAAGTGGATTGCCCCTCGATTTGGCTTGTTCCGCCTTCTTTGACTTCTTTTTCTCCCTCTTCTCACCTTTCATCGCAGCATCCCGAATCGCCTCGCCACCAACACGATCTTCTTCGAGTTTCTTGCCGCGGATTTCGGCCTTTTCGGCCTTTTCGACATCTTCGGCTTCCTTGCGTGAAGAGAAGCGCTTCATCAGTCCCTCAAGCTCTGTCTGATCCACCGTCTTCTTGGGCTCTCGTCCTGCATGTGCAAAGTATTAGATAGAAGTACCAAACTGTGCATTGAAAGCTGTACCTGACATCTTGGCCTCTTTGGCCATCAGCTTGTGGTGGTTCTTTAGAAGAAGTTCGACGTGCTTGCGCAGACTTTCGGGCTCTACAACCTTGCCTAGGACATCTTTCACGCGGTCCGTAATGGCAACCCACCTCTCCGTCTTTGATCCCCCTCCTTCTTTATAGAGCCCGTTGTCACCGAGCACCACCTCCATCACGAGGCAATCCTCTTTCGTCTTGTAAGACACGCGCTGCTTCTTGTTGCTGGCGGGCTTCTTCTTATCAGCAGCAGCTTCAGCGCGAGCCCCTTCTCCGTCGTCATCTGACGCGACCACGACTGTCTCCACGACGACAGGAGCCCTCACTGCAGCTTGAGTCTCGGCCAAATCGTCCTTCTTCAGGCCTTCTTCCGTCTGCTCTTCTGATGCAATCGCACGCGTCTTCTGAGGCGGCCGGAAGGGCGCCACAACGCTGGCTCGCTTGCCTAGCGAGCTCGCTCGCATGTTTCCTTTTCAGAAATTGGAGGCAACCACGAGACCCGTTTTCTGTCATAACAACGATTCGCATGATAATGAGAAGGTTATCAAAAGATATAGGTTTTGGAGGCACTTACTCCTTGGAATAACTGGACCTCGCTTTTATTCCAAGAAATTGGCATTATTTTGGAATAAAGGTTACAGTTTACCAAGATTCTCTTCCTAAGTACGGTTTTTTGTTCCGTAACCCTCCGAGTTGCTCGAAAACTAAAGTTCTCTAATGTGGCGACGATTTCTACCACCGATACAAGGATGATATCCAATTGATGACGGGACTCCAGACCTTTCGCTTCTCCATTTCTTGGTCACGTGCCCTGAATTGGGACCCAGCACTACATGGGATGCGTCCGAACCCCGAGGGTATCGCGTTCTACCACTCACTCATTGACGAGTTGAACTCGAACGGGATTGAACCGATTCTGACGTTGTAACATTGTGGATCTACACACTGAGCTTTCACCCCAAGGATGGCTTAATCCGGATATTATTATCCAACACTATGCGGAGTTCGCAACGCTGATGT
Source organism: Phytophthora colocasiae (assembly GCA_018806915.1). Classification (NCBI taxonomy): domain Eukaryota; phylum Oomycota; class Peronosporomycetes; order Peronosporales; family Peronosporaceae; genus Phytophthora; species Phytophthora colocasiae. The sequence goes on along the minus strand of JAGKQI010000068.1, from coordinate 32,871 downwards.
TTCACGAGTACGGGAGCAAGGTGAATCTCTGGACGACGTTCAATGAACCTTTGTCATTTACCTCTGGCTTCGACGATGGCGAGAAGGGCGACGGCGGCGACGAGGACGACCTGAGGGCGAAGAAGTCCAAGGAGGCAACAAGGTGGAGACCCAGTACAATCTTTATTTCTTCCACAAAAAACACGCATCAACGCTTCCGAACTACGGCCCCAGGCTTCAGCCTGGTACCCAATAGTGGGGTTGTAAGAGCTATCCGAATCAGGTGATACCCGCTGTTCATCAGTTCCAACAAAACGTTTTTCACTCGTACAGAATCCTAATAATTGGTCTCCTGTTCCATAATCGGCCAGTCAAGATATGTGCGCTGGCTGAATCCACAGCATTCACAAGGCTATTGACGAGTTGATTAAACGACGGATAATAATCTCTTGTTTACAGAAACACAAAATACCAACCACGGGTTTAATTCCATCCATCTAGGACATAGGATTTACGTTTTGTGACTGAAGTCCGTTTTGATGCCTTTGAGTCCGGACATTCTCCACTGGACTTCATTCCCAAATTTACGGTGTCCATGGCGACGGATTGGACTTTCCTGAAACCTGGCTTAATGCCTTACAGCCTAGTTTGATGGATTTCCAAAGTCGACGACAATACGTACGATTTAGTTGGCCTCGTGTGCCATGCTCACAACACAACCGTGTCATCAATTTTAGGTTGGTCGATGGAGATACACAAAATGTGAATCGATTGAAAATGGTTCGAGAAGCAATCGTGCTATTCACAGTCCTTGCGCTAGTGAATAATAAGGCATTCTTGGACCAATTTCCGCCGAGTTTACCGCCACACCATGCGCGTAAATGCTATCCATTTTGGGTGGCGCATGTTTACGGATCTGCTACCGTTCAACAGCTCGTTTGGGGCCAATTTTGTGCAGATTCAGATCCCTCACCGCAGTTTCAACAGGCGATGCAGAAGGTGAAGGCAATGGGACTGGAAAATATGAGCGAAGACAAGACGTATCTGTCCAGTTGCGCCAGTATGTGTTGGGAGAGCAGCCTCGACGGCGTTAACGTATACGCGAATCTGAAGGTCAACACAAGTGATATATTTGATACTGGTCTGCAAAGATTGTTTATTGCGGCGGTTCCTTTAGTTGTGCTGCTAGACCGCACTACTCTGCGTGATGAAGGGCAGAGCCAAAGTGTCGTTGCTACGGAACAAGTGCCAGTGGATATCGAAATTGACTTTCAAATTTGTGATTTAACTATGAGTTATTCTCGAAATTTGGCGGCAAGTTTGCCATGGAAAAAGGTAAACCCTCTCGAAATCTCCGTTACATTCGACATCACGAGTAACGATGGACTGTTGCAAGACACGATAAACACTGGGATTATACTGAATCATTTCCTCACGTGTCTCCGTCTGAATGGTTGCACTATTAAAATGTATTGTAGGAAAGGTTTCGAAAGCTTTTTTCCTGCGATTGGTTCCGCTGTTGCAGCGTATTCTGACGTTTCGCCACTCAAGTTCAACATTACGCTTACGGCTTCTGAGTTGTGACCATGGCTTTTGTACACTATCAGCTGCTGTTCTACTGCTACACTTTGGGATGTGACTTCGACACCAGCCAATCTATTGAGTATTGCAGATGTTGTCCGATGCAATTATCCTCTTACGAGGCAGGAGGAGCTTCAGCCAAGAACTTACAATACTTGTGAATTCGGATTTGTGGATATTGCCAAAGGCATAACTGTATGGCCAATCGATACTGTAGGTGGCGAAATCTCAGCATTTGAGATGCCGAGTTGTACCCGCTGTCGAGCCTGGTTCAAGGGGGGAGATCAGGTGGAAGTTGTCGTTCCAGGCTTTGGCTGTTGTCGAACTAGAGTTGGAAATGGCGTTTCCGAGGTTTCTCGAGATTTGGTGGAGCAGAACGTACCAACTTTGAGCAAACTTTCCTTGAGCTTTGCGTCAACTAATTCCGTTTCTTCGGCGGTTAAGTTGCTAGAGTTGGTTGGTCGAAATCTTCGCTCATTAACAATGGATGCACCGATGTGCAGCAACAGTACGACTCTTGATCGGAGTGTCTTGTTTGGAATATGCCCGAACCTCCAATATCTGAAAACCTGTAATTTCGCTGTGGTTGTCACGACTCACAATGAATCGCTGGGTCGGTGGCCAATCGCGGAGTTGACAGTCGGAAATAATCCGAAATTGTCGGATTTCACCTTGTGTCTACGGAATCGCAGCCTCCGGATGGCTCGAGAGCTAACTCGGCTCGACTTCTATGGTGTGTATTTTGAAGAGAGGGAAATCCAAGACTTTACTTCGCATGATGGAGATTTTCTCTGTGTTACGAAGGAGAAATTTCCGATTCAGTCAAAAGCTGCCTTGATCAGTGTCATTAACTCCGTCTACTACTCGAAGGCGATTCATCGACTACCTGCCGATGTTTTATGTCTGATTTTTGTTTCCGCTTCGACCCCTGCCCGACGATCAGTGCAAGTGCGAAAATTATTTTGTTAGATGTTATCGTAAATAAACTGCCGGGATTAAAAAAAAACTGTCTGGTATTTGAAGAGAATTTTGATTAACTGGAGTTTTGCCAGTTGACATTAGAATAACTCGTTCTCCTTCTCTTCTACTGCAGACGAAATAGAGCTGCTGGTTTTTGACCAAGTCTACTTGAAGCAGCGTTCGAAATCACAGTATCAATATGAGGGGCCAGTGAAGAAAGGTATCAGAGAAGATAATGAAAGAGAAATATAGTTCCCAATGCGTTTCTTAAGTGATGAGATTTGAAGCAGTGTGTATCTTCTTGGTGTGCTCTGTGCTGCGGATAATCGAGTACTACAATTTGAAGAGGATATTTTCCATTAAAATTGAAAGAGTTTAACAAAGATTTTTCGCTTGTGGTTGATGATTTGCTTTCGAGTCGATGGCACCCCGCTCATTGCGACTTAAATTGTCTTTCGACGGACGAGCTTCACGTCATGGTCGATCGTCCATCCAAACCTTGGAGACGTATACGACGTAGGTGCTCACGATGCAGATTCACTATCTGTTATAGGCAACTCGGTGTGGGTTTAGTACCCACCCGAAAGAGGACTTTTGAGTTAGTTGGCGGAAATTAAAGTAGCGACAATAGAAGAAAAGAAGATCTTTTTATCGTAAATAATCAAGAAGAAGATTTCGAAAAGTGAAGAGAATTTTGCCAGTTGACATTAGAATAACTTGTTCTCCTCTCTTCTACCGTAGAGGAAATAGAGCTGCTCCACTTTATTGGGTTTTGGCCAAGTCTACTTGGATGACTCTCCATCTTTTTTATTTTTTCTGGAGAGAAATACATAATTCTTTTCAAACTGTAGTACTCGATTATCCACAGCACAACGGCGCGAATGAAGACAGAGAGATTCGTTCGAAGTAGTGGACACACCGAGAAGATACGCACTGCTTCAAACCTCATCACCTAAGAAACGTATTAGGCCCCGTTGGCTAGGTCATTATCCTTATCGGAAGGAGATCACGCAGCTCTTACCGCATCTGGCTACCAGAAACGCACCCCCAGCACCGTGAGGGAGGCGTCACGAACCATCCCCTATTGGGAGGTCGGACATGATGATGCACTTCAAGTGATCTGGAGCATTTGGACGGCGTGCACGCAGTGTACACTATGGATTATTCGGAACAGAGAGATATTCGACGGCGAAATCATTACACGGCAGGAAGCCAGACGCAGACTCATGAAAGGCCGATTTCCAAACACAAGCTGTGATTAAAGGTTTAGCTTCAAGACCCGCGACACATGAACTTGGCTTCAAGGTAGCTGAATACTATGCGGTTTTCAGAGCAATTGATCCTTCCGATCGTCCGAAATCTCTACAGCAGTGGACAGTGGCATTTCACTCGGTTAGCTTCCAATGATGATCGGAAGACGCGGAGTATGGGTCATTATAAGGCAAGAATTAAAGATATCTGCTGGATGGGGTTTCTCTAAGAACGGCAGCCGACAGCAGAAGCCGTAATGGAGACTTCGCAATTCGCGCCGTTTGGCACAAGTGGATCAAGGGACATCTCCAGCGCCTCTTTCGGAAGAGGATCTTTCTTAAATCAGTGCAGAAGTCCCCGAGTGGGTCGGATTATTAGAGATGGGGTGTCCCAGTACGCCTGAGTGCGGAAGCAGCGCCGCGCCTGTTCGATTGCCACAAAGATGTAATAACTCCGCTGCAGAACATGGGACCCGGTGACCCTCACGTGTATTCAAGACCAACACCAAGGCGTGGAGGGCCTGGCGACCCTCCACGATCAAAGATATCGTTGCCAAGGCACACAGGACCTGGAAATCCTCTTGTGTTCAAGATATCCTACCAAGGCGTGAGGAGTCCTCACTGAGGACACTGTGCACCCTCACGTTCAGTTATAGCTCCGTGGTGGTCTAAGAACTTATATCCCTTCGCTTTGTCGCGGCTACCGCTGAGGCGGTGTCGTTCGAGGGCAGTGAACTGGGAGGAGATTATGGATCTGGTGCGCTTGTGTCCGGCTTCTTTTTGTCCCCAGCTTTGCTCTTGGCTGGAATGGATCAGTTCTGCGCTGCGACGTCTTCTCCAAGTTCGACAAGAGAGCCAAGTTTTGTCAGCTTTGGCAATCGGAAGGTGTCAGGACCCTTCAAGTCTCGTTCTAGACCGGGTAATACCCGACTGGTTACCGGTGCCGGCCTCCGGGACCTCTGCCCCCTGTCTCCGCGTGGCGTGAGTTAGCTGATAAGCAGCAACCGCGCTACCCATTTTCCAGGAACATAAGCTAACCCCGGACGCTCGTCCAGAAGACCCGCGTTTCCCCCAGCGCCCCAGATTCGGGCGACTTCGTCGAGGCGAGTTGACCTCGATAGGAAGGGGGGAAGAAGACTTCAAAGTTCATCAAGGAGCAAGCACTCTGTTCAACATTGCGACCCAGGTCTGGTGAGCCTGGATATGTCACGTTAGCACCAAGCACAGAGGATTTGGCGGCCCTCATGTGTCCAGTTTCGCCATGTTCAGCTTCTGGGCTCCTGTAGCCTCGCATCGTCGGATCAACCGACCACTGAGTATATTCTGGGCTTCAAGCCCCCAGCGATTTCAGGAGTGTATAGTTAGAAATTCTAACACAAATACATGACCTCTTTCCTACTCTATCAGGTTCGAGAATTGGTTCATGATCACTTCTTGATTTGGGTTACCCATTTTCGTTTTCAGACGAAGCATTAAATAAATCTGCTGGTGTGGGTACTCTGAAATACCAAACTTCTACTCGAATTGTACGTGCATCCCACGGTTTAGACGCCTTGTGGCTGTTTTTCTGAAGCACATACCGGTGTAACATACCAAGGATAAAGGAAGTCCCAATCGGTTGGCATTATACCTAAATGGGACATGTCTATCTATCAGTCAATAGTCACATCTTCTTCTGTCAAATTCTTCGTAGAATGGTCTTTGAATAGAGGAAAACATTCAGCCAGAGTGTTTGCTTCACGAACTAACATTGTTCACACGTTGCGTTACGACCACCAAAGTGGTGGCAAAGACTATTTTTTCGCATTTTCGGTTGAGTAGAGTGTTCCTGCAGAATCGATTAGTCCATCGACTTTTTGATGCACAGCGAGTAATTCGTAGTTCGAAGAACTATCGTTAGTACTAACGGAAATTCCCGATTAATAACCCGGGCACTATTTAATAGTACCCTCCCAAAATCCAAAAGGTTACTCTGTATTGCCGAAAGGTTACTCTGTATTGCCGAAAGGTTACTCGTCGATCAGGGCAGTATCATCAAGAGCATCGTGCAGCTCGTCCAGATTAAAGTTTCCTACGTTCTCAGGGTCCTCGTGATCTTCGTCAGCGGCTTCTCAGCTTGTACGGAATCGCTCATCGTAGACGTCGTGCTTTTCAATATGCCAGTCCAGGTACTGTAGCTGTCTGTAAAGCCAGCAGCAGCGACGGAGTTGATGACAGTAGTATCTGCCATGCCTTTCTTACCCACTCACAAACTACAGCTACCGACGGCATACGCGGGTTGCCGAAGCGAGTGTGCTCGACCCTGTCGCTCTCCTTCCACGCAATGATCTCCATGAAGAGTAGGTTTTTGAACGTCTTGTAGATGCCAATGCCATGGGAATTCTTGACGGCATTTTGCTTAATGTGCGTTGCTCATCTGTAGACAGTGCTAGTGAATTGCTGGCGCTGGAATGGTCACTTGTGTAGAAGGTTACTATCGGGTTCCCTCGGAGGGCACTATTCGTAGTTCGAAGAACTATTGTAGGGGGTAGTGCGGCGCGTTTGTGATCGAACGACCTTCGGGGAACCTGCAACCTTCAAACAACTTTACGACGTTACAGCAACTTTACCGCATTTAGAACAACGTTGGAAGGAATGGGGCAAGGTACCTCTGGTAGCTACAAGCCGTGATGAGTAACAGGAGAAGGCTGATGCCTTGTTACGTTCCAGCAACTTTGGATAGAAATTTTCGCTGGAGACCGACAGACTACGGGCGGAGCTCTCGGTCAGGCGTGGGCCACCGTGGAGCGATTCTGATCGCTCGATACGGAGCTGCTTATAAGACATTGCACTGGTTCATGGGGATGTTGCCTGTGACTATGTTCAATCGCATTGGAGTCGCTGTGGTCTTCGCGAAAGAAATCCCGTTGTCACCGAGTTCCGTCGATGCTGTATCGTCATGTACGAGAGTGAAGCACGCGTTCGCCTCTGTTTACCACGGAATTCGCACACTCCCGACTGTATTTGGGATCTACTGGGTGACCTTTTTTTTCGTCTAGTGCGGCTACACCGCTTACAACAGCAACAAAGTCAATACTTTGGCTTGGAAGTGTACAGTGGAGTATCCGAAAACGCGTACAGTTGCAACCCGCGCAACGAGGAGCAAGACGCCTACAACCACGGGGTTAGCGTGGCTGGTGGCCGGCTGATCTGCTCTACAATGTGGTAGGATACGTATGGGCTCAGGGTTGTGAAAAAAAAACAATTTGACTTTCAAATAATTCAATTAAAACACACTATTGATTGAGCGAGGTCTCAATCACGTCCAAATAATCCTCCATTTCACTGTGGCGTTTAGCTTGCGTTCTGCACGTTATCGTGAAGTCACGAGCTACTTGAGTACTCTTAACGCATCAATAATGAGCAAGCCGTGGTCTTCTGGGCCTGTACGACGTAAATAACTTCGACGAGACAGCTCTGAGGTAGCGCTCGACACTCCAGCAGTCTCCTCACTTTGCAATTTTCTGCAAGACCCAAACATGCGACTATATTGGACGTGCGGTGTCTGTTTGATGCCATTACGAAGGAGTTCACACTAACTGCGAAATACCTCAGCCCACAAGCCATCGTCGTTAAAGCGCCACGCTTTGAAAGCGGTGTAGTTAAAGTTCTCGCAAAGCTTTAGCGAGCGTCAAGGGGTTTGGGTTAAGGTTACGGTTAGGTGGTTTTCTACCAATCAGAGCTCGATGATATGATTGAAAACAAAATTGCAATAAACAAATTATTGATTGACCCGAGTCTTGGAGCCCAATTAAATAACAATCTTATTTTTCACAACCCGGTATGGGCTTGGGGGTTGCCCTTCATGTGCACAAGATAGGCGTCGTGTGGGTTCTCGTGATCTCCACTACCCCGCCAGTTCTCTCTACACAGCAATGGCGTGGATCAGTTCCCCTGGCTTTAATGTTTTTGTGGTGGCTATGACTGATGTTACGCACTCTGTTTGGTTTGCACTTGTGGCCCTGTGATCATCCACGTGTTTGGAGAGGAGGAATAGATCGGAGGTCTTCTCTGCCAATTGCTTCGGTCAATTTCGCTATTGGTACGGGTTTGGTGCAAGTGTCGCTCGGATACAAGCTACTGGTTTTCATTAGAGGCATCGCCAGCTTTTTGGGCTTCCTGTCCGCGTAAAATCTTTGACATACCCAAGCTAAAGACATTAAATCTCGATGACAGCTCGTTCACGGGTGTTTGTCTGACGGCGGGCCAAGTCAAGCTCCTGTGAAGTCTGGATACTTTTACCATTGACACTTTCGGTGACGTATCTCCTTGTTCAGAATCCGATGATACCAGTACTACTGGTCCAGTAGCCCTTTCATCCCACCAACGATGATAACTCATCTGAGCGAAGATGGCTTACACCAAGATTTCGTACGTTCACGGACCACGCGCGCTGTAAGTCAATCCATTTGCCGGTTATGTATTTCAGCTTGCTAGAATGATTTCAAAATAGCACGCACCAATGATTTCTGGTGGACGACTGCTGCAATATAAAAAAAAAACAATTTCTTCGAACTACGCACCCCAGACTTCAGCCTGGTACCAATTCGGGTAGAAGGTATTATTCGTAGTTCGAAGAACTGTCGTTGGGGGTAGTGCGGCGCGTTTGTGATCGATCGACCTTCGGACAACCGCCGTCAGGTGGGGCGTCTTTGCACGACCACTAAAGGTTCCAGCCAACGCCATATCGGGGTAAGATGCCGCCTGAAGGTACGTTTGACTGGATATGTGTTTCTGTCGATTGTATCACTAATACTGTGTTATTTCATGCGTTTAATGTTTCCATAGCTACGCCTACATGACCACTAAAGGTTCCAGCTAACGGCATATCGCTAGAAGGCCTACGTGTTCGGTAAGATGCCGCCTGAAGGTACGTTTGACTGGATGTGTGTTTCTGTCGATTGTGTCACACGAAGCCCGCGTGGTCTACTAACGATAGGTGATGATCACGCCATACAAGCTCCACATCTACCGCAACTGCTGTCAAGTAGATGCCAAGCTACACGGCCTTAACACGATCGAAATCGCATAACGTTTCGAAAATAAGCGTGAACGATTCCTTTCTAATTCATACACTCGTCACCACTACGCGCACGGAACGTCAAACACTTACACTTGCCAGGCATCTCTAACCGAGTAAATCAATTTTCCATTTCATTACATAAATAAAAAAATCAAGGCCGACGGGGATATTCGTCAAGGGTATAGGGCGCGTTTGGTGGAGGAACGTGTAACTTAAAACTTATAACCTTTAAGCAGTCTTACAACATTACAAAATAACGACGAAAAAAAACGACGGACTTAAAAAGACGTCGTAGTCTTAGCAATGTTCATCTGACCACCTGGTGAAAAACTCACTAAATACAAAAAAGTAGAGCATATCACTTTTTCGGTTGGTTGAAAATTATTTATAATAGTTGTAAACTTTGCTTTGCAGAATCTTGTTGGATAAAACAGAATTTTGTAATGAACAAGAATTGGACTTTGGGACATAGATTTCAATCTTGAGCCAATAGAATACACGTCGTTTTTTCTGTCGTGTAAGCTGCCCGTTCCCGGCGGATTTTTCCGTCGTTATTAGATTTCTCAAAAGTTGCTTGAACGTGAACAGTTGTTCACGTTAAAGCAACTTTTGAGAAATCGCGTCCATTGGTGGGACATTGCATCGGTTGGGCGAAGAATGGGGAGGAACACGTAAGTTCAAACTTATGCTGTAGCTACAGACCAACTACATTGAATTTGGAAATTGTTATTCTGGACCTGAAAAGGTGTAGTGTTTAAGATAAACGTGTAGCCACTGTTCTTCTTTAACGCAGCTTCTGACTCTCCTTCGATAATTGCGTCAAATTTGCTCTGGTCTCCCATTTACGATGCCAAACAAATCCAGGTCCGTCGTGGTGACCTCAAAATTGAAACGCCGTTCGCGGAGCTCAATAAGATGAAATTTTGCTCCAGGCATGGTGAGTATATTTTTGCTCGTTTTGGGCCTCGATGATTCTGGTGTGGTGAATCTGAGCCCCGCTTCTAGTTATCGCGCATTTCGCCTGGTCACATCTCTTTCTGATCGGCTCAGCCAGTTGCCAGCTCAGCGCTTCTTCGGGTGACGGATCTTCACCCTACCGTAGGCTATTAGGGGTGATACGTAGCATTGACTACCTCACCAATCAGTAGGAGCGGCAGTGGCTAGTTCTACCGCTGATAACTCAACTCTTGGTGATGTTAGGGCTGTTCCCTCACTCGCATGACCTTCTGTTAGTAACGGTATCTGCTACTACTAGCGTGTCTGAGGCCTCATGCGCTCGACTGCTCCACATCCGCGCAGCTTGCATCCTCAATGGGAGTGGTCACATTCTCCGCCTCCAGTTACGTTGAAGGATTATCATCACGCATGTCTTGTATCTCACGCCGTGTGGCCTCGTATGCCGTGCAAATAACCGTTTCCGAGATCTCAGCGAAGGCGCTGGCCCTCGGCGGAGCGCTGAAGGTACCTTAGACTAATCGAAAGGTCCACAGCTTCCTCCACTTTGTCTCAGAGATACTACCATCACAATCGATAATTCGCCGCATCATCGTGTCTCAAGACAGCAGCTCCCCAGTGTTCATGCGAATGGGGACAGCAGTGGGACAGCTTAATGTCATCTGGTGATACCAGTAACCCTTCGTCGAAAAAAACAAATTTCTTCGAACTACCGTACGCACCCCAGGCTTCAGCCTGGTATCAAATTCCCGTTACTAACTTAGTAGACCACGCGGGCTTCGTGTGATCGTACGACCTTCGACCGACATTGGCATTCGAGCAACCTGAATCGGAAAAGAACGGGACAGGAGAGAATGATCGACAAAGAGAAGCGGCGGCGGCGATAGCGACGACCCGAAGGCGATGTAGCGGCCGTACGGATCCGGTTATCGGCAAGAAGGGCGATGGCGACGGCAACGGCGACGACCTGAAGTCCAAGGAGGGCGACAAGGTGGAGACCCCGTACAATGGCTAGGGCAAATTCTACCCGGGCGTGACCTGGTGCTGCCGCCTGAACGGCACTTACAACGTCGCCTGCGATGATTTCCTCTTCGGATTAGCCCAAGCAGCTTCGTACCAAGTCGAAGGTGCAGTGAAAGAGGGAGGACGAACACCCAGTATCTGGGACCAATTCTGTCGTGAACGTCCTGGAGTGAAATGCGCTAATGTGGCAGACGATTTCTACCACCGATACAAGGATGATATCCAATTGATGACGGGACTCCAGACCTTTCGCTTCTCCATTTCTTGGTCACGTGCCCCGAATTGGGACCCAGCACTACATGGGACGCGTCCGAACCCCGAGGGTATCGCGTTCTACCACTCACTCATTGACGATTTGAACTCGAACGGGATTGAACCGATTCTGACGTTGTAACATTGTGGATCTACACACTGAGCTTTCACCCCAAGGATGGCTTAATCCGGATATTATCCAGCACTATGCGGAGTTCGCAACGCTGATGTTTCACGAGTACGGGAGCAAGGTGAATCTCTGGACGACGTTCAATGAACCTTTGTCATTTACCTCTGGCTTCGACGATGGCGAGAAGGGCGACGGCGGCGACGAGGACGACCTGAGGGCGAAGAAGTCCAAGGAGGCAATAAGGTGGAGACCCAGTACAATCTTTATTTCTTCCACAAAAAACACGCATCAACGCTTCGAACTACGGCCCCAGGCTTCAGCCTGGTACCCAATAGTGGGGGTTGTAAGAGCTATCCGAATCAGGTGATACCCGCTGTTCATCAGTTCTAACAAAACGTTTTTCACTCGTACAGAATCCTAATAATTGGTCTCCTGTTCCATAATCGGCCAGTCAAGATATGTGCGCTGGCTGAATCCACAGCATTCACAAGGCTATTGACGAGTTGATTAAACGACGGATAATAATCTCTTGTTTACAGAAACACAAAAATACCAACCACGGGTTTAATTCCATCCATCTAGGACATAGGATTTACGTTTTGTGACTGAAGTCCGTTTTGATGCCTTTGAGTCGGACATTCTCCACGGGACTTCATTCCCAAATTTACGGTGTCCATGGCGACGGATTGGACTTTCCTGAAACCTTGGCTTAATGCCTTACAGCCTAGTTTGATGGATTTCCAAAGCCGACGACAATACGTACGATTTAGTTGGCCTCGTGTGCCATGCTCACAACACAACCGTGTCATCAATTTTAGGTTGGTCGATGGAGATACACAAAATGTGAATCGATTGAAAATGGTTCGAGAAGCAATCGTGCTATTCACAGTCCTTGCGCTAGTGAATAATAAGGCATTCTTGGACCAATTTCCGCCGAGTTTACCGCCACACCATGCGCGTAAATGCTATCCATTTTGGGTGGCGCATGTTTACGGATCTGCTACCGTTCAACAGCTCGTTTGGGGCCAATTTTGTGCAGATTCAGATCCTCACCGCAGTTTCAACAGGCGATGCAGAAGAGTGAAGGCAATGGGACTGGAAAATATGAGCGAAGACAAGACGTATCTGTCCAGTTGCGCCAGTATGTGTTGGGAGAGCAGCCTCGACGGCGTTAACGTATACGCGAATCTGAAAGGTCAACACAAGTGATATATTTGATACTGGTCTGCAAAGATTGTTTATTGCGGCGGTTCCTTTAGTTGTGCTGCTAGACCGCACTACTCTGCGTGATGAAGGGCAGAGCCAAAGTGTCGTTGCTACGGAACAAGTGCCAGTGGATATCGAAATTGACTTTCAAATTTGTGATTTAACTATGAGTTATTCTCGAAATTTGGCGGCAAGTTTGCCATGGAAAAAGGTAAACCCTCTCGAAATCTCCGTTACATTCGACATCACGAGTAACGATGGACTGTTGCAAGACACGATAAACACTGGGATTATACTGAACCATTTCCTCACGTGTCTCCGTCTGAATGGTTGCACTATTAAAATGTATTGTAGGAAAGGTTTCGAAAGCTTTTTTCCTGCGATTGGTTCCGCTGTTGCAGCGTATTCTGACGTTTCGCCACTCAAGTTCAACATTACGCTTACGGCTTCTGAGTTGTGACCATGGCTTTTGTACACTATCAGCTGCTGTTCTACTGCTACACTTTGGGATGTGACTTCGACACCAGCCAATCTATTGAGTATTGCAGATGTTGTCCGATGCAATTATCCTCTTACGAGGCAGGAGGAGCTTCAGCCAAGAACTTACAATACTTGTGAATTCGGATTTGTGGATATTGCCAAAGGCATAACTGTATGGCCAATCGATACTGTAGGTGGCGAAATCTCAGCATTTGAGATGCCGAGTTCTACCCGCTGTCGAGCCTGGTTCAAGGGGGGAGATCAGGTGGAAGTTGTCGTTCCAGGCTTTGGCTGTTGTCGAACTAGAGTTGGAAATGGCGTTTCCGAGGTTTCTCGAGATTTGGTGGAGCAGAACGTGGCTTTGGGTCAACTGATTCCGTTTCTTTGGCGGTTGATTTGCTAAAGTTGGTTGGTCGAAATCTTCGCTCATTAACAATGGATGCATCGATTTACAGCACTCTTGATCTCAGTGTCTTGTCTGGAATATGCCCGAACCTCCAATATCTGGAAACCCGTAATTTAGCTGTAGTTGTCACGGCTCACAATGAATCGCTGAGTCGGTGGCCAATCGCGGAGTTGATAGTCGAAAGTAATCGGAAATTGTCGGATTTCACCTTGTGGCTACGGAATCGCAGACTCCGGATGGCTCGAGAGCTAACTCTGCTCTGCTTCTATGGTGTGCATTGTGAAGAGAGGGAAATCCAAGAGTTTACTTCGCACGATGGAGATTTTCTCTGTGTTACGAAGGAGAAATTTCCGATTCAGTCGAAAGCTGCATTGATCAGCGTTATTAACTACGTGCACTACTCGAACCCGATTCATCGAGTACCTGCTGATGTTTTATGTCTAATTTTTGTTTTCGCTTCGACCCCTGCCCCACGATCAGTGCGTGTTAGACGAGGATGATAGTGTAGAAGGAGAAGTCGTGTGATGAAATTTCACAAGACTGGTGATTCTGCTTTTGTTTTTCCATTAGAGTTTAACAAAGGTTTTTCGCTTGTGATAGTGAATCATATTTCCGTCTTCCTATATTTCGCTCGATAACGATGAATTGTTTTTCAAGTGCATTTGATGGCACCCGATCATTGCGACTTAAATCGTCTTTCGACGGACGCGCAGCACGTCATGGTCCATCGAAACCCTGGAGACGTATAGGACGTATGAACTCTCGATGCAGATTTACTATCTATTATAGGTAACTCAGTGTAGTCATATTTCTTTTGGTTCACAAAACCTACGGCTGCGTGTGGGTCTAGTACCCACCGGAAAGACGACGTTTGAGTTAGTTGGCGGAAAATAAAGCTGCTGCGGATAGCGACTATAGACGAAAAGAACATCCTTTTATCAGATGTTAGCGTAAATAAACAAAGAAGAAGATTTCGGAGAGTGAATAGAATTTTGACATTAGAATAACTCGTTCTCCTCTCTTCTACTGTAGACGAAATAGAGCTGCTCCACTTTATTGGGTTTTGACCAGGAGAGAAAGGCATAATTCGCTTCAAATTGTAGTAATCGATTATCCGCAACAGATCACACGAATAAGATACACACTGCTTCAAATCTCATCACTTAAGAAACGCATTGGGAACTGTATTTCTCTTTCATTATCTGGCTTCGAACGCTAACAGATCTTTTAGCTGTGTCCCGAGTGAGAACGGTGGCCACCGTCTCGGGTACGGTCCCGACCGTTCCCCCTCTGAAACCCGATCCACGACCCGTCGCATTGCGGAAGACCATATGTATGGCGAGGAGTTGTTTGAGCCGGCCCCGGTCGCAGCCAGCACGAGGGTGAGTGCGCGCCGCTATTGCTAGGGAAACGAGGTCTGCGCAGCCAAGAAAGAGCGTGGAGCGTGCGCCAGGTTGCGTGTGAGCTGATGCCAAGGACGGAAGACATGGACTAGAGCTACGCTGGGCTTAACAGCGCCCCGAGTATGTGTGAGGAAGGGGTGAGTGGTACCGTCGAGGAGGTACGGACCCGGGAAGGACAAGGAAGAGGACTCTGGAGGACGTGAGACGTTGGAAAACAGTGAAGGAAGGGCGTGCTGGTGGAGGTCAGTCGTGAATTTACCTTGGGCACCTGCAGCACAAGCCCCAAGTCAAAGAATAATCGCTTTTATATTTTTCTTTACTTTTTGTGGTGCGCTTTATCGCTCTACCGTTCCGTTCTTACTTGTAACCTGCGCAGCGTCTACCGTCCCGCCCAAGACCGACTCGCGACACGTGGTGGAGAAGTAGGGTACGGCATTCGTTGTCAAGTAAGAGCAAGACAGGAAGAGCCCGTGGAGTTGAAGAACCTGGCGTGTACGCATGGTCTGGTATCGAGTCCAGACGGTCACGGTTGAGAAGCAAAGTCTCGGGGCGCAGGGCGCGGAATTCTGAGTTTGTGAGTTCCCACGGAACAGAAGTTGGAGTATCAGGAGTATTGGTCTGAAGTAGAAGACGGTCCGGAAGAATTGGAAGTGAAGCGTTGAAGTATTGGAAGTGAAGTATTGGGGAATTGAAGTATTGGGGAATTGGAGTTTGAGGTATTGGAAGTTTAGAGAATGTCCGGGATTGGAAGAAGAGATGGGGGGAAAGGTACCCCAGGCCGAGGGAACAGTGGTCGTGGGGAGGTCAGAAGACCGTCCGGGTCCTGTCCGAAGTGGAGCGATTAGAAGAGGAAGAACGGTCGCGCCAAGCAGAGGCTTCGCGTAGTGGCAGTGGAGATGCCCCGCTTAGCCTGGAGAAGAGAGCAGAAGCAGAAGAAGATGATGAACCGTCGGTGGGAGTCAGCACGGCCGCTGGTCGCGAGACGTTGAGGCAGGAGTTGAGAGATGATCTCCTGACGGCTGGTGCTGACGCCGGCGATGAGGAAGAGAAGCCGGACGAGCCGGAACCCGCCGACGAGGAAGACGAGAGGGAAGAAGTAACGGAGGAGCCGACCGTGGAGAGCACGGTCCCGAGCGCTCCATTGATGGATCCGGTGTACGGTTCGGCACGGCTGGCCGCTCTGTACGCTGGTCAGCAGATGTATGAAGGTTACCCGGACTACGACGCCTATGAACGTGCACACATGATGTACCCTACGGAAGAACCGATGATGAAGGAGGAAGTGGTCGAAGAAGTCCCTATGAGGACGCCTACTGGGTTTATCTCGAGATACACGGGAACGGAGAAGCGTCGCACGGACCGTCCCCTTGGATGGGGTTGGGGAACACTGAGTGAGGACCCGTATGAGGTGAAGACGGAGACGGCTGCGCCGTTCGCGTGGGATCAGCAAGGCGTACCGCCCCGGTCTGCGGTGACTGCTGCGTCGTCGGCCCAGCCGATGACCGAACCGCTGCCCGGAGTAACGACTCCTATAGGCGTTCAGTCGCCTGCGACCCAACCAGTGGGTACACCTCGACAAGCGCCTCTTCGTACGAGCGTGTCTCGGGGGCCATCCCTGGCTGGAACCCAGACGAGCGTCCCTCGGACAGCGTACGCTGCGCCGACGCAAGGATGGAGACAACCTACTGTCCCTCCTGTGCCGACGAGGACTGTGCTGGGAGGGCAAAGAGTGTTAGTTGGACCTCCCCCTGGAGCTTATGGACAGTATGGTGGTGGGTATGGCATTCCTAGACCGCCTCCGCCGCCCAGGATCTACGACCTGACGCAGAAGATGTCGAACGTGATGAAGGTGTTGCCTATGTTCTATTCAGACACGGCCACGGTGGAGAAGGCGCGTGACTTCTGGGAGCTGTTCGAGGCGCACACAGGACAGTTGCCCGACCGAGAACGGTTTGTTGGTGTTCCGTCAGAAGCTGAAAGGAAGAGAGGCGGAACGGTGGTGGAGCAACTCCAGGATCAAAACGTTCGCCACCCTCAGGGTTCGCTTTCACAACCAATTCCTGAGTAGGACGGCTGACGAACTATGGGATCGATTGCACACTACCAAGAGACAGAGGGGTAAATCGGTGGAAGAGTGGGGCGATCGAGTCACGGACTTGTGCGACTCGCTCGACTATCCGAACCCGCAGATGCGGTACAAACTGTTCCGTCGAGGTCTCAGGAACCGTCGGATGCTGGCTGCCTTGGATTCAAGCCCAGCCCGCGACATTCCCGAGGCGTGTGAGTGGTTGATGTCGAAGGACATGCATCGGTCTAGTGAGGAAGACGAGAAGTTCTCGGACGGAGCTCCAGAGAGTAACAAGAACGGTCATTCGTCGTCCGCGGTGGACGCATTAACTCAGCAGTTGCAGACGTTCATGGCCCAGCAGCAGCTTTGGCAGCAGCAACTCATGGACGAGCGCAAGGCTAGACCTTCGTCACCTCGAGGACGGTCACTGACCGTAGCTGCCACTACCGCAGGGAACGCTCCTTCGACTGGGGACGGAAACAGAAGCTATCGTGGAATCAGGATGGCGGAAGATACCCGTACGCAGGAAGGTGAACCGGTGTGTGGTCGATGTTACTACAGGGGACATGGTCGTGCTACATGTATGAGAAGGACGATGACTTGCCGGAAGTGTAATCAGTATGGTCACGTTGCAGCTGAGTGTGAGCTCCCTTATAATGGAGGTCAACTAGGAGGACGGAACGGAGCTCCCTCTAACGCTCAAGGGTTCAGGTGCTACTTCTGTGGAGAGAACGGTCATCCAGTGGCCCAGTGTCCGACGATCGCTGCCTTGAAAGGATTGGCGGCTGGATCGATGGCCCAGCCTGCGGCCCCTAGGGATTGACGGGGACGTGAGGAAGGGGAGGAGCGAGCCACTCCTTCCTTTTGTCTGGCGAATGGCTCGAACGGTGACCGTGCTGAGGAGGAATTCGGGAAAGAGAAGACGGTTGCCGTGGTGACGGAGAGTGAGATGAACGAGAAAAAGAAGAAGCCGCGAGGGACGGTGAAAACCGTGCGGAATGCAGAGAAAAGAGACAAAAGAAGAAAATGAAGATTGAAGAAAAAGGAACGGAGAGAAAGGAAGACGCCCGTGTGGAAGAGAACGGTGAACGTCGAAAGAAGACAGTGCGGTTCGTCGATGAGGTAGAAGCGGGTGGTAAAGCGACCCGTGAGTCGGCGGAGCCCGCCTACACGTTGGAAGAGGCTGTCGAAGACGGCCTACTGGAAGAGGAAGTACTCGAGGACGACGAACTGTCAGGATGAGGTTGTCATTCGACCTCTTCGACGCCTCTGGTGCCGAAGTTGAGGAGCGAGCGGATTCAGTAACGGAACGGGCCGAGGTAGGGGACGGAGCGGACGTCGTGTCACCCGCGGAACACCCTACAGACTGCTTGTTCACGGACGCGGAGCTTGAGGCTCTCGAGTCTAGGGATCGTGAAGGGACGCCTGCGACCAGGATGGAACGGAGATTTCAGCGAGTCAGAAGAATACGAAAAGAAATTGAGGATCGTTTGCACCCTTTGGATGAAGCTGATACTATGGAACGGATACGGTTGAACGCAGCATCTTTACGAGAGCCCTCTACCGAGGAACTGTCCTCTCTATTGGACGTCCCGCTCGACGTAGTCGAGCGTACTCGGCGAGCGTCCCCTGAAGGCGGTGATTCGCCTGAGTACTGGCAGGGATGGTTCCGCGAGACGCTCGAGAAGACCGGAGAAGCCAAGCGTGCTAACCGCGATTTCAAGTCGTCAGTCGTGCAGGTAGTGGGACGAACGGTGTTAAAGGAACCCAGCGCACGGAAACCTAAACCATTTAGAGAGCGAGACGCGAGTCCAAAGGCAGGATCTACTACGGAAGAGGAAGTCAGTGCTAATATCTTGTCGCAGCTAGAGGACGTCGCGGCGTCCGTCCAAGTGCCGAGTGCAGGGACTGTGGCTACGAAGCCGGAGTCCGTCCTGAGGAACCGTGTCGTCGTTTCACCTACTTTGGCGAGGAACGTGGTCCAACGTGCAGTGTACTTGTTCCTGAAGGAAGCCTTCCAACAGGAAATCACTCCGTTGCGTGATAAAGTTCCGAAGGCGGACCTGATCAAACTGGAGAAACTAGCGAAGGTGGTCGCTGCCTCCAGGAGCGTTCGGAATTTGGATTGGGGACGGTTAGAAGCGACGACTATGGAATATTACGACAAGAACGCGACGATCATTTGGGAGAAACTGATAGAACGGAGAGAAGTAAGAGAGGACCCGGAGATTGCTGCTAAGAGACGAGGTCGGCAGCGTCCTGAGATTGACTTCGAGGCCATGTTTAGACCGTACGCAGAGGTGTTGATGAATGCTGAGCTGTTGCTGAGTGATGAAGATGTGGTAAGCTACGTGGACGTGGTGGGGCCGCCGCCTGGAACGGTTGCGCCTCCCCCTCGCCCGGGCCTTGTTGAGGTTGTCACGGTAGAGATGCCGGACGGTTTCGGCGTGTCGGAGGGAGACATGGATGAAATGGAAGTATGTACTGTGGTTGAAGACGGTCAACGCGTGGTGTGTGCTGTTGGGAACTTCGAAGTGTTATCAAGTGGATTTATTGAGTGTTTGCCTTCTCGCTTACTCGTGGATACGGGAGCTACACTGAGTTTGGTAGATAGCCGTGTGCTGAAGCGGCTAGGACGGTCAACGAGGACGCTGAAGCCGTACGAAGGATCGGTCAAGAGCTCCTCCGGACATCAGTTGAAGATCCGAGGGTGGGCGAGTTTGTCGTTACGAATGGGAAGTGCGGAGATTTCGCTGAGTTTGGTAGTCGCGGATCAGTTGCATGTAGACGCCATCCTGGGGGTAGACGCTCTTGGAGCGTTCGGAGCGGTCATTGATGTGGCTGAGCGTCAGCTCCTGCTTAAGGACTCAGGCGAGGTGTTGCCCCTTGGGGGTATGGTTGTACAGGACGCTTACATGGCGACGATGGTGAAGTCAATACGCCTGCCGCCTAAAGGACAGGCTTTAGTCATGGCAAAGTTAGTAGGGACACCGGAGGAAAAGGCTACGGTGCTCATTGAAGGCGCTGTATCCCTTCCCCCTACACTGTGTGTGGCGCACTCGTTGAGTACTGTGGAGGACAGTCAAGTCATAGTTGAAGTCTGTAACGCATCTACAGAGGAACGGTGGATTCGCCGTGGTACGCCGGTTGCGTGCGCTTCGGTCGTTCCGGAGTCGGCTTTCGGCCAGATGCAGACGAAGGATGGAGCGGTACCGAGGAACCCGGAGACAACAGGAAACGGACGATCGAGTGCAGTCCGTGACAGGAGCGCTTGAAGATCAGATTGCTGAGAAGGAACGGAAATCTCGGCCGGAAGTGCCGCCTGACAAAGCCACGATCAAGGCTGACTTTTCGCAGTCGAGGTTGACGGAGGAACAGAAGCGAATATTTGAAGCAGAGCTGGACAACTTCAGTGACCTGTTTGTCGAGTCTTCGGCGATGCCGGGACGGACGGAACTGCTACACTTCGAGATTGACACGGGCGATAGTCGGCCCATCAAACAGCAACCGTACCGTGTATCAGTAGCGGAAGGAGAGGTGATGGAAGCGGAAATACAGCAGTACTTGGACGCGGGACTGATCCGTCCATCGAACAGTCCGTGGGCTAGCCCTGTTCTCATGATATGAAACCGGACGGTGGTATCCGATTCTGTATAGATTATCGCAAGTTGAACGCAGTAACGGTGAAGGACTGTTACCCGATGCCGTTGATCGATGATATTTTGGACGTGCTCGGGGGTGCCCAGTTGTTTTCGACCATGGACATCGCATCCGGGTATTGGAACGTACCGATGGCGCTGGACAGTGTATCAAAGACGGCTTTCACGTGCAAATACGGCCTCTTCGAATGGCTCGTTATGCCTTTTGGCCTCTGTAACGCTGTACCCGCGTTCGAACGGTTGATGGAGACGGTCCTAGTGGATTTGAAGTGGCGAGTGTGCCTAGTTTATTTGGACGATTGCGTAGTGTCCAGCAAGGACTTCCCGGCGCACCTGTTACGCGTTCGTCAAGTCTTGACGAGGTTAAGGGAGGCGGGCTTCAAGCTCAAAATGAAGAAGTGTCACTGAGAACGGAGCCAAGTGGCGTTCCTAGGACACATCGTCACGCCCTCGGGCGTCCTTCCTAACCCCGAGAAGGTGAAGGCCGTGCTGAATGTGAGGAGACCCGTGGACTTACATGGGATCCGCTCGTTTCTCGGACTGACTAGCTACTTTCGACGCTACATCCCGGGGTACGCCTCGATTTCGGCGCCCTTGGAACGGTTGAAAGTAAAGGATGCACCGTTCGTGTGGACGGAGGACTGTGAGTCTGCCTTTAGGCAGCTCAACCGTGCCCTTATGAAGCCACCGATTCTGGTGTACCCGGACAGTCAGAAGCGGTTCAAGTTGTATGTCGACTCGTCACGGTACGCTGTGGGAGCGTGCCTCATGCAAGAAGTGGACGGTCGTGACCGTGCCGTCTCCTATGCTAGCAAGTTGCTCACGGGGTCGCAAAAGAACTGGATAAATAACCAAGACGGCATCTCTGAGATCGAGTGCTGGGGAGTAGTATGGGCGACTAGGAAGTTCCGCTGCTACCTGGATCGGCGCGAGTTTGATCTGTTCACGGACCACCAGGCACTGAAGTGGATCTTCAGTCCTGGGAACCGTACCTCGAACGCTAAGCTGGCACGGTGGGCGATGGAGCTGTCGAGCCTGCAGTTCCAGGTTCATCACAAGCCTGGGGCATCGCTAGGTCACGTGGATGGTCTCTCGAGGCTGCCAAGGGGACGAGTGGCTGCTCTGACGATACAGGACCTGCTGAATCCGGAAGACGGAGACGCGCTTCCGCCTTCAGTCGGGGAGCCGTACGAATTGGACGGTGATGTTGACTACGGGGGGACAGAGGACGGTGAGCAGAAGGACGGTGAGCAGGATTTCGATGAAATGGACGGAGCGGCAGTAGGAGAGCAGGCGGACGGACACGTGGGCGATCCGCCGCACGAGGAGTTGAGGGAGGAAGCTGAGGTTGAGCAGGATGGGAACGCGCGAGGTCTCGCTTTGGATAGGTTCGGTCTGAACCGCGACCAGTTCGTGGCCGAACAGCAGAAAAATTCGTGGGTGCGAGCTTTGGTGGCCTACCTGAAGGACGGAGCGCTTCCGCTTGATCCGTACCTGCGTGCTCGTGTAGTGCAGATGGGGCCTAGATACGCTGTCGAGGACGGCATGTTGACACGGCGTGTTAATTTACCCGCCCGGGTGGGGCCAGCACGGTCGTTGACCGTGCCAGTGGTCCCCGTGCCTTACATGGAAACCGTCCTCCACTACTGTCATGCGGACGTCTTGTCGTCGCACTTGGGCCTGACGAAGACGCTAGAGAAGGTGAGGAGACACGCGTTCTGGCCAGGATGGAGGAAGGACGTAGCGAGTACGTGCGGGAATGCAATACTTGTGGGAGCGGTAAAAGGGGCTGAACCGTGGAGAGCTGGCCAGATGCAAAGGATGCCGGTAACGGACCTTAACGGACCGTTCTCGCTGTTAGTGGTCGACGCCGTGGGACCGTTACCAAGGACCGAGAGAAGGAACAAGTATATCCTAGTGTTTGTGGACTACTTCACGCGTTGGGCGGAAGCGTTCGCGGTAGAACGGTTGGACTCGATGACTTTTGTGGAAGCAATGATTAATGGAGTGGTCGCGCGGCACGGTGTGCCTTCACGGTTGCTGAGTGACCAAGGGTCGAATTTCACGTCGGAGATCGCGAAGTCCTTCTACCAGATCTTGGGGGTTAAGAAGTTGTTTGGGGCTGCGTACCATCCCCATTAGTGGAACGGTTCAACGGAACACTACTGGGCATGCTAAGGATGCATGTCAACGAGGCACAGACGGACTGAGATTTGTACCTCCCTAGAGTGCTATTCGCCTATAGAACGGCCTACCATGAGGCGTTGGGCGACTCTCCTTTCTTCTCGTTGTATGGTCGTGACCCTGTGTTGCCTTTGGATGTGGCATTTTTGAATTTGGGGAAGAAATGGAAAAGTGACGAGGTGGCACTGTACCGTCGGGAACTCCACCGTTCCCTGAGAAACTCGCGGCTCCTGGTGGAGCGTCAGTTGGTGAAGGCCCAGGACCGTCATGAGCGTCGGTTGAACGGTCAAGTGCCGGTGGTTTTACGAGGACGGCGACCCAGTGTGGGTGTTCCAGTTGTTCAGGGCGAAGCGAGGTGAGGCACGGACGAAGAAACTAGCGTTTGCATGGCACGGACCGTACCGTGTTGTCGAGAAAGTGAATGACGCGTGCGCGTACCGGGTTGCTATCCCTACACATCCGAGCCGGGTAGTCACGGTCAATGTGAACCGCATGAAGAAGTACCGTGGCAAGTGGACGCGTCCGTTCCTGGACGAGGTCCCCGAAGGGATAGGAGGGGACGGAGAACCTGCGGAGGACGGACCTTTGGAGGAAGAAGATTTGCCCCATTCTAGCTTCGCGGAACGAATAACTGTCGCCGGGAGCGATACCGTTCTCGCAGGAGTAGACTCTCCGTTACTCGAAGTGGTGGCTAAGCGTACAGTGGACAGAGTGGTCGAGTACTTAGTGTTGACGGCGAGCTACGAGACGTTTTGGGTCCCTAGGTCGGAGCTCATGCCTGAGTACCGTCCCCTAGTGGACGCCTATGAGCAGGCTGAACGAAGAAAGAAGGGTTTGCCAGAGTGGCGCCGGAGTCCTCGGTTGGAGGAGGCTAATGCTGAAGCCAACGAGGACGACTTACTGCTGGCTTAGCGGGCCTGGTACCTGCAATACCCAACGCTAAAATGGAAGCTAAAGAACGGTGAAGAGAACGGAACGCTTGAGGGGAACGGTTGGAATGTGAAATTGCATGTTGGATTAAGAGATTAGTGACGCGCTGTTACGAAAGAGGAACCCGGAAAGAGAGAGAGCTGATTGACGCGCGAGAAAGGTAGATGTTACTTGGTGGAAGGCGAGGCTGCGGGAGAAGCGGCGGTGGTGCTAGATGGTGAGCCGCCCGTCTTCTTCGACTCGGACGAGGGCTTCTTGTCTTCGGAGGACGACTTCTTGGGCTTGTCTTCCTTCTTGTCGGGGGAAGTCTTCTTGGACTTGTCGTCCTTCTTGGTGGAGCGAGGCTTGTCTTCGTCGGAGCCGTGGTAATCGCTGGACTTGTCGTCGTCGTGGGTTTTGCGAGTAGGGCTCTCCGTTATTACGAAGCATCTTCAGGAGGTCTGACGCCTTTTGAAATGGCTGGGGACCGTTACGCCCAGTGGGTTAAAGATCTGAAGGATCAAGAGCAAGCCGAGCGTCTGAGTGAAGCGTTCTGGCGTCAAGACGGTTGCGTAGGGCCTAGACCCCGCGTGAATATCGGTCGGAAGTGGGAAGCAGAGAGACAGGAGCTGAAGGAACAAGTGCAAAGGGACGAGCTCACTGCTGCTGCTCGAGAGCGAGCCGCTCGACGTGGGCGTCGAGTTTCAGTCGGGGAGGATGTCCCGAGTGAGAACGGTGGCCACCGTCTCGGGTACGGTCCCGACCGTTCCCCCTCTGAAACCCGATCCACGACCCGTCGCATTGCGGAAGACCATATGTATGGCGAGGAGTTGTTCGAGCCGGCCCCGGTCGCAGCCAGCACGAGGGTGAGTGCGCGCCGCTATTGCTAGGGAAACGAGGTCTGCGCAGCCAAGAAAGAGCGTGGAGCGTGCGCCAGGTTGCGTGTGAGCTGATGCCAAGGACGGAAGACATGGACTAGAGCTACGCTGGGCTTAACAGCGCCCCGAGTATGTGTGAGGAAGGGGTGAGTGGTACCGTCGAGGAGGTACGGACCCGGGAAGGACAAGGAAGAGGACTCTGGAGGACGTGAGACGTTGGAAAACAGTGAAGGAAGGGCGTGCTGGTGGAGGTCAGTCGTGAATTTACCTTGGGCACCGCAGCACAAGCCCCAAGTCAAAGAATAATCGCTTTTTATATTTTTCTTTACTTTTTGTGGTGCGCTTTTATCGCTCTACCGTTCCGTTCTACTTGTAACCCGCAGCGTCTACCGTCCCGCAAGACCGACTCGCGACAGCTGGAGTTGCAGCAAAGATAGAGATAATCACTAACAAGGCGGTGAATTGCTTTCATGTAGTGGGCTCCGTTGACAACGCTAACTAGTGCAGCTTTCGACTGTAGAGGGAATTTCTCGCATCTCCATCGTGCATCCGTAGTTCTATGACCTCACTTTCGTCATATTCTGCTTCGTAAAATTCCAGTCTGAGGTCCTCCAGCTCACGTGCCATGAGTAGCTTGGGATTCCGTAAGCACAATGTGAGGTCTGTTAACTTTCTACTTTTTTTGACCATAAATTTCCGGATTGACCACAAACGCAGAGACTCAATGTAACGGGTTGCGAGGGATTCAAGGTTTGGGCATACAGCAGACGTCCACATCAATACCACCACGCGTGCATTTCCAACTCATCCCATTTAAAAAGTGTAAATTCTGTTTTTCTTCCCATCCCATTGACTTTAGCCTTTGTCGCTATTTGCTGGTCGGAAACTATTCCACAGACGTATATATTCCATTTCAGGATAGTAGTTTGAGCTGGCAGTTGTCGTCGTAAGATGTGAAATTAGCTCCGCAAACGCATTGCTGTCCACCACCGCAAGGATTGTGAATAACTCGATTGCGTCTCGGGTCAGTTTGAGTTCTATCTTTTAGATGAAGAAGTAAATGGATGTCATTTTGTGGGTACACTGGGGTGGGAAGATGCCAATCGAACACCACTTCCATTTCACATTCAGAAGCTGTCGGTTTACTTGGGATAATACACGTGTGTAAGGTAGAACACAAATGATTGAGGAACATCCAGTCGGTCATTCTAGAGAAAATTGCGGAATGAAGCATTTTGCTAGATGTTGACCTTCAAATATTTCAAGCGGGTATCAGCAATCTCTAGGAAGAAATAGTTGTTTCTCAAGTGATGGATAGAATCCTTTCGTTTGAGTGATAGATTTTATCCGAAAGTTTCCACTCCACACGGTTGCCATTTCCAGGTTTCCTCCGTAATGGCTACCGATTGGACATTCCTAGAGCCGTGGCGTGATGCCTTGTCTGATCGTATTATCCGAGGAGGGTCTCCAAGTTCAGCGAGTGGAATGCAAGTGTTCTTTTGGTGGCCGTATATAGGCCACCCACATCACCAAGAAACCCTTATGCTTCACTTGGAAGAAGGGAATCCACACAATGTGAGTCAGCTGAACCAGATTCGAGAAGCAATCGAATTGTTTATTGTTCTTTCGATAGTTGATAACAAAGCGTTTACGGAGCAGTTTGCACACCTTACGCAGTCAATTGACCAAGGCGGACAGAGTTGGTATCCACAATGGAAGTTGCTCGTCATTGGATCTTCTACAGTTCAGCAAGATACTTGGAGTAGATTACGGGGGCTTTCTACCCCATCATCGCAATTTCAACGGGCGATGCAGACGCTGGAGGGAATGAAAGTGGACGAAAGGGGCAGGGAAAACACTCTTGTTTGCTCAATTATGACATGGCGATGCGTGTTCAATGGTGGTAACGTGGCAGCATCCCAAGAATTTGATGAAGGCAACCGAATTGGAACAGACCTTCGAGGTATGTTTGACGCGAGTGCTGCAATGCTGATGCAACTCATTATTGCCCCTGACAGCACCACTTTGGCAAGTATCTGGCAGCACCAGCACGTGCCTACAAGAGTAAATGTTATCGTTACTATACAGGATTTAACGTCGCGATTTTGCCGAGATTTAGCTGCTGGGTTGGTATGTACACCAATAAACTCCCTCACAATTTACCTTAAACAAGAAGATCCAACCAGCAACGAACAGGCTGCGATCAACGCTGGAGTTCTACTGACCCGCGTCTATCAGTGGTCTCAAGTCGTCAGTCGAAAGGTGTCGATTTCGTGTTACCAGCTGTCCAAAAGCGCGTTTGCTGTGATTTGTTCGGTTGTATCGGTGGGATTTACCACAACTCCAATCAAGATCGATTTCAAGTCTGTGCGCACTGAGTCGTGGTCATGGTTAGTGCATGCTATAAGCCGTTCACCTTCTACCGACATTTCGCTAATGATATGGGATGCGCATTTGACAAAACCCGATTTTACCGCCAGGGGAATCTGCGGGTGTATTGCGCTGTAATTATCCTCGTTCGAACGAGCCGAGAGGTTGTTTCCTTACGGGATTTCAGTAGACACGCTTGCCGAAGGAACAACAGTGTGGGGCTTGATTCGAAGGTTCGCCACTTATTGTGCCGAATTTGGTCCGCTGTCGGGCCTGGTTCAAGCGAAGGCGATGACGTTGAAGCTGGTCATTCCAGGTGTCGGTCGTTGTCGATGTCGAATTGGTGATGGCGTTGCAGTGGTTTCTCGCGATATCAAGCGAGCAAACCTCGCTGGGATTAAGTGCATTTCGAGCTTTGTATGTGTGTCCTTATACACCAACTCCGAATCCGTTTCTGTTGGCCATGAGCTTGCTGGAGTTGATCTGGTGGTAATTTACGTTTATTATCACAGAGGATACCTCCAGACAGCAGTGACCGTACTTCTGACCTGGAGTGTTTTATCCTGCTGTATGTCCAAATCTTGAATCTTCCTCACGACTTACGATCTCGATGTGGTTGTCTCTGATTCATAAATTGAAGCTCTGCGTTTGTGGCCAGTTAAGATACGCTGAGTCTTACTAGACAGTCGCAAAGTTGGCAGACATCCCAGTCTGTTTACGGAAACTTCAGTCTATGGATGGCGCGTGAGCTTGAGGAGCCTACAATAAACTATGACGAACAAGAATTGACATGAGAAGGAGGTGACGGACCATTATGACTCACCAATGGAGATTTTTCTACCTGTTAGTGAAGGAGAGAATTGCCGATACAGTCGAAAGTTGCTATGATCAGTGCCATCGACAGTGCACGCAGTTGGAACGCAGTCCGTCGACTGCCCGTTGATATCTTACGCACAATTTTTGTGTTGGCTTCGACGCCTGCTCAGCGGTCAGTGGACTTTTGGGCTACCCGTCTTGGTATCAGGAGACATCAAATGCGTTTTGATACAGAGTTTTGAAGTGAACGACCTTCATCAAAGTCAATAACCATACGCAGAGCTGCAAAGGTGTCGGTTTAGAGGAGATAGAAATTATCCCCAAAAGATCAGAGTAACGATACGTGATGTGAAACCGAATCACTTTTTACAACCATTCCCATTTTGTGTATCTCTGTTTCTTTGATCCAAATTCTCAAGCAGTTGGAACTGAGACGTGATGCCTTATCTGCTTGTATGATCAGGGAGTGGAATGCAAGTGTTATTTGCTGACCGCCTGTAGGCCACCCATATCACCAATTGACTATTTCATTCACAAAATGTGAGTCAGCTAAACTTGAAGCAATCGTTCATTGTTCTTTCGAAAGTCAACAACAAGACGTTTACATGGAGCACTTCTACCTGACGCAGTCACTGGGTCAAAGCAGACGGAGCGTTGGTATTCAAAATGGAAGTTGAGCTCGTCAGTGAATCTGCTACAGATCAGAAAGTCACTTGATCAGATTACTGGGGCTTTCTACCCCTCATTTTAGTTTCTACGGGCGATGCAGACACTGGAGGGAATGAAAGTGGACAAAAGGAGGGAAGACATTCTCGTTTGCTCGAGTATAGCAAATGACAATGCTTGTTCGATACGGCAACGCGGCAGCATCCCAAAAATTGATGAATACGAGGAATATTTAACGAGTGCATCTATGGTGATGTAACTCATTATTGCGCTTGGCAGCACCACTTCTGGCTAGTATCTGGCCGTACTACAGCACGTGCCGATAAGTGTAATTGCTGACGTTTCTATATGGGATTTAACGTCGATATTTTCACGGGATTTAGCTGCTGGATTGGTATTCACACCAGTAAACTCCCTTCCTTCAATCTACCTTCTGACAAAAAAAGACAAACAACAACAACGTACCAGGTTATGATCACTCAATGCTGGAGTTCTATTTGCCAGTGGTCTTAAAATGGTCCAGTCGAAAGGTGTTCATTTCGTGTTTCAAGTTGTCCAAAAGTATATTGACTGGCGATGACTATCGCTGTGGAGCCTACCACGCCACTTCAGTTCAGGAGACAAAACTACTTGAAGTATGAGTCCAGACACGATTGCTGCTGGGTCGTGGGTTAGCCTTTGTTATGCGGCTGCCCCCTCCTCCCCTTCTTATTGGAATTGAGTTTGATATTGTGCATCTGATTTTGCCGTCAAAGGCAACAGAAACTTTGACACACCGTTATCCTGTTTTGACAACTTCAGGACAGCAACTACGGCAAATAGCGTACGAAGTTTCTGAATTCAGATTTGTGGATATTACAGAAGGAACAACAGTATCGCCCATCGATCTTGAAGAAGGCGCAGCATTTGTAGCACCCAGTTCTACCCGCTGTCGAGCCTGATTCAAGGAAGACTAAATCGAAGTTATCGTACCAAGTTACGGACTTTGTCGAACTGTAGAATTTGAGAAGGCGATTGCGAAGTTTCTCGCGATTCAGAGGGTCAAAATCTGCAAAGGACGCTTTCACTTCGGTCCCTGACTGCCTTTACCTCTATTGAATCTATTGGTTTGGTGATCAATCTACTGGAGTTGATCGGTGGAAATTTACGTTCATCAAGACTTTGCACAAAGGTATACAATAATGGTATGGCGCCCAAATCTTGAATCTCGTACTTTCATGTAGTGGGCTCCGTTGGCAACACCAACTAGCGCAGCTTTCGACTGTAGAGGGAATTTATCCATCATTACAGATAGAGCATCTCCATCGGGCATCCGAAGTTCTATGATCTCACTCCCGTCATGTTCTTCTTCGTAAAATTCCAGTGATGAGATTTGAAGCAGTGCGTATCTTCTTGGTGTGCCCTTGATAATCAAGTTCTACAAATTGAAGAGAATAGTTTCTTTCTCTCCAGAAAAAAAAAAAAGATGAGAGACATGCTTGTTGGCTTCAAGTAGACTTGGTCAAACCCAATACTCGCAAAAAGGGAGCAGCTCTATTTCGTTTACAGTAGAATAGATGAGAACGAGTTATTATAATGACTGGCAAATCTCCAGTTAATCTAAATTCTCTTCACTTCCGTATTTACCAGAAGACAAATATTCGACAGTTTTTCTATTTAATCCGAAATCTCCTTCTTGCTTATTTACGTTAGCATCTAATAAAAGGATCTTCTTCTTATCGTCTATTGTCGCTATCTGCAGCAACTCAAAAGTCCTTCTTTCCGGTGGGTACTAAAACCCGCAGGTTTCGTGAACCGTAAGAAATATGGCTATTGCACTAAGTTACCTATAACAGAGAGGGTTTCTGGGCGTTTACTGTACATTACGAAATTCACAAGCGAAATACAGGAAGACGGAAATATGATACACTACCACAAGCGAAAAAAATTGTTAAACTCTCTTTCAATTTTAATGGAAAAACAAAAGCTGAATCACCTTTCTACACTATCATCCTCGTCTAAACACGCACTGATCGTCGGGGCAGGGGTCGAAGCGAAAACAAAAATCAGCCATAAAACATCAGCAGGTACTGATGAATCGGCTTTCGAGTAGTGCACGTAAGTTAATGACGCTGATCAATGCAGCTTTAATTTGAATCGGAAACTCTCTTTCGTAACACAGAGAAAATCTCCATCGTGCGAAGTAAACTCTTGGATTTCCTCCTTCATCACAAGTCGCAGCATCATAGAAGTCGAGACGGAGTTAGCTCGAGCCATCCGGAGTGCTGCGATTCCGTAGACACAATGTGAAATCCGACACATTTCCCGATTACTTCCGACTGTCAACTCCACGATTGGCCAGCGACCCAGCGATTCATTGTGAGCCGTGACAACTACAGCGAAACTATGGATTTCCAGATATTGGAGGTTCGGGCATATTCCAGACAAGACACTCAGATCAAGAGTCGTGCTGTTGCTGTAAAGCGGTGCAGATATACTTAATGAGCGAAGATTTCGACCAACCAACTCTAGCAAATTAAACGCCAAAGAAACGGAATCAATAGACGCAAAGCTCAAGTGAAGTTTGCTAAAAGTTGGTACGTTCTGCTCCACCAAATCTCGAGAAACTTCGGAAACGCCATTTCCAACTCTAGTTCGACAACGGCCAAAGCCTGGAACGACAACTTCCACCTGATCTTCCCCCCCCTTGAACCAGGCTCGACAGCGGGTAGAACTCGGCATCTCAAATCCTGAGATTTGGCCACCTACAGCATCGATTGGCCATACAGTTATGCCTTCGACAATATCCACAAATCCGAATTCACAAGTATTGTAAGTTCTAGGCTGAAGTTCCTCCTGCCCCATAAGAGGATAATTGCATCGGACAACATCCGCAATACTCAATAGATTGGCTTGAGTCAAAGTCACACCCCTAAGCGTAGCAGTAGAACAGCAGCTGATAGTGTACAAAAGCCATGGCCACAACTCAGAAGCCGTAAGCGTGATTTCGAACTTGAGTGGCAAAACGTCAGATTGCGCTGCAATAGCGGAACAAATCGCAGGAAAAAAGCTTTCGAAACCTTTCCTACAAGATATTTTAATAGTGCAACCATTCAGACGGAGACACGTGAGGAAATGGTTCAGTAGAATTCCAGTGTTTATCATGTCTTGTGGTAGTCCATCGTTACTCGTGATGTCGAATATAACGGAGATATCGAGAGGGTTTACCACTTTCCATGGTAAAATTGCCGCCAAATTTCGATAATAACTCGTAGTAAAATTACGAATTAGAAAAGCAATTTTGATATCCACTGGCGCTTGTTCCGTAGCAATGGCACTTTGGCTATGCTCCAAATCACGCAGAGTAGCGCGGTCCAGCAACAAAACTAAAGGAACACCCGCAATAAACAATCTTTGCAGACCAGTATCAAATATGTCACTTGTGTTGACCTTCAGATTCGCGTATACGTTAACGCCGTCGAGGCTGCTCTCCCAACGCATACCGGCGCAACTGGACAGATACTTCTTGTCTTCGTTCATATTTTCCAGTCCCATTGCTTTCACCTTCTGCATTGCCTGTTGAAACTGCGGTGAGGGATCTAAATCTGCACAAAATTGGCCCCAAACGAGCTGTTGAACGGTTGCAGATCCGTAAACGTACACTACCCAAAATGGATAGCATTTACGCGGATGTTGTGGCGGTAAACGCGGCGGAAATTGGTCCAAGAATGCCTTATTATTCACTAGCGCAAGGACTGTGAATAACACGATTGCTTCCCGAACCTTTTTCAATCGATTCACATTTTGTGTATTCTCCGATCGACCAACCCAACATCGAAGCCAAGGTTGTGTTGTGGGCATGACGAGAAGCTTCCATGGGGCCATCGAAATTGCACGTATGTTCCGCTTAGGGAATTCATCAAACTACTACGTAAGGCATTACGCCAAGGTTTCAGGAAAGTCCAATCCGTCGCCATGGAACCGTAAATTTGTGAATGACGTCGACGTTTCCGGACTCAAAGGCGTCATCGATCTCTCAAACCACGGACTTCAGTCACAAAACGTCAATCCTTCGTCCTAGATGGATGGAGCGGATTCTGGAGCACTGTATCGGCGATTTCTCCTGTATAGCAGGTAGAAAATCTCCATTGTATGTCTGTCACCTCCGTCTCGCCGAAATCATGTTCGTCATATTTTTATTGTGAGCTTCTCAAGCTCACGCGCCATCCGTAGACTGAAGTTCTGTAAACACACTGGGATGTCTGCCAACTTAAAATTTTATCTTTAATAGTCAGCACCTTGACTGGCCACAAACGCAGAGCCTCATTATGAATCGAGACAACCACATCGAGATTGTAAGTCGTGAGAGATTCCAGTTCAAGAGTACGGTCACTGTTGTTCGGAGGTATTCTCTGTGATAATAAAATCCCCTTCCTACATTCTCAAGACTGGACTAAGCTTCTGCAACAAGTATCTCAGCTCAATCACCACCCGATGGAAGATCTTGGATACCCTCCCCGTCGGATACACCAGGAACTGGCAAGTTTGCTGATGCTGCTGCGGAGCTACATGTTACCAGTGGTTCATGACGTGATGCTACGGTTTTTCTTTGGAGATTTAACCGTGGGTTCACGGTCCTCCTTCCTGATATCGCTC
>JAGKQI010000071.1:0-329579 GCA_018806915.1 Phytophthora colocasiae | reverse complement strand
ATGAACTTGATGTATCCGAAGCCCGCTAGAGGCTGCTGCTACTACAGCTGAATTAGTTCCTCGAGAGTCTCAAGCGCGTCTCCAAGTGGATCAAGGCGCACATCGACGATGGAGAGTGCGTGGTGCTCTCGAATTCCTCCGGAAAGTTGAGTACACTGATATCCGTGCTACAAAAACAATTGAGGATGGAACAGTTACTCTATCTTCTTGAGCAGACCACAGGTTCCAAAAGCGCAAGAAAATTCTATCTCAATTCATGACTCCATTGGGCAGGAGTCGAGTGCAAAAGGCAGGCAAGCGGAAGTGTGAGGCACAAACACTCGGTTCCCGATCCTCCTGGAGGGATTCCTGCAACCTAGAGACCACCACTTTTAGGGAAACACAGTGCCATTAAAAAAAAAAATCAAGAAACAGTTCTTTATCGTGTGGGGCTCTTCGGGATCCGCAGACGATGGAGCTCTCTGAAGTTGGAGATAGTTTCATCCACGAGCGATTATTACTGCATTGGGTCAATTCACTGCCGCTTACTAAGTGTTTGTTGGTCGAAGAGCTGCGAGAGTTGCACGCTATGGTGAAGTTTTGGCTGAAATTGTGCAGTGGTTACACGATGAACCAACGGATGCAGTTCACTGTGAAGAGGTATCAGGTGGCGATACGCCAGATGAATACAAAATCACGGAACACGTCTCAGCCAGGTTGTCCAGTTCACTGCGAGTGAGTGCAAGAGTCTGAACCGGTGAGGCGAGTATACATTAGCTGAACGATGTGGAATGTTTATCTCGACTATTGGCGGGTAGAAAGTGATGCTATTTGCGCCGTGCTCACAGTTCTAAGGAGATTAACCACACAGCGCAACGAGGAGAACGATACGGAGGCGCTTTGTAGACGTCACACTCAAGAACAAATGATTGCGAAAACGCTTTGAATCTAGAGCAAATATCTGAGAAAACACCTCAACAACAGGATAATGTGCAAGCGAAGCAAAAACACAAGCGACAATCGACTCCATCTCGAATGCGATCGAGCACTAGCACTATCAAACCACTGAAGGATACTGCTAGGACGGATGCAAAGACACTGGGAAGTTCCAGAATGACAAAGAAAAAGCAAAACCCGCTAAGAAGAGGCTGAACATCAAACCATTAGCAGCCCCAGTAGCTATCAGTAGTACTACCAACGAGAAGGAAATATCGGGCGGACAGTCAGAACCCCACTACGTGCGGAATGTTTGGACCCTAGAGCCAAAAGTGAACGTTCAAGTCACTGGCGTTGATGATTTATGTCGTTGCAAAATGCTTTAGTAATGGTGGGCGAGGTTTGTGCTGCAAGTTGAAATACCTCTTGAAAGCTGGAAATAGGATTCGCCACGGAAAATTTGGCTGGCATTTGCAGACGGAATTCTGCTTCGTCGTATTGCGACAGAGTTGGTTCTACATTGTGGTGGACAACTGGAAATGCAGAATTTCTGAAGCTAAAGAACTTAGCTTATCCACTTGCGAATGATCTGGCTGAAAAGAGGAGAAATTTTACGTTTGCGCTCTCCGTATTTAAGGATTTTGGAATTTCTCCTAGAAGCATTGGGCGTCTTTGAATCTATGCAACGATCATCCGAGGAGAACTTCGACAACACCAATCTGGAATACGCTAGATGGAAAGTCATGAGCCAGAGCTGAACACTTGATTCATGCTCCAAGACTTAGAAACTTCCGAAGACACGGGTAAAAGACGACAACACTTCGTTATTCGCATATCCGAACAACTCAGCCCAAACACTCAAAAGCAATGGAGACAGCGAACGCTAAAGTGAAAACAATTGTGAATGAACTAACTGGAATTGTGCTCCAGTGACCAACGCATTACCGTCCCACTACGTTACAAGTGAAGCAGATTTGCACGCCCAGTGAACAGATATGGCTTATCAATCTTGGTTTCGACGGCAAAGGTAATGCGAGTATCATAATGACGCAGAGTGAAGCTCATATGGTTTTAATGACACAGGTTTCGGGCCCGTGGAGTGTTGCAGAATCCCATGCGCAACGGTGTTTTACTCTGAGTAAAGTAATGGCAGCAATTTGCGAATAATTACTCTGACTAATTCGACCATGTAGTGAACTAAACCAACAAAGTAGAAGAATATTTCATTCTCATATTTCAAGACTCCACAGAACTTTGATGGAGATGAGGTGGGTATCTTGAGTTTTTTGGTGGTGGTATTTCCTACCCAACTCACTGTCGTTTTCTACGTTTTCCAGAGAAAACATTTCCAAGGCGTTTGAAAGTCTTGAAGATTTAAAAGATCTCGCAATGCTATCTAACAGCATCTGCAGAACAAAGCTGTGCTCATGCGGTGACCGGCAGGTTATCTGCACAGGATTTTTGTGGCATATCCGGCAGGTCAGATCTTGCACAAACACAGGAAAACCTACAAAGGTGTGGCGAACGAGGATTTACTGGTCTGGAAGAGAGCCATAGCTGTTAAAGCACTGCATCCAAAGGCTTGTTTATCCGTTCCATAGCTTGATATTCAGCCGTGTCCCTAGCGGTTAAGGAAAACTCGCGATCAATGATACTGCACTACCGTGTACCAAGTTGAGCTCCATGACACCTTCGCTCCGGCGTCCTAAGCTTGGGGTGAGAGTGTTTCAAGCGATCCTGATGACGACGATGACGTCTTTCCGGTGCGCCAAAAGCACCCTTTTCCAAGTCAACCTACACCGATGACCTCCCTGGAAAACAAAGAGGGGTTGATATTTTGCTATTCAGACCGGGAGAAGTGGCTCTGGTCATTTCAGCTTACCGCGTCCGGATCAAAAACCGCCAAGCATTGCTCTTGGGGAGCTGTCAGGTACGTAATGCGGCTGCTATCAACCTGGAAATATCACTAAAAACTTTCACAGGTGACGCTGCAGTCTGGTTATCAACGATCACGAACAAGTCCTAGATAACTGATAGTGCCCAAGAACCTTCTCCTATTAAACTACTCACAACCAAGAGACCAAAAGCTTTTTTTTTACCACAAGAACCTGTGGAGAAATCCTACAATGGTTAAAGGCGGTTGGGGATTCCTTTCTGAAAAAAAAATATTTTCAGCTTTTCATGTACGGACATCTACGTTGTAAGCTACAGATTTTTTGATCACTTATATTATCTTTTCCTTGGCGTATGTCACTCGTAGGATCCAAAGGTCAGATTTAGCCGAATTCCAGTCCGGTGCTGTTTGCTTATGTTGCATCATCGAAGAAGGTGGAGTTCATGCGGAAGATATCCCAGGCATCACTCATCCCGTCTGGAAAGCATCCACTAAAGCAAAGCAAGTGCTCTGCACAACATCAAAAAAGCATTGACCATCCTGCAGCAGAAGAGAAGACCATGCCTCTCCATCATGCTACGTCGTGCAAACGCCGTATACACAGGGAAACCGAGACGTGATCCTACAACTTCTCAGGCTAAGATCCATCAAAGCATACAGACACCACCACTTTCCCTCTTCGACGACCTAAACAACAGCTTTCCTCAGCAGCATAATAACATGTGTCAATACAACTCCAACTACTTCTACTACTACTACTACTACTACTACTACTACTACTACTACTACTACTACTACTACTACTACTACTACTACTACTACTACTGATGTAGTAGAAAATAGTAATAGTAATCAAAATGGCCAGCTATGTGGTTTGCAAGAAAAATGCCGGGACAGGAATGAACAAGGGACGTCATAGCGTTACTCTCGTGGAAATCCATCTAAGTAACGCCACCGCCGTTACTTTGCGCGCTTACACATCATTGTAGTGCGAAAAGCGCTACATGCGCTGCCCTCTGGCAACGGAAGCAACATGGTGTGTTCCACTAACACTTCTTGTATATATCTAGCACGTCTCGCCGTCGGATTCGCACTTGCAAGCGCGCAGGGATGATTGGAAATTCCCCCAAAGAAAAGAAGTTACACTCCGATTTATTCGGGTCAAATCGGAGTGAGAGGCCGCACCAACACATGGGTGTGCGAGAATACTATTTGTTTTCGTAGTTACACATTAGATCGTGACCAGCCATTTCCACTTTAACCACTTACGTACGCCGGCCTTATGTGTCGTTGAGGAACGTTGTTAAGCGGCGCGAGCACAAGGAACGTGGGCAGCTACGCGAGCGTCGGAAGCTGGGTCTGCTAGAGAAGCACAAGGACCTATGTGAAGCGTGCATGCGTGACTACAACAGCAAGCAGGAAGCGACTTAAGACGCTGCAGCTCAAGGCAGCACTGCGCAACCCGGATGAATTTTACCTTAAAATGCGCGAGACGAAGACGGGAGGGCGGCGTTCACGTGTCCACTCATAACCACATCAAGGCGGTGGACACGGGGAGGCTCTTCTACAGCGTTACTGAAAACGCAGGATCTGGCTTTATCTACAGATGAGAAAAGAGCTGTAGGATCTCCCGTAAGGCCGAGAAGCTCAACCGTGGTCTACACTTTGTAGACGCACCTAAAGATAACAAGCACACACAGTGTTTGTGGACGAAGAGCAGCAGGTGGACACTTTCGACGTGGCTGCACACTTTGACACAGCGCCAGAACTCATGGACAGAGCATTTAATGCCGTCTGAGGAAGAGGGACCTGGAGACAGCGGAGACTACCTGACCTAGCAGCCAATCCCAAACAGAAGTACAAAGATGCAAGTGGAGAAGGCTGGCGCCATGTACAGAGAGAACTGATATGAGGACCGACTGGCACGTGCTAACAAGATCGGACAGATGAGCGCCAAGCTTGATCACTCGAACGGAAGGTGCCACAGGCCAAGAGGGCAAGAAGATATGAAGGTCAAGGCTGCGGAGAACAGTATGCCTGCTGTTTATCGGCTGGAAACAGCAACTGACAGAAGTAGATGGAGAGTGAGAAGGAGAAGCTTGGTGTGGAAGTCTAATGATCCGCAGAGATGGCCAAAAATACATAGAACCCTATTTCCGTTTTACATTTACAATATGTCATCCAGCATACCTGGTTTCTAGTTTGCAGTGAGAATTGCAGTAGTACTTTGCTGCACAACAAGTACATGTCCGTCTCCTTCCAAGTAATGCATCTGGAATCCTATTTTTCTGGACCTCACAATTGGTCGTAGATTTCGGGTGCGGACTAATCCCGAGTACTGAAGCCGGAAATCGAGTACACATAGCCAGATTACCGACAATACCGCCAGCGCCGGCCAGAAACCCGAGTTCACATCGGTAGGAATTCCAAGTACAATAGAGGTCTTTAGCAGAACCGTCAAATCAAGAAAAAGTCTGTTTGCCATCCGGAAATTTCGCCTAACCACGGCTCCCAATACGACAAGTGCGAACAAGTAAATGGTTTCAGAATCCTACAATTTGAAAAGAAAAATACTGTTCGGTGTCTTTACTAAAACCACGTGGTGGCAGCACTAAATCTTAGGTGGCATAGGTGGCAAGTCAGAGGTCGCAGAACGCCCCTGGAGCACTCATGTAGGCAGACGAATATTCTCTCTAAAGCAATGGTCTCATCACTCCGAGCGGCGGAGACGACGCTAATGACGCTGTTTTAATAGTGCGAGGCTAACATCGGGGCTGCGCCGAATCATAAAGATGTTATCTACTCGAGGTGTGGCGTCAGAAAGCACAGATTGATGGGGACGCTGTTATCGCTGCAGCAATTTACACGGTATTGTCAGCGGATATGTCCCCCGAAGCCACTTTTTCACGCGCCATTTAATTTCAACTCTCTGTCCAACGACCAGTGTATTGACAAGTTTGTTCGATTCGAGAAGCACCAAATAGTGGAGGGCTTGTCATTTTGTTGGAGTGTGGAAGGAATACGAACGCGAGAGAGGACAGTAGCGTCAGGTGTTGAAGGTTATTTGTATTGTTTATACAAACTTGCTGTCCCTGTGCGCTGGAGGTGGACCTGGAAAGATTTTTCGGGCGCGACGACCAGAGTGGGATTTTATCCAACATTTTTTCTCCATGTGATAACTTATATCGACAAGAAGTACTGACCGAACTTCTATATTTCTATCATGACTACCGTCGCGCCAAAATCTTCAAGACTACGCCGACCTGCACCCAGTGTTCGATGCTGGGGCCTCACTGAGCAAAACGTGTGGGCCTTTATTGATGCGTACGGTTAGAGGAATCTGCCGTCCTCAACCTCGGCACATCAAACGCGACCCGGGATGTTCATGAGCCAGAAGTCAGTGTACAACGGACACAAACGCAAGCACGCCCTTAAGTACCAGACATTGACTACACCGGACGGATTAATCGTGCATCTTTATGGACCGTTTCTGGTCAGAAACCATGATATCAAACTTTTCAAGGGAGTCCAAAATCTCTGAAAAGATTTTGAATGTTGCACTCGCTTTAGTGGATTCCGTATTTATGGCGATCAAGCGGCAGGGAACGACTCCATTTTGTGCTGCCCATACGCCGGTGCTGTTGGAAACTTATCGAGACAGCAGCGCCAAGTGAATGTAAGCATGAGTCGTGTTCGCGTATCCGGTTGAATGGTCTTATGGTCAGGTTATAAACTATTGGACTGCACTCGACTTTAAGCGACAAGGCCCGAGCCAGTGTGCCAACCCGTTGGTGTATAATGTACAGGGTCGGTTGTATTCCTCACGAACTGTATTGCCTACTGTGCTCGAGGTGGCAACACACGATAAGTGATTACTTCAGACTGTCCCCTCCAAGTCTTGCAAAATATCTGAAGTTCATTTTTCAAATGGACAGTTGAAATGAAGATTAAGCCGTGAGTTAATACAATGGTCTTCTTTTTAAATACAGAGATGCATTCCTCATTTGCTATCTGCCTTGGAAACTACGGCAGCACCATAATGCCTTGACACTTGCACTCTAGTATTAGCTGTCTGTTGCGTTCTTCCGGACTCGTTTCGCGCTTGCTGCGCTCGTAATGGTCTGCTTACGATTCTGAGCATCGATCCGAGCCTGCTCGGAAAGTTCGATCCTACGCATTTGTATGTCTCGCTCCAACGTCATCCGGTCCGCGTGTTGTTGTGCTTGGGCCGCCATTTGTTGCGCGAACTGCCTTGCTGGCGAAGCTCCATATCGTCGCGCAGACGCTTGTCTTGACGGATCAGCTTCCAGTTGAACAAATGCGCTTTTACGTTTATTGCGTCTAGGCTTTGCTGGTGTAGACTTGGTAGACGATGTTTCTCCGCAGTCATCGTTCTCCGAAGAGGAAACTGCCATCGGAATAAAGTTTGCTCCCTCGCTGCGAGCGCCGAATCATCGCGCCTCTTCCCACTATCTCCGACGCACAACGTGTCGTTTCTTGTCTCTTCTGCTTTTTTTTCCTTGGACGCGGCGCGCATGCACCGTCTATGAATGCGTCTTCCAAGCAGTACGGCGTATTGCCTGACTAGCCCTACCAAAGGTCTCATAGTGGCTTTGCTCGTGCTAACAGCTTCTAATGTCTCCTCAATGCCACTTCCTAGCGCAGAACGGAGCTCTCCTACACGCCAGTTCTTCTTGAGTAGCCGGACCCGGTCCCGAACTTGCTTCTCCCCCACGACCTCTTGGATTGCCGTTGACACCCGTTGCGCAACGTGTGCCCTGAGCGAGCCGGACTCCCAGTACTTTGCGGCAAACGGCTTTTGGGCAATAGCCTCCCTCATTAGTTCCTTGTCATTTTCCTCTGTGAAGCGGAAAACCATCTTGTAGCTTTGGCACAGATTGTAGAGTGAGTAAAATGTGACTCTCATTGTGCTAATTACAGGCTATTTGGCATCAGGCTGCGAGGAACGAGGACTGTTGTGTTAAAGTTAGACGATTCAGTTTGACGGTCTCATTACAGCTGTCTGTAAAATTCAAACTGACACAGTTCTGCTAAAGACCTCTAATGGCAGAATTCCGAGTACAAAAAATTGGCGGGAAAAAAAGTACCAGGGAAACCTGGCAGAATGCGGCTAAGAACTAGTCAGCCATAACGAAGCATTCATTAATTTAAATCATTTATTGTCCGTAATACTGGGGTTTAAGCCCGCGTGCTCCGCACACGGAGCGTTAAACCGCCAGCCTAAGCCCGCTCCGGCTTCGCCTTCGCTTGATCTGTCGACAGCGCTGGGGTTTAAGCCCGTGTGCTTCGCACACGGAGCATTAAACCACCAGCCAGCGTTCCTTGTCCTCTCTCTGCTGTCCTTTACTGCCCAGCTACGCGCTCCGCGCGATCCCAGCCACCCCTAGCGGCTCTCTACGCTCGCGAGTGCAGACCCTAAGCCCGCTCCGGCTTCGCCTTCGCTTGATCTATCGGCAGCGTTGCTAAGCCCGCGTGCTCCGCCGCGCTTGGCTTGTTCTCGAGTCGTTGATGAGCTAGTAAAACCGCAAAAGTACCGGTACGAACTGACCTCAATTCGTTTAGCAAAACCTCTCAAAGTCGGTTGGTGTACTCGGGATCCGGCCACTGGTACTCGGAATTAATCCCCTTCCCGTAGATTTCTCATATAAAGTTCATGTCAAAGCCAGGGATCGCTCAGCTTCGCACGACGGCGTTCCTGCGTCGTGGCGCATGGGAACTACGTCAAGGACAATGCAGTGGGGCTGCAGTGACTCTGGTGCTATTGGTCGTGCTGGGGCTCCTCACTCTGGGCCTCTGGGTCGTTCCCCCGTCTGGAATTGCATCACATTCGTTCAACCTTCGTACGAAATCCCAAGCCAGCGGTGACACGAACGCTCTACGGTGGGGGACCGATAATGCTGTTGTGATTCTCAGGGGCGACAAGATCCAGCGGCCCCTGCCACTACAGTACCCGAACGGAGACGAGAACAAGTTCCAATGTGACCTGCCGTCACTGAGATTTCAGTGTGACTTGGACAGTGAGAAAGGGTGTAAAGCTTACCCTCAAATGTTCCCGTCTGCAGCGTTGTTCGACAATTGGAAGGCTGAGAACACTCATATTCCTCCTGTTATCTTCAACAGTATCTGTCACTTCAATGTCTCCGATCGGGTAAGTTACAGTTTTTTCGACGTGATTTTGGTTAGACTAACAGGTTCCCATTGCTAGTATGAACTTCGGTTAGCTCAAGTGTTTCGAGAGATGGAGGTGCCATTTGTAGCTTATGGAATCCCCGAGC
Source organism: Phytophthora colocasiae (assembly GCA_018806915.1). NCBI lineage: Eukaryota > Oomycota > Peronosporomycetes > Peronosporales > Peronosporaceae > Phytophthora > Phytophthora colocasiae. The sequence goes on along the minus strand of JAGKQI010000071.1, from coordinate 320,474 downwards.
TTACTACAGCTACTGAGAGCTGGACAGACGAGTATTTGACGGAGCAGCTTAACCCGACGGCGTTGTACAAGGTCCACGTTGCAAATGATAGTCATTTCATGTACTACCTCAAAAGCAAGCAGATCGCAAACGAGAAAACCCCGTACGAATCGCGCTGGATGACATATCCTCAATTTGTGGAGGCTGTTACCGACGCCAAGGCTCTTGAAGAAGCTGGACAGCCTCATGAATACTACTACCTCATCCTCAGAAAGACCGACTTCACGAGGCAGGCGGCATTCATCCACGACGAGTTGCAGTTCCTAAATCCGACTTTGACTGAGCATGATCCACGATTCGGGGATTTGTTTATTCGCGATGCTGCGATTGCCCTCGAGCGCGGCATGCGCTGTCGTCTTGGAATGGAAGGGATTATTGCCGAGGGCCATATCGATGGCGGATTTAATCATATCTCTATGATTCGAGGAACCAAGCGATATGTTATTGCACCGCCCAGTGCCTGCAAGTGTCAAGGACTATTGACAACTGGGCAGTCGGCGAGGCACACGACATACAATTGGTCGGACACAAGTGCGTTACCGGAGGATGCGCGTAATTGCCCTGCTGCTGAGGTAGCTTTAACTGCTGGTGAAGTGCTGTACCTCCCGTCGTACTGGTACCACCACATTGTGTCTCTGGGCACCAGCATCCAGTGCAACCTGCGTTCGGGTTTTACCATTCGCAACGATATCAAACAGTTTCTAAAAGGTTGCGGCTTCAATTGAGCACACGTAAGTTGTTATTGTGAATGGTGTTGTAATGTGGTCTCGACCCAAAGGTTACTCTACAAATGTCGAGCTGGCACAAGGAATCATCACACAACCCAAAAAGTTAAGCATGAACAGTGCCAGCATTTTGAGACAGATCAAACTTGGGTGTCGAGTCGGATGTGAGGAGACCGAAGGATTTCTCGACCGGCGTGGACTTGTATGGGGTGTCGAAGATTTGGAAGTAGAAGGACTCGGGCATGGAGCTACTCCAGGCCTTGTAGTCATTGTAGAACCTCTTCGTGCCTTCGACGCTGCCCGTGTTGCCCAACAGCGTGCCGTCCGACCGTCGGACGGAGTCCGTAACAATGAGTTTGTCACCAAAGTTCGCTCGGTCCGACGGCCAACCCGTTTCCGTAACAATGAGTTTGTCACCAAAGTTCGCTGTCATAGTCGTCCACTGGTTGTTGACGACATCGATGGCTTTGTCGGCGGTCGTTCCGGGGGTGAAGTACGGGTGGACGTTCACCCCAAGCACGTCACAAGCTGTAACGAGATCCAGCCAGCCGGAGATACCTGCGTAGTTGATGACCTCAGTGTTACGCTGCACAGTACCGACCTTGACGTGGCTGGGAACAAGTGACTTGATGCTTTTGATGGTGCTGATCATCTCTGGAGGAACACTGTTAGCGCCCGCAAGGTTTTCGTTGCCGAAGAAGATGTAGCTCACACTGCCGGTGTTGGCGGCCGTGACGGCGGCGTCCATCTGCTCCAAGTAGTCCTGCTGAGGGTACGGCACGCCCAGAGCGACGGTCATGTTGTGACCAGCTTCAGCAATGGCTTGGCCAAAATTGGTGTTCCCGAACTTGGAAATGTACGTGCGGACGGAGTTGAACCCGTGGCTTTTGATGGTCGCGATGTCGTCCTTGACCGTTTGAGCGGTCATCGTGCCGGCCGCGTATCCGTGATCCGGATCGTAACAGACGCCGTTGGCGTTCACTTGAGCTGCGAGCATTGCGACGGCAGTGAAGATTGGAGCGAAGCACTTCATGGTGAAAGGTTCTTGGACTGGATGTGTGTAGTTGAAGGCAAGTGGGGAAGTGATCCAGGATTTCCGGCTTCAAATGAGCTTCGAACACTAATTTTTAGACGGTCGAAGGTGATGGCGAAGTATCCAGTGGCGTGCCGTGTAACAGCTCGAATTCTTCGAGAGCGCACGCACTCCGCGCCTTTGGTCGAACTCGACAGGCATGGAGACTTTGGAAGTGGCTTGGAACGAGGCTCGAAGGCCTGAAACTCCCGTTGAAACTGACCCGATGCATGTGGGTCCAGCACGCGCGAAATTCAAATCTGTATTTTGGCGGTGACGATAGCGCCTGTGCCCATGAAGAGCCACAGTCGGCCGCGTTGTCACACGACAGGCGCTAGCTACACCAACACGTTCGTGATTCAAAGTGGCAGCTTTTGTAGTGTTATTATTTTACTGTGTTTTCTTTGTGGTTGGTTAACTTGCGGAAGCGGTCATCCCCATTCGGAAGAAGCGGCTGGCAGCGGTGCTCAATGGAATTGGCGCAACGGAGGCCGGCACTGGAGGGTGGAACTGCTCAATGTCTTGGCATAGTAGATCGATGAGCGCGTCCTTGGACAACTGATCGTCGGCCATATCGAACGAAAAGTCGAACGGTTTGGAGAGCATCAGGTCGTTTTCTTCGAAGAACGTCGCCAAATACGGGTGTCGTAGTGCCGCGTCCACTGAGATGCGCTTCTCCGGGTTAAACATCAGCATCTTGCTCAGTAAATCCATCGCATCCGAGCTTACGGGGTTTTCAGCGCCACTCCCAGCGAAAACATCCCTCCATTTCTTCGGTTTGGAGATCGCAAGCTTGGTTAGGAAGCGCAGAGCTTTTGTGTTCTTCACAAAGCTAATGTCCTCCTGCTTTGGAGTGCCCAGGAACTTGATGATGAGTTTGAGTTGGTGTAAATAGTCATTACCAGGGAACAGCGGCTCGCGCAAGAGCATTTCTGCAAAGATGCAGCCCACAGCCCATACGTCGATCGCTGTTGAGTACTGTAAGCAGTTCAACATGATTTCCGGTGCTCGATACCATCGCGTGACAACATATTCCGTGAGCTCGCCAGGGTGCGGCAATTCACGCTGAGCCCATGAGGACGAGCCGACGCCTCCTCGAGCTAGACCGAAGTCGCACACTTTGAGGTCGCAATTGGCGTTCAAGAGAATGTTGCTGGGCTTCATATCGCGATGTAAAACGCCTGCCGAGTGGATGTGATGTAGGGCACAGAGCATCTGGTACAAGAAGTATTTGACGTGGTCATCCGACATAGGCTGCATCGAGTAAATGACCTGGTGCAGGTCGGTCTCCATGAGTTCCGTGATAATATACATATCGTCAAATTGCTTTCGAGAAGGAGGTGGTGACAGATCCAGCAGCCGAGTGATGTTCTTGTGCTTGAAGTGGCCCAAAAGCCGAACTTCACGCAGAATTCTCTTCGCGTCAACCAGATCCTCAAATATGTTCGTGATTTTCTTGACTGCCAAGTTCTCACCGCCATTGACGACGTCCTTAACTGCGATCACGGCGCCGTATGCCCCGTTCCCGATTGGTTTAACTAGTTGATAGCGTGTATCCAAAGTAAACACCTGTCCGTTTGCGTTGAAGGAGTGAGTCTGTGACCGCATCATCGGGAATAAACCAGAGCTACTGCTAGAGGCACCGAATGCAGCACGTGGAAGACCCCCGTGTCCATTTCCAGCTGCAATCGACGATCTGCTGGCTTTGTTGTATTCGTCCTCCAGCCCCATGTTCTGGTAGGAAGCAGCCCCTCTTCCCGCCAGAACTGCACTTTTGTACGGTGCCGCTGAACTTTGTGTGGCAAGATCACCTGCAACCGAGTCCTCTTCAGAATCGTCACCCTGGTTATCCTCCTGGTTGTTGCTTTCCTTTGCGTCCGCTGCGTTATTATCTGTGTCTCGACTTCGTGAATTCGATGACTCACTTGATCGGTAATCAGGCGTACAGCAGTATCCGATGTCTGCAGACGCAGGCAGCTCCTCCTGTGTGATATCTGGCGCTACTCGTGCTGTTGTCTGTGTGTCGTGTGCCGCTGGTTTCAGCTCCTCTTCGTCCTCGTCTCCCAAATCTTTTCTCGCTGCTCGGATCTCCTCCGCCGGAAAGTCGCTCTCGTCGAGGTTATTGTTGCTGCACTCACTACTGGTATAGCTAATCGCGCTACCATTGCGTTCTCGGTCCCTGGTCACCAGCACACTAGCTCTCCTGCCTTCATCTCCAAACATAGGCACGATCTTTGCTGGTTCCGTTACTGCATCCCACCCGGTGGAGTCTCCAATTCGGTGCTGCGTCTCCGCCTGACTAATCAACTTGCTAATGCACGAATTCAATGTGTGCAGCCACTTGACGTGTGCCTGTTCGTCCACTGCCGCTAGTCGTAGCACCTGTAACCCACTTTCTTCCTCTCTGTCGTCTGCTTCCGCTTCTGCGACTTCTGTGCGTTGATCTAGCGACGCTAACTGCAGCTCCAGCGCGTGCTTCACCTGCTGGTGGGATCTCAGATCCGTCACGACGTCATTCTGCGACAGCGTGACGATCGCCACGAGGTGACCGGGCTTCCTGTTCTCGGGCTGGTACCGAAACTGTCTCAACGTAAACTTCATGCCTGCTTCACTATCCAGCGTCTGTTCCAGCACAAAGTAGCAAGGTCTGGAGCGCCAGTAGCGCTGCTGCATCAGCACAGTCAGCACGCCTTCGACCAGCACCTGTACGGGCTCGGACGACGGCGTGCGGATAACTTCCGACGGGCGGCCGCGCTGCAGACTGAGCGACCGTAAAAGCGCGCGCATGGGCGAGTCCACGTGTGTCTTGGTCTCCTCCTCCTCCCCGTACAGCGAGCGCCCAGCCAGCGATGGAGACCGCTCCTTGCGCCGGAACAGCCGCGCCAGCAGCTTCTGCGTCCGCTGGCCGCCGCTGCTGCCCGGACCTGCCGGAACGGGCGACGCCAGGCCGCGCTGACGCGTGGAGATGAGCGAGGGCGAGGAGGACGGGGAGCGCGTGGCCTGCTGCCGCGTCATGGCGAGAGTCGGCGAGTGACTAGTGCGCGGCAACTATCCAAGATTTTACTGAAGAGACGCGGATGAGTTTCTGACCGTTGTGTAATGCGGCAGTTCCAGTTGGACAGAAGGTGAAAAATACACTGTTTTAAACACATTTTACAGTGACACATTATGGAGGTATGTCCGGTTTTTATTGTCGCAATTTCAGCACCACTTCAACTTGCAACAGTCTCCGCCCGCTCTATCCTGATCTCCGCCCTCCCTACTCCTGGAGGAACGGGTAGTCTAAATACCCGCGCTCGTTGCCCAGGTAGAACGTGTCCACGTCGAAGTCGTTCACGGGTTTGTTGAGCTCGAACCGACGCACCAAGTCCGGGTTCGAGATGAAATGGCGGCCGATTGCCACGGCGTCCGCGGCGTCGTCCTCGACAATCCGGACCGCCGACTGCCGGTCGAAACCTGACGCGGCGATCAACACCCCCTTGTACGTCTCACGGAACTGTCTGGCTGAGCCCTTTTCGGGCGCGAGAGGGTTGCGCACGTGGTAACCGCGTGGCTCGATGAGGTGAGCGTACGCCAAGTCGTAGTCGTTCAATTTCTTCAGCACGTACGTGTACGTGGCGATCGGGTCTGAGTCTTTGTCACCGAAGCTGCCACCGAACGGCGACAAGCGAATTCCCACCTTGTTTGACTCGACGCTCTTCAAAATAGACTCCAGTGCTTCGAACAGGAAACGCGCGCGGTTTTCCACACTACCACCGTACTCGTCCGTGCGGTCGTTGATGCCGTCGTGCAGGAACTGCTCCAGTAAGTAACCGTTTGCAGCGTGCAGCTCAACACCGTCAAAGCCGGCAGCAATGGCATTCTCCGCAGCCTTACGGTAATCCTCGACGATACCAGGGATCTCACTAGCTTCTAAAGCACGGGGTGGCACAGGTTCCTTACGTCCTTCACGCGTGACGATCTTCTTGCCGGCACGGATATTTTCAAGCTTGGAGCTAGATGACACGGGTAGAATACCACCAGGTTGATTGAGCGGGTGTCCAATACGTCCCGTGTGCCACAACTGCAGAAACATCACGCCTCCCTTGGCGTGGACGGCGTTCGTGACTTGGCGCCAGGCTTCGATCTGCTCGGACGCGAAGATTCCCGGTGAACCCCAGGAACCACGACCAGTGGGCGTGATATTAGTGGCCTCAGCAATGATAAGGCCGCCGGGGGTTGCTCGCTGCTCGTAATACTTGACACCAATGTCCTTTTGGACACCTTCCTCACCCGTGCGGAGTCTCGTAAGCGGAGCCATGACAACTCGATGAAGCAGTTGCACTGGGTTTTTACCACCAAGGGTTAAAGGTGTGAATAACTTGGACGTCGTCATTGGCATTACAAGTAGCAAATGGAAAAGTGATGTAATTCAGGGCAAGCCTTGCAGTGCAGGGTGATCGCTTCCTAGCTTGCGTCATCCCGCCAGTCGTGTCAACCACGTAAAGTTGCAGTATTATCTAATGTTGCTGAAACGTTGCTCTTACATTGAGCAGCCGCAACTGTAAGGTTAGGGCAAAATCAGAAGCCGTCGATCTGATTTCCGATTGGTTAAAATCTTTTTTCTCGGTGATCAACACTTTGCTCAGGTACATCAAATCCGTTCCGACCGCCGTCTCCGTCCGTCGCCATGGGGCAGCGCGCCAGCACTGCGCGGGATAGCGACGTCTCCGCGAGCGATGGAGCTCCATCGTCCCCCTCTTTACCCCTTCGCGCATCAGACGCATCCACTTCTACGCCCCAAGCGAACTCTCCATCTCCATCAGACGCTGACACAGGTCACCACTCTCGAACCGGTTCATTATCGTCCAAACGGCCAGCTATCGACCAGCACAAGGCCTCCACTGTTCAACAGGATGAACGCGACACTTCTGTCCCTTTAGTAGACATAGTGCACGACGCAATTGGCTCTACTAACGACCAGGAGCCGTCCGCACACCAGCTCCAGAGCGACGATGAGGACGATATGGGCTTCCCGCGCGTGGCCTCAACCGATTCGTTCCCGTCCCCACCCAGCAACGTCAAGACGGACGACGCCCACCCACTGACCAGACGCAGCTCCATGTCGCGCACACCGGCGCCACCGAAACTCTCCCGGTTCCGGCCGTCCATGGACATCGTCAAGCCTCCAAGCTCCCCGCAGTCCGGCTACCAGTCCAGCTCGAATTCTCGCTCGTTGGACTCGAGTTCCAGCTCTTCTGATGAGGATCTCGTAGGAAGCGGCGAGGAGCTCGTCAGTGATTGGCTCGATGAGCCTGAGGACGCCGTGCTGTCCCCGCCGTCCCTCCCGAAGCGTACGCGCCACGCGAGCGCCTGCTCCTCAGTGTCTTCTCACACAGGGAACAGTGTGTCTTTCTCTGCTATGCACAGCAGCGGTGGGCGCAACAGTAACAGTAGCCAACACAGTATGACAGGTTGGGCTTCGTGGCTCAGCTCACCGGATGACGTGGAGGAAGAAGAGGACGCAGACGATGAACCTGTGGCACTTACGCCCTTCTTGCGAGATAATATGCCGGTGTATGAGGTCATGAAGCAGGTGCAGCTCTTCCGGAACTTGAGTCAGATGCAGCAGGAACAGGTTGTGCGTGCGCTCAAGCCCGCTAAGTTCTCGGACGGCGAGGTTATCGTTGCGCAGGGCACCCGTGGCTCAAGGTTTTATATGATTGCCAAGGGAGAAGCCGTTGTGACCAAGACAGTCACCACTAGCAGTAATAGTATCACGGGATCAACTCCTTCGAGTGGAGGACAGACCCAAGAACGCATGATCACCCACCTGAGAGCTGGTCACTACTTCGGGGAGCTAGCACTGATTTACGACGACCCACGTACAGCCACTGTGCGCGCTGTTGGCGATGTGGAGCTGCTCTACTTGACGCAGGAAGATTTCCAGCATATTGGCCAGGTGCATCTAAGTCTGATGCTACAGCAAGTGCCGTTGCTTGCGCGTCTAAGTGCGCGAGACCAGGATATTGTGCTCAAGTGCTTGCGACCTGCGAACTTCAATGATGGCGAGTACATTGTGCACCAAGGAGAGGAAGGAACGCGGTTCTACATGATCACACGCGGCGAGGCTATTGTATCAGAGAAAGCAGAGGGACCGAACAAGAAACCATACGAGAAAGAATTGACACGACTGTATGAGGGCCACGTTTTCGGCGAGATGTCCCTCATTTACAGCGAGCCACGTACAGCTTCAGTGCGTGCGGTGGGTCCTGTCAAGTGCCTATATCTGAGCAAGGAAGACTTTGACAAGTGCCTTCTGTCGGACCATTTCCAGAGGTTCATCCAGGAGGCGTACGTGGAAAAGGCTACGCGTCGTGCTATGCGTCTTCGACTGCAACAGCGCGCCAATAGTGCCGCCACTTTAGCATCCACTCCTCAAGCAAGTTCTAGTGCTGAGAGTTCTTCTAGCTCCATTACTGCCCCACCACCAGCCCCCCTGTCACCTGTGAAAGCCACAGAAACTAGGAAACTTGTGAAGCAGCGCCTGAAAAACGGCCAGGTTGTGGTGAACAAATACGTGATCAAGGGTGATTTGGGTCGAGGCACCTTCGGACGCGTCAAGCTCTGCGAAAGTCAGGAGGATGGCCAGATGTACGCGGTGAAGATCATGCACAAGACGTTCGTCCAGCGAATGGCTGGCAAAGAAGATCAACTCTATGACGTGCTCCGTCGCGAGGTGGCTATCATGAAGAAGCTGAACCATCGCAACGTTGTGCGCCTTGTGGAGGTTATCGATGACCCCAACAGCCAGAAGATGTATCTTGTACAGGAGTATGTGCAGCACAGTCTTATGGAAGAAGTGACACAAGCCCGTCGGCTGGCTGAGCCCATTGCTAGGAAGTACATGCGTGACCTCCTTACTGGTCTTCAGTATCTGCACTTCCACAAGGTCATTCACCGCGATATCAAGCCGGAGAACATCCTCGTGAGCTCGGACGGTGTTGCGAAGATTGCCGACTTTGGTACGGCTCGAATGATTATGAACGAGTCGGAGACCATCTCTGGAGCAAAGGGTACGCCTGCGTTCATGGCTCCAGAGATGTTTGACATTGACGCGACGTACCAAGGCCCCGCTGTAGACGTGTGGTCCCTCGGAGCTACGCTCTACATGATGGTCATTGGACACCCACCGTGGATGGCAGACAACGAGATTCTTCTGGCCGAACGTGTGCAACGCGTGGAGCTGCGGTTCCCGAAGGATGTAGAGCGCACGATGGAACCTCACTTGAAGAATCTGCTACAGCGTATGCTAACGAAAGACCCAGCATTGCGGATTACCTTGAAAGAATGCTTCACTCACGAGTGGACTACGAAGGAAGGCAGCGACCCGCTTGGCTTGATCACCCCGGAGAAGAACCTGACTGTGTCCATGGATGAAAGTGAATGTGCTATTGAGAATATTCCGGAGCAGATTGATCAGCGGTTGACGGAGAGTCTCGCCCAAGCTCACCAAATGGTGAAGACTCGACAGGAGAGTGTGGGCCCCGGCGTCGTACGCACAAACAGCGGGCGGTATTTTACGAGTACGCCCGTGCCAGGAGCACTAGGTTCCCGGATCCCTTCGTCTGCGTCGACCACATCATCTGTTAACACAGTCGGAAGTAGTCCGAGTCGCGCGTCCAGTGAAGAAGTTTCTCGTATAATTTGCGCTTGGCGCCATCACAAACGTGCGCAGGTGATGGACGGCCACAAGGATCTGTCGGAGCGTTCACGGGAGTTGCTGATTGAACAAAAGCGCATGGCTTTCTCGGCGGATCGTGCGAAGGTAACTGAGATCATTCTACCGGCTGCGAAACCTACTGCACGCAGTCGTTACCCCAGTGCGTCGTCCACTACATCACTCCGGCAAGTGCGAGAGTCCTCAGTATTGTCGTCGGCTTCGTCGGTGTCGTCCATGTCGACGCTGGGTGGTGATTCACCTTCGTTGGACTCCCCGAGGTCGCGCTCTTTCCCAGCTGGACGCAGCAATTCAGTGGATAACTCATTGTTAGTGAAGAAGAACAGTTTCCAAAGCCGGATGTTCAAGGACTCCGGCAACCTCGAAGGTTTCGGTCGGACGTCCTTCACGTCTGTATCGCAATTGTCCGAGTTGGCGACTCACGTTGAGGACAATCTGGACCAACGTGGCAGTCTATCGTCCTCAAGCGAATCGGGAAGCAACGGGCGCTCCAGCAGCATTTTATCCAACACTGGATCGTCGGATGCAGACTTGATGAAGCGCTCATTATCTAGGAAGAAGGATTTCCTCATGGTGACGTCCGAGGTGTTCCGTGATGAAGGTGGAGACTACCAGACCCGGAAAATTTTGTTCCAGGCTCGTGATGATGACTTCTCAGTGGCTTCCAGGGTACCTACCCACTCCAATTCAGGACGTGAGCTGCTTCCTCCTGGTCGCGCTGGCTCAACCAACTCCTCGGCGTCGAGTCAAAAACCTAGGAGATTGGGAAGCTCAGGGAGACTAGGCAGCGCAGGCAGTGGCAGTGCCATGGGGAGCGCCATGGGGAGCGCCATGGGCAGTGCACTAGGCAGTGCATTAGGCAGAACGAAGGAGGGTCGGCAGTCTTTAAACGGCAGCGTCAGCTCTATTAGCAGCTCGTCACGGTCCGAAGGTAACGTGGAGGAATTCGACATGGATGGAATCGACTGTGTGCAAGTGACAGAGATCGATGACGAAGACGACGATGAGACAGTGCCTCACGGTATGCGCAAGGGCAGTGGAGCCTCTTCGCGACATTTCCACCACCACAGCGACAGTAGCCGCGCGAACAGCAGCCACAACCATAGTCGCACATCCGGCATGGGTCTCTCGGATGCTGATAGCGATTCGGATGATTCGGATTACTCGGATGTGGAGTGCGATGTGGACGTCGATGCCACTTTCAGCGAACTGATTGCCTCGCCTGATCAGCTTGAAATAATCAGCCACGATGACGAAGAGATCGCGCCTATTGTGACTCACAAGCCTTCCTTGACGTCGCTGACCGACTTCTCAGATATGGATAACAGTGGCAAGGTGCTTACCCTTGGCTCGTTGCATTCGATGACTTCCAAATCTTCGGCGTTATCCATCACACCGGCGATGGACATCGTCCAAGTATACGTGAGCAGTAAAATTCGAGAAAACCTCACACTCTCTATCCGATCTGGATATGCAGAAGCGAAGGGAGCGCGCTCGTACATGGAAGACCGCACTACTGGACAAACAACCTGCGACCTGTCGCGTTATCCGGATGCGCTCGCGACCAACTACGCGTCTCTAGCCTTCTTTGGTGTATATGACGGCCACAACGGCACCGATACGGCTGTGAAACTACAGAATGAGCTGCACCACCGGTTCTTCGCTGAAGGCGCTGGCTTCGTGGAGTCCCCAGTGACGTGCATCTCTTCGGTATGTGAGGCGATTGACAATGAGATTTTGGAGAAGCAAAATCAGAGCGTCTTGCCGAAACGAAAGCGCACCATGGCCGCAGACGAATTGCGACGGTATCTCAATGCTGAAGCTAACAATTCTAGCCTTACTGAAGGTGAATGCTGCGAGATTGACGGGGAGATTGTGTGTGGAGACGAGATGAAGGCTCTATTGCAGCCGATTTCGTTCTCCGGAGCTGCGAGTGTCTTCGCTGTCGTAACGAAGCAGCGCAAGAAACGTCGGCGCACGAATGGGAACGGGGAAAATGAAGCCGAAGCTGAAGAAGATAAGGAAGAGACTGTAGTGGAGGGAGAAGAGGATCAGCCGACGCTGCTTTACGTGGCAAATGTCGGCGACTGCCGCGCTGTTTTGTGCACTGCTGACGCCCAGGCAGTGGACTTGACGACGGATCACAAGGCCTCGTTACCGGCGGAACAAGCGCGTATTGAGGCTTCTGGTGGTTTCGTGCACAATGGACGCCTGGATGGAATCCTTCAGATCTCGCGTGGCTTTGGTGATCTTGCGCACAAGCAGGATGGTCATCTGGTAGTGACACCCGACGTTGTGGAGCACCTCGTGGACCCTTCGGACCAATTCTTGCTGCTTGCAAGCGACGGACTCTTCGATGTTCTTACTTCGCAGCAGGCCGTCAACTTTGTGCTGCGAAAGCTCCAGACCCACGGGGACGTTCAACTCGCGGCGCAGGAGCTGGTACTCAAGACACAGGCGTACTTTGCCCACGACAACGTCAGTGTGATCATTATAGCACTAAATCAGAAGAACGACGCGTGAAATGGACGTCGGCCTCTTTCGGACACAGGTGAAGAAGACCGACGACCGACTAAGAAGCAAAGACCAAGAACACAAGAAAAATTGAGTGGAGTAGTTGAAGCCCCCTAACGTCCAGTCTTCCAATGGACCAGAGGGGAGTTGGAGGCTTTGTATTGCGACTGTGAATTAGTATACGTTTGATAATGATCCCGTAGTTTACCTTTTGTCTATGGTTACTTAGTGCTTGTCTCTTCCCATTGCTCGAACTCGTCCCAAGAGCGTAGTTCGTCTTGTTCCTCCAGTACAAACACCGGAGATGACAAATCCATGTGGCTGTCATGATGTCCTAGATCAAACTCCACCTCGTCGTCCGTGGAGTCTGCACAGGCGGCGTCCAGTTCGTCGATAGTCATGAGCGTTGTAGCGTTATCAGGCCGCGTCTCCATCATTGACATCTCGCTCAATAGGAACGGAACTGCTCCACCACCAAATGTCCCCGGTGCGTCCCGGTACGGCTCCCGTTCCAGCGTGAAGAAGGTGCGTAACTGCACAGCAAAACCCAGAGCCACCAACGGACAGCGACGTGTTGACGGACTCGTAGCGAGCGTTAGAAGTCCCTGAAGATACTTAAAGAACTGCTCTGCACGATGTTGAACGACTTTAGGACTCTTCGAGCCCCAGAGTTTCCGCTTGGGGAAGTATTTCGAGCTCAATTTGTCCAGAGCTTCCATCATCGGCGCGCAATGCTGACAATGTGCGTGTTTGTTGTCCACAGCTGCTCCAGGGTGATTCCTCCGATCAAAAACCCGTGCCAGCTCCTCCCGCAGCGACCTGAAACCTGAATACCGTCTCGAGACGAACCACCGTCCACCTACACCCGATACCATCGTGTCTTCGAGCACGAGCTCGTATTCCGTGTGGGTACCAGGTGACGCCATCGACGTGTACTGCAAAATGGACGATTCTTTCGGCGTGACTGAATGCAGCACGAAGCCTCCTAAGTGGTTGGCTAAGCTACGCGGCCGCTTCTTGCTGGACTTAAGCGACGACAGTGTGGACGATGTGGACTTGGACGATGTGGTGGACGTTGAGCGTGGCAAATGCGGCCGGCAGCTGCTTGACTTGTTGCTGTCGTCGCTACGGCTGCGTCCCAGCGCCACACTGGATGGATAACGACGCATGGAGTCGAGCAGGACGCTCGAGCGGACGCTGGTGCGGCGCCGGTCGTTGGCCGTGGGCTCTTCCCAGCTCTTGTTGAGGTGTCGAGAGCTCGAGTTCTCCGAGGAGGATGTGGACGAAGACGGGGAGTCCAAGAAGAAGGACATGACAGACTCGGAAACAGGCATAGGCATAGCCGGCAGTGGACGCCGAGGTTTGGCTGGGGGACGAGGCTTGCGCTTCTCCTCCATTGCCGGCGAGTTTGTGTATGGCACCGGCGTCGAAATGCGCGTGACAACTTGACAAGTTGTCACAAGGGGGGAACATGTGGTCGTGCGGACCAGGTTGCGGGATCCGAACGCGACCGGCGCATCCCCCTTGGGTCACAGAGTGGGACGAGATCTGTCAGCAAGTCACTTGACATACATGCATAGCCGCGGCGAACTCGGTGCACGTTGTCCTGACGGGTTCATCAAGTCCATGACATGGACAACAATCGAAAAGCTGATTGTTTTCAAGCCTGGGTAAAATGCTGCCAAGATGTGCGTGGCGCTCTCTCTCAGGACGCATAGAGAGAATGTTCCCCTCTCTTCACGCTCACGTGGTGAAGTAGACGTTCGGGCTAAAAAATTCGATGGTCCAGCTGGCGAAAGTGCAGGAATTCAACGGAGCTCGGCAATTTTGCAGGCGAAAGGATCCGCTACAACGCTCGCCAATGCTAATAGAATGAATTTCCGTCAAAGTAATGTGGCTAGTTTAGAAAACTAGCACTTGCTTCACAAGTAGTTGGAGATCTCAGCTTCGGATTCATCAACAGGGCCGTCGATTTGGTGGACCCCTTAAACCAGAGAGCTCTGAATCAGAGCAGGAGTCTCCAGTGGAGATTCTGCGTAGCTCAACACGATGAGATAGCCACTCTGTACAGCACAAATCAATTCATAGTTTGACTCGCAGCACATCACACCATGGTGACCACTGCGGTTTGTTCGTTTATTCATCTTCGTTCACCTGATCCATCGCCATTCAACGGAGTCAGGTGATAATTCGTCTTGTTGACTTGACTTTTTTTGGCTTCACTGAGAAGAAGGCGGGACAAGGATGTTGCTGGAGCATGCACGAGAGAACGGATCTCTCTCCACCGAAAAACGATACGCACGCTGATTGAGAGTCCTGGTGAGTCGCGGCATTTCCTTGACGGAGGCAGAAGCATACAGAGCAACTCCATAATATGGATATTATCTGGGTCACTTACGGCGCAAGTTGCTGGCAGCAACACGTAAAGAAAAAGAGAATTCGGCAGCTCACATCGATGCAAACGGCACCTCGTCTGGAGTCCAGACTGAACAGTATCGGCGCATTTTGGATAGCCGCGGCAGTACACCGATCGACAGAATGCATGAACCACTTTCCCGCAGGTGCAAAGTCTGTCCTGCGTGTGTAGACTGGTTATGTGAGAACGAATTAATAACGATTTTGGTAAAAGATAGAGAGCACCTGTATTTGCACTAAAAAATGGTTTTAAGTGCCTTGTTAAATGCACTAGTGACGGCCTGTGGTGGCAACCTCCTCTGCCTCCTGCAATACTGTCGCGGGTGGTGGGGTCTGCGAGGACTCCTCGTCCGCTGCCTCCATTTTATCGAGTGGCTGGTGGAGACCTCCGTTTTATCGAGTGGCTAGTGGAGTTTTATTTTAGCGATTGAACGCTGCGACGGGTGATTTGATTGGTTGATAACAATATGTGTACACAATTCTATATCACAGGCGCCCTTTTTATATGGACCATGCATTCTGTCGATCGGTGTATACATGTAGTAGTCGACGGAAGTGCAAGATACGTTTGCTTCAGCCACCGCACTTTTGTATATTTTGGCTACCGCAGTGTTTCCAAAACACTACACTACCATACAATGTCATGGTACATGTAGTTACGGCATTGAGCACTGTGTCGCTTTAGCAAGAATGCACCAAAAAGTCACTGACAACAAGTACTTGTTTCAAGGCCCGAATTACAGTACGTGAACAGTCCTACGTCTGAAGCTCGTTGCGCAACTACACAATCTTCATCACGAGGCTTGCACACCTGTATTTTGTTAGTAACAAATATTACAGTTAAAGTCCATGAATGCGCTGCTGTTCAACAGGCAACAAGACTATTCCCTGTTGCAACAGCTTTGGAAATCGAAGCGCGTACTATGGCGTAACGAATTTTGTATTCATCTCCAACCCACATGACGCTGTTGCCGTGGAGGGTCAAGAAGAAGGTTGGTGGTCAGAAGTTCCGCCGCCGCTTTCCAGTTTCAGCTGAATAGGTTAGGTTCATTCGGAGACTCGTGGCACATTCAACGGCTTGATTTCTTCGTAGCTCTCACGCCGTCACAATGGAGGCTGTTGAAATCTTCTCGGGCGAGAATTGTGCCGGGACGCCGGACGTGTTGGCCATGTACAACGTCACTGCTTCGTGCGTTGAAGAGGGATGCAAAGATATCAACTTTGGCAATGAGACGTTCTTCATGAGCAGAACCTGTGACGTACCAGACCGATTCGTACACACCGAGGAGATTTTTGGAGACTTTGACTATGTGATCATGGAGACGTACGACAACGATAGCTGCATGTCGTTCGGTGAGGCGGACGTCTTTCCTGCATCCGGACGCTGTGAGATCTCGTCCGGATTCGGAGATCAGTCGGCCATCACCAGGTTATTCCCCAATGGTTCAGCTCTCGTGGTTCTGTATCCGAACGGTGCGTGTGGAGGTGAGCCTTCGCTGTATTTTGACCTTAGTAGGGAAGAATTGGCCACGGGATCTTGCCAGCAAAGTCTCTATCGGTTTTACAGCAGTGACAGTAGTTCCGAGGTGGTATCAGGTTCTACGAGTTCGAGTAAAGGAGAGAGTGATAGTGGCAGTACTGGTATGTTTGATCCACAGGAGAATAGCTCGTCTGGATTGGAAAATGGAGTCAAGACGTCGACTGATTCCAGCATTGGCACTGGGGCGATTGTTGGAATCGCAATAGCGGCTTTAGTGTTCGTACTGGTCGTGGCGCTGCTTGTAAAACGGCATGTCGGTAAAAAGCACGAAGACGAAATGGAAAGAGACGACGGCTTTAATGCCTTTAGATCCCCGCGAGTCGATCGGAAAAATGAATCAATAACAGACCCCAAAACCTTGGATTCGCCTTGGATTGACGGTCACAGCAGCGGGCAAAAACCTCTCAGCCTCGTGGGTTTATGGGACGACGAAGTCATTGCTACAGCTCGGATCCCTAGAGAGAAAGTGATCGTTCAGCAACCCATAAACCGCGGAGGAGGAGGGGAAGTATATCTCGGACTCTTCAATCAACAACAAGTGGCAGTCAAAATGTTACTCCCTGAAATGCGAAAGAGTGTTAAACATGTGAACGCTTTCTTGGCCGAAGTGAAGCTCATGGCGACGCTGGATCACCCTCGGATCGTTCAGTTCGTTGGTGTGGCTTGGGATTCTCTTACGGATTTGTGTGTTGTCTCGGAATTCATGGAAGGAGGCGATTTGAGAGAACTGTTGACAGTTTACGAAAAAGAACAACAACCTACAGGTTTCGACCGAACTAAAGTGACAATTGCTTTGCACGTAGCTCACGCTCTCACATATCTCCACTCACTGGAGACGCCAGTGCTTCATCGAGATCTCAAATCCAAGAACGTTCTACTGACGTCCAATCTCGAAGCGAAACTTACAGATTTCGGCATTTCTCGAGAGCGAGTCGACAGGACAATGACGGCAGGTGTAGGAACTTCTCTTTGGATGGCTCCGGAGGTGATGCTAGGTGAAAGATACGACGACAAGGCCGACATGTTCTCGTTTGGCGTTTTACTGTCCGAGTTGGATGTGCACGCAATTCCGTACTCACATGCAAAAGATAGCAGTGATCCTCATCGAAAAATGCCCGAGACAGTCGTGTTGCAGATGGTTGCACTAGGAAAATTACGAGTGGAGTTTTCTCCTAACTCTTTCGAGTCGATGGTGGCGTTAGGCTTAGCGTGTGTTTCCCTGGACGCAAAGGAGCGACCAACTGCAGCTGAAGCGCTTTATAAACTGCACACAATTCTTTCGCAAGAACTGTAGGAACAAATCAAGTTTAGGCTAAAGTGGCTAACTTTATTCCTGTCCAAGTGCAAATCCGAGGTACTGTAGTGAACCATTTTGCCACTTGAATTCTCTTCCTGCCTGTCTGCTTTTTGCCATAGTGAAAATCAGTGTCTTAGACACTGTGTCTAAACTGAACCATCCAATTTGCCAGCCGCACGCCATGCGGCCATGCGGTGCATTTCGCCACAAGTGAAAATGGCAAAATGCACGCCACTTTGGCTTTTGTGATGGTAGCCTCCGTCACTGCCGACTCAGTTATGCGCGGCATCAGTGTCTTCGAGAACAGCAACTGCGTTGGGACTCCGTTGGTTTTATCCATGGCAGTCGAATCAGGTTGTGAGAATCAGACATGCCACGAAATGGACTTTGGTGATGAAACCTACTACGTTTCCAAAACGTGCGATATCTCGGACCGATTTGAGTACGCACGTAGCTCCTTTAGTGACGTGTCTACTTATGTCATTCTAGAGAACTATACAGAGTCTGGATGTGAAAATCTCGATGAAACATTAGCGTTAGTGGCAACTGGTAGGTGCCAAGTGGGTGACTCTGCAGGGACAAAATCGTTCATTGCCAATCTCTACTCGAATAACTCGTTTTCAATTGCTTATTACCGTAACGTTTCGTGTGGAGGAGAGAGTTATCATGGCGGGGCTGCAACCAGTGTTAACGTTTCAAGAGGTGACTGTATCGCTCCAGGCTACAGAGTTTACTCCAGTATCTATCTCAACGCTGCTGCAAGCGACAATAAAAGTTCGACTACTTCAAGTAGCAGCGATGCCGCCACAGTTGTAACAACTACTAAAAGCTCGGGTATTGGTACGGGAACAATTGTGGGAATTGTCGTTGCTGTGGTAATTGTAGCGCTCTTTGCTCTTGGATTCGTGTGGTATCGGAAGAAAAACAAAAAAAAACTCCGAAGGAAATGGATACAGGAAAGTGAATTCTCCGGCATTAGACCCCAAGACGGACGAATCGGGTGAAGCAGATTTCGGTCTTGGTCATCAAGCTCTGGCAGGTCTTTGGAACGATGAAGATATCGCCACTGCTCGTATTCCTCGTGAAAAGGTGGAAGTCCAGCATTTGATTAGTCGAGGTGGATATGGAGAAGTCTACTACGGCCTTTACTTCGGGTCACCCGTGGCTATCAAGATGTTGCTTCCCCAATTACGCAAGAGCATCAAGCACGTGAACGATTTTCTGGACGAAGTGAAATTGCTGCAAAGGCTGGATCACCCACGTGTCGTGCAGTTCGTCGGTATTGCTTGGGACACTCTGTCGGACTTGTGTTTTGCCTTGGAATACATGGAAGGCGGCGATCTCCGTGCTCTTCTCGTGTCCTACGAAGAACAGAACGTCCCAGTGGGTTTCGACAGGAGTAAAGTGACAATTGCACTCCACGTCGCGCACGCGTTAACGTACCTGCACTCGCTGGACCCACCTATTCTCCACCGCGACCTCAAGTCCAAGAACATTCTGTTGAGCTCTGAACTGGAAGCGAAAGTCACGGATTTCGGTATCTCTCGAGAACGAGAGGACAAAACCATGACTGCAGGCGTTGGGACTTCATTGTGGATGGCGCCTGAGGTGATGCTGAGTCAGCGGTACGACGACAAGGCCGACGTGTTTTCACTCGGTGTGGTGCTGTCGGAACTCGATCTCCACGTTTTGCCTTATTCCCATGCGAAAGACCTTAGCAACTCTGGTCGAAAACTACCGGACACGGCTGTTCTTCAGATGGTGGCGTTGGGGAAGATTCACGTTGAGTTTTCGTCTGAAGGTCTACAGTCGATGGTGGAACTGGGGGGATCGTGTGTGGCGTTAGACCCGAAGGATCGACCGAGTGCTGCGGAAGTACTGTACAAGTTGCAGTTGACAAGTAAAAGCACTCCTTTTGACGAAGTTTTCAATCAGTGCAAAGTGTTCACAGCAATTATTCAGCCAGAGTTGTGTTTTTATTGTAACATTTTAGTTGCAGGGTTGAGGGGTTCGCGCTGAAAAAGTAGACGATAATGAACGTCTGCACTGCCGATAAATATTGAAATCCCCTTTCGGTCTTGCGGTCGATGACGCGACATGGAATCATGATCGAGTTCGTATGCATTCCCGCTGCATCCATTTGCCACCCAAATTTGGCTCAAGCTCCCATGGTCCTGTTGGCCGTCTGCTTCTCGCGGATCCGCGTCTCGAGCTTGCGGCTGCTGTCCACGATATCTTCAATACTAGCGATGCACTTCTTGATCTGGCCGAAGTAGTGACGCTCGGGGGTGGACGAAAAGTCGGATGCGCTGCCGGTCGAGTCTCTGCCTCCTTCCTTGAGAGCCAGCAGATCCGCTTCCACTCCGGATCCGAGCATAACGCGCTTCATGTGCTGCGAGTTCAAAGAGCTGCTCACAGGCTTCGTAGTCACCTGCAACACGGGTGTCAAAGGCGCTGAAAGAGCGCGATCTCTCGTCTCATCATCAGCTGCAGGGTTACTGGACGCCTGTGAGTCCTGCCGTTGGACTGACAAGTTCACTACATGTTCCTCCGACTCCTCATCGTCCGTTAAGGAATCCTGTGACTGTTTCTCCTTGTGAGTCGATAAATCTTCTTCCTCTTCTTCCTCCAACACTTCCGTTTGGATAGAGTTTTTGCCAAGAACATCCGACGTCGGTTCTGTTACAGTGCTCTGTTGTTTGTAACTCAGTCGACTGTTAATCACTCGATCCTCCTCCTCCTGAGGCGCATATTCCCCCACTTTCAGCAGCTTCAGCAGCCGCTCCTGGCTTCTCGGGGTCAGTGGACGCGCAGAAACCTGCTGCATGTACTCATTTAGTAGAACTTGACGAGCTTCCACTGTCTCCGGCTGCAATGACGTTCTACGACTCCACCAGATCTTTGGAGGCAACTTCACGGAGATACGCGGGGCCCCAGGTGCCAATTTGATCCTCTTAGCGAAGTGCAAGAAGTGGCGGAAGCGAATGAGTCGGTGGTAGCACAAACCCTCGTAGTTCACAGACGTCCGGTACACTGTGTAGGCCAAGGGCGTGTCTGGGTGGCACGTCTGAGAGCCGATGACAGCCACGCGTAGCTGGCCAGACATACTGCGACTGTTACTGGGCGGTGGGGAGCGCTGGGGAGTCCACAAACTGCGGAAACAACGGGAGAAAATGCCGCGCAACACGGTGAACAAGTGGTTATTTCAGTATAGAGGAAGCGGCTTGAGCACTACGTCGCAAATGGCAGAATGAGAGCTGGGATGGTACATCTGTTTGATGCGGAAAAAAATGCCTGGAATGTTTAGGTTGCAGGGATGTTTATCTACTGTTTCTTACCGTCAAAAATGTTTGTACTTAGATATGTTATGATAGATTGACGATTGGCTGTATAATGGTGGTGATATTGACAGAATTGTAGACTAAATCAGTAGGTTGGAGATTTTGGAAGAGTGACTCACAGAAACATACAGGCGTTTTGTCGCAACTTGAAAAGCGCGCGGTCGAAAACGTGCGCACGTAGGTAAAGTTTCAAAGTAGCAACTGGATCATACTGAACTACTTAGCACGTTGCAGAATGAGAGCATATCATAATTACCGCATAGTTGGAGCTCCAGTTTGGAGATCGTTTGGGACGGGTAAGGTCTTATCGCTATGTTTGCAAGCGAATCGCAGCGCAAAGTCTGCGATGGATATTGACAATGACTGTACAACGCGGCAACTGGTGCACGCAAGACAAAAGATCAAGAGTGTCAAGTCATCCACTAAAATCGGCAGTTGCCTATCATACCGGTAATGAACTGGTCGAGAAAGGCCAAACGTTTGCAAACTGTGTTTTGCCTGCTCTCTATGTCGACTGTCGCTATCCGGTACATGAGCGAAAGCACATCGAAAGCCTGGCGTGTCTAAACTATATGGCTGGAGAAGGCGGTTTTCACCATCGTCTATAAGTCTTTTGACAGAGAAGTGGATGTGCTGGAGCCTAGGGTGGGCTCTAACTCAGTTGTTGGCCGCAGCCATGTTGGCAGCGTGTGGCCAGCAGCGAAGCTGAAGCTGCAATAAGTCGCTGATTCAAGCTGGCCACGACGATTCGCTCCGCGTTCTTGCCTACGCACGCCACCCCATACAACGGGGCATTGTTACAAGCTGTATATGCACTTTTGTAGCACACATTTCGCTGGCAAGTTGTGCATGTGCTGTCAGCAGCGACAGCCTTAGTAGTAGAACTGGAAAAAATTGCTCTTACAAGTACTGTTCCCGCAACAAATAGTACTTGGATATATGTGATCAAGATTGAATAGGCCAAAATGGTTTAACATGGTTGAAGTTGCACTACTTGTACTTAGCTACGGACAATCTCATCGCTGGTTACTTGATGGTTCATAGAAATTCGCTATCACTATCTTCGTGGATGGTGCTTTGCGTCATCTTCTCGCTCGCCAGGAAGCTCAGGTGTTGCAACATGCCAATGTGCTCCTGGTCCGCCTCCCGTCTCGGCTTGGTGTCCAGTACAGCCACCGTACCAAGAGCGTGTCCGTCTCGAGAGAAGATGGTCGCACCGGCGTAATAGCGGATCTTGACGGCCCCCTTGTCTCCCTTGACCATCGGATTCTCACGGAAGCGCTCGTCGTTCTTGGTATCGAGCACCACCAAAACACTGGGCTGACAGATTGTGTGTGCGCAGAACGACAGCTCGCGAGGCAATGTTGTGTGCGCCATGCCGATGTTGGCCACCAATAGCTGCTCCTCGTCCTCGATGATACTCACGTATGCGATCGGGCACTTCATCGTCTTGGCTGCAACTTCGCAGTACATGTTGAATTTGCCGGACAGACCGAGCTCTCGGATATTGAGTTCTCGCAGTACTGTCAGACGCTCATCCTCGTCGACCGGGTAGGGCGGTTCCGGCCACGGGTTCAGCCACATACCGCTACTGAGCGTACTGCTGCGGTTGCGGTCCGGTGCTGATCCGTTGGACGTCTTTCGACTGGAGTTGGATGAGTGAGCACTGCCACCGCCAGGACGCAGGAAGCCGGTGGACCCGGCCGACGTCGGACTGTCTAAGGAATGGAATGCCACGCACGACACACAAACACGCATGGACCGGGACTGAATCCGGTGGTACAGCGAGCAGCTATTGCAGATGACTTCACCGCAGGCTCGACAATGGTGTTTGCGCTTGAACATGTTGAAGCGCTTGTTACAAATGTGGCAGCTGAAGCGATCCTCGTCGTTCACCCAGGACGTGTGCTGGATCACATCGAGTCTCGGGAGCGCAACAGCACGCGAGGACCGGGTGTTGCGGAACGACGACTTGCGTGATGGCATTCTTGATCTTGATCCCGGCGTCTGTGCCATACCGTTGTGCATCTGCGAGGCGCGGAAACCGCCCATTGGGGTGATCGAGTCGATGGACTGAGACTTGCGGAGTGAAACCCGGTGCGATACACGAGGCATCAATTGACTGCTCTGTTCGTCCACAGTGTTGAGGTTGTGCTTGGGAAAGTTGTCTTTGTAAGTGAAAACGTCGTCCGAGGAATAATCCGACGACACATCTGAATACCCGGAGCCTTCAACGTCGTTCGAGTTTGAGGTTACCGACCGAGGAGATGACGATTCGGAAGACGCTGTTGAGCTTTCTGTGTACTGCGTCACGGCTTGCATCTGCTTCTCGTGCTTCAAGTCGGCCATTTTCCTGCTACGATCTGCCTCCATTTGCTTTGCTCGCATCCTTCGGCGGAACCGGAAGCGGCACTGCAGCATTCGTACAACAGCGATGAACTGTACAAACTTCTTGCGCTGCACCACAGTACGGATGAAGCCCTGCACTTTGCCTGCGTTTTTCCTCCTGATCATCATAATCTGACGGCGACGACGCAGCTTTTGGAGTTTCTTGTAGCGGAATCGAATTTGCAACGTCTTGACGGCATGAAGGTAACGCAGATAGCGCACACGGGCAGTGATACACAACACAGCGTAGAAGATCTTGATCATGTGACGGTGCAGTCGCTGGGAGCGCATTTCCTCCAGAAACTCGTACGTCGGTTTCTTCATGAACATCTTGGTAAATCCCATCTGAATGCCCACTGCAACACACTTAGTGGTGAACTGGCCTTGGTCCGGTCGTTCGCAGGCACCCTGGGGGTTGGCGTCGCTCTCCTTCGGGATCACATCAAGCAGTCCCTTCAGCAGCTCCTTGGCCTCGCTACTTACAACTGCCAGGTTCTCGTCCGAATCTGTATCAGGCAATCCAAACGAAGACCCTTGCTTCTTTACCAGTAGCGGGTTCTTCGGGTTCTTAGATCTGCTTAGACTGAAGTAGCGAGCGACAAACTCGTCGTGCGGTAACCGGATCGGATATCCTGCTCTCGCCACACGAACTGCCTCCATCACTCCGTTGCAGCGCAGTTGGTTCAACACACGCTCACGCTCGTAGATGCCAGCCTTACAGAGCTCGTTGGGTTTGAGACAACGCACGTAGTGAGGGTTCGTCTGTTGCAGCGTCTCCAACAATGTCGTAAGCTGTTCCTTGAACTGAAGACCGACACTCGCGCCGCGGTGTTTGCTCGTTTGTGCGCGTTGACGCGGAGATGACTTCGCGCGATCCCGTGAGCCACCAAGGCCTTCACACAGAGTACGAGTAAAGCTGTCTTCCCTTGTAGAGTACACGAGCATATCCACAGCCTCTTGGTGCAGAACATCCTTGTTCTTTTCCAGGAATCCATCGGACGAGTATTCCACGTGGCCTGCGTAGTGTACAACAGTGAAAAGGCCACGTGCTCGCTGAATACGGGAAGCCTCAAAACGAGGATGAGTGCCACACGCGCGGTAGAGCTTGGACGCCAGCGTCGTGTCGCTTCCCTTGGGCATGACACACTCCTCGTCAATTAGAGACAAGATGCCGGTCGGACGCTGCGAGATCAAGTTGACGCAGTCCTGGTTATCACAGAACTCGACGTACTTCCAGTCCACGCCCTGAGACTCGTACTCGCGCTGTTCCGCCTTGAACACGTAGTCGTTGAACTGTTGCTGTAGCGTCTCATTGGCAAAGTTGATACAGAGCTGCTCGAACGAGTTCTTCGGGAACACCTCGAAGCCGAAAATGTCCAGAATTCCGATAAAGTGAAGGCCGCCCTTGGCCTTCTGGCTGTCGTCCATCTTGAGGAAGTGGTTGATCTTCTTCACCATCCAGTCGAACAAGCGGCCGTACAGTGCCTTTGCGAGCGCGTCACGGGCGTTGTTAGCCTGAGCAGCGGAGAGCTTCATACTCACGAAATCCGTTCCCGCGCGAATACGACGCACGCTCAGTGCACGCTCCAGCTTGGTCGCGTCCACGGCCATCAAGGTGGCAGCGGCATTACGGGACCAGATGCAGCTAGGCGCCAAGTCCGACTTACCAGCCCCCGGCCCCATGGACTGGCCCAATCTGTCGCTGTTCTCATCGTGCTCAAAGGACAAATTGCCAATGTGCATGAGTGACGCCAGGATGTCGAAAATACCTGCACGTTCAGCAGACGTAAAACCTACGATATCCATGGCGTCCATGACCCGTCGGAACATGTCCGAGTCCTTGACGCCGTCTCGACGCTGGTAGCACTCGCTCTGGTTCAAATACCGGTAGTGCAGGAACTGGCGCGTTGTCTCCGTGACTTCCGTGTCTCCAGGAGGCATCACATGACCTTTAGGAGGGTCCAGGAACCAGCGTTTACGAGCTGCGGGGGCTGCACCGATCGCCATTTCGTAGAAAATGTGGTAATTCCGCTCACCCTTGGACTGTGATACAAGCCGAACCTTCTCAAGCAGATATGTCTGGATACTGGCGCCTGTGAGTCTCCCGCCGCTGGTAAAGTGCAGCTTGATGAACTTGCCGAAGCGACTGGAGTTGTCATTGCGTAAAGTGCGCGCGTTACCGAAGGATTCGAGGAGAATGTTTGTCTGCAGCACTTTGGCTGCGATCCCCTCGGGACTCTTTCCTGCTACGGATGCCGCTAGATTGTTCGCACCTGCCTGTGCTAAGTATTCCATGAGGAACTTGGTACTTTCCGTCTTGCCACTGCCGCTCTCTCCACTCACGAGAATACTCTGGTCACTCATAACTCCGTTCAGTCCAAGCATCATAGCCTTATACGCCTCTCCAGCCACATTATAGATGTGTGGAGGCATGGGTTCGTTCCCTTTACTGCGCATGGAGCTGTTTCTGGACTCGAAGGACAACAAGTACTTGGCCATCGTGTCTTTACTATAAACATCAGAGATCTTCTGGAACGGGTTCACAGCTAGTAGAATCGCCCCTGTGTTGGTATAAATTTTCTGTTGGGCGAATCGCGTCTCCAAAGCGGAAAGAATCGTCGTCTCGTCCAATTCAATGAGCTGCGTGAGGTCGTCCACATCGAACTGTTGGCCTTGAGCTGGAGTGATGACGCGGACGTCCGGTGCGTCCTGGTTCACATCTTCCGGGACGCCTCGTTCAGCCACACTACCGTCTTCGAACTTAACGACGATGACAGCGCCCGAAGCCTCGATGGGACTCACGTAGCGGTCGATGACCTGGCCGCGTCGCCATTTCTGCGGCGCTAACTGTACTTCCACCTGTGCACCCACGTCCATGGTCGGATTGGACACTGGTGGTGCCTCCTGCCCTGCCGCCTTACTGGATGGGAAGATGCTGAGCTTTTGGGCGACTTCGAGCACTCTGCCGGCGGGGCCGTTATTGTGTGAGGGAGTCAGTTGCAAGCCCAACTTGGTCGCATCGAGCAATGACGCTGCCACACAACCCCACCACGATCAGGTAGGGAAGGTAGGGACGCTGCTACTCATATACTTTCCGTCTTGTGAGAATTAATATTGCTGTGGGAAATGATACAATACTATTTTTAGTTGTGATAGAGAAATTAGATGTAAATGTACCTTTATAGAGAATGAAGAGGGAAAGTTGGAGAGTGGGGTGGTGTATAATACTAGTACTAGTAGAAGCAAAAGGTCGTGGTTCAGTCTATGGCCGACCAGACTGCGTACTGTACCGAAAAACGAACTGTCTCCTACGCGTCCTCTGTTGCTGCGGTGCTTCATGCACTTGGACTTGGGCTCCAAATTGGAGTGGAGAATTGGAGGAAACTGCCAGACGGCGATCGAGAAGCTGCGAATGTGGTGGTGGAAATCGCGATGGATCGCATGTTGCGGGGGGGGAAATTGGAGAATTTTTTTTTTTTGCAACTTTAGCTCTTCCACCCGTGAAATTGCACTAATTGGCCATGCTCAAGGCAACTTTTCTGGACTCGAAAAGTTTCAATGGATACAGGTCACACATGATCCACTTGTCTTTGCCAGCCGCTGCTTGGAGACGTACGTTGCACCCGTGTCTAACGCAACACTAATTACAAGTAGTATGTGTATGTTGGAGCCGGTCGAGACAAAGAGCTTTTGGTGGTCATACTACACTTTCTGTAACGGCTGAACGAGCGGCGACAAGTGCCTGTCACCTGCGTGCCACAGGCGGCATTCACGTAGCACTATATTGTAGACGGCAGCACCGGCAAAAGTTGCAAAATTTTCATGCTCTACCGCGTTTGGTCGTCTACCAAAATCCAACAAACAACAGCAACGTCGCGACGTGACTTGTGCATGGGTCGTTGTGCACCACGATACGATACAGAAAGGTCATGCATTGCCCAGTCGCCCTTTGCTTTTAGATTTGCCGACAACTTGGCTACACGAATGAATTTACGACTGGGTTTGTCGAGTCACGGGCTCCAGGATCCGATCGTGGGCATAGGATCCCAGTAGAGCCCTTCAACTTCATCCTAGCGTGTTTACATGATCTATAACGGAGCAGAGAGAGGGGATCGGAGGGCTCAACTATTTGTACGGACACTGCACTCCTATCCACGAGCCCACGGTATCTCCTCTATCCTATTGATGCGTCATCGACGCTCTTCTTCATCTCCTTCTTCTTCCCGCGGTTCAGAAGCTCTTTCTCGCGCGGGACCAGCCGCAGCTCGCGAACTGTTGTCAAGAAGGCGAAGAGCAGCGAGCCCAACGCGTCGTGTGTGAGCACCCGGACGTCGCCGTTTCGTCGATGATGATCAGCGCCATTTGCTCCGCTATCTAAGCACGAGGTATTCACGATCACTTGACCGTCTGCGTGTACTACCTTCGTCACCACGAGAACCATCGAATGGTAGTCTACGTGGAACTCTGCTTTGCTGTAAATTCGTAGCATCACAGTCGTTACAAATTATCCCAAACTCAATCCACCCACAATACACTTACACAACTTGCAGCAGCACTTGGACACTGTGTAACTCCGCAACCGTCATCGGTGCAGGCTGGAGTAAGATGCTAGATAAATAGAGGGCGAACTGCCCAATGGAGTCCACAGGCGGCTCATCGGAATCGGTGCTCCACGCCGTGTTGTTGTTGCGCCGCTCGCGATGGTATTTCTGAATGAGGACGAAGAGAAACGTCGGGAACGGCCGATGTGTTTTCGCCTCAAACTCTGCTTCTACTGCGCAGCAAAATGGTCCAACCAAAAACATCAGACACAAAACCAAATCCACACACCAATGAGTATACCCTGCACGATCTGAGCGATAACGCTGTGATGACATACCTGCATCATTGATATCCGCAAGGGTAGGTGCGGACATCCCTCCCAAAGCGGCCATATCCTTCTGGACACGGTCGCAGATTTCTTGCATCGCCGTCTTCAACTGTGCAAACGTCACTACATACTGCCGCGCCAGCCACTGAAAATGAAAAGCCTGTCGTCGTACTTGGTCTTCTGGATCCAATCCCTCCATCCCCACCAAACTGTTCCGACGGCGATTGCAAAGGAACTCGAAATGCGACGGATCGTCTTCCAATTTCTTCACGCCAGGGAAACGATACCGCATCACCTCGGTCGGCAACGAGTGGAACGTTTCGTCCACTGCTTCGTATCTACTTTCCAGTCCTTCGGCAATAATTCTCAGACGGTTTACATCCAGCGAACTGAACCGAGCTCCTTTGCGCGCACCACACATCATCAGAATCTACCATTGTCACTTCGTTAGATACTTTTTTTTCCACTTTATCAAAGATCATTGGCAATACAATTGCATACGTCATTGAGCACATGGAGATAAATCCTCTCGGTGGCACTGCTGAGATTTAGCGTTTCGCTCTCTTCAGGCGTAGGTTTATGGTACCGCAGGCCATCAATAAAGCGTAACATTTGCGTCGGTGGCTTCACGTTATACGCCGTTTCGTCAAAGTTCTGCAGCAAAAAACTGTTAATAATTGTCATATGCAGCACAGCAACAATTGTCGTCCAAAATATCGCTAATGCACCTCGAAAATTGGTTTCTTGACAACTTTGCGCAATGCCACGTCGGGGAGCACAAAGCGGCCGCTTCCGGTGGTCGTAGCGCCCGCTAACTGGAAGACGGAGGCTGGTCGAAGCGCTGGGAAACTCACGTTGATGTCATCAGCCCCTAGCGCCTCCGAGAGCGCCGGCTCCGTCGAGCCGCTAGTGTGCGCCATCGTCCCAAGTGTAGTCTTCTTCCGGCCAGTTTTGTATCAGGACAAGCAGGACCCTACCCCGCGCCCTCTATCTATAAATGGAATAGTCTGATTTGATTGGATAACGTCTCTTCCAATTTTAGTATTGACCAATAAGAGGCAAAGTATCCTCCGGCTTCAACTGTATCAAATCAAGACAATAATGGTGAGTAGAACGCTGATCGTAGGCGGAGGCTTGACAGGCGCTGCCTTGGCGCGACTGTTGCAAGAAGCTAAGCTCACTAGAGGATATGTGTCGGACGTCATGGTTTGGGACCGCAATAGCATCCTAGGGGGGCGTGTTATGGCCAGGTAAAGCGACAGAGGTAGAGATGTATCAACTGTCCTAGTGCTGATGGAATTGGTTATGTTAAAGGTCCTTCCCGAAGCAGCGGAACGTCCATGTGGACATGGGGGCGCAATACTGGACGCCCAAGTCAGATCACAACGACGATTTCCGTCAGAAATTAACAAACAGCGGCCATTTGGTGCCATTCGCCGAGAACGAAATCGCTGATGACCCGCACAAGGGACCTGTGAAGTCGCACCTCGTTTCCCCAGACGGGAAGGGCTTTCGAGCCATGGTGGAGCATTTATTGGAGGGTGAGTTTACTGAGGAAATGGCTGGAGATTACGGTGTAGTGAAGATGGTTTACGATTTTATGCTTAATTGTGATCAGGTACCGAGGCGAAGTTGTCGACGCACTTGGAGAGTTTTCAGGTATTGGATGACAAGAGCATACAAGTGACAACGAATGACGGGAAGGAGGAAGTTGTGGAGGAATTGGTGTTGACGTGCCCCATTCCGAACGTACGATCCTTCGGTTAAAGATTTTTTTCGTGCCGTCTCAATGCTCAATTGATGTGATGTTGTGCACTTCACCAGGTCCTTGCAATTCTCAAGAAAAGCAACTCTTTCCACGTCGCGCCGGAAATTATGCGCGCGTTGGAAAGTGTGACATACTCTCAGCGTTTTGCTGCAGCCTACGTTTTCGACGAAAAGGCAATTCCAACAGTGGAGGAGCTGGTGTGGACAGCCAAATACGTTTCCAACAACGAGAGTGATGTCGTCCGCTTCCTGTGCTGGGATCACCGCAAGAAACGCGCTAGTGACAAGTCTCCACCGTCGCTGATCGTACACACGTCAGTGCCCTTCGGCTCAGCATTCATAGATGACACTCGCCCCAACGACGAGATCCTGGCTATTATCACCAAGGAACTGCGGGAGGTGTTACCATCTCTTCCAGCTGAACACGATGCTCGTTTACACCGTTGGCGGTACGTTTGCTATTGTATTTCGCTAGTGTCCCCAGATGCTTTTGACTCATGACATCGTACATCGTACAGTATCTCGCAGGTGACCGTGCCTTACCACGACCCAAACACTGCGGAGGGAGAGGATCCGGTAGCTGCTCTCGTTCTCAGCACCAACCCACGCATCATCGTAGCCGGCGACAGTTTCCTCGGATCGGGCTTCGACAATTGCCTTTTGTCTGCTAAAACGGCTGCCAACTTTTTACAGGGCAAGGATATCGGAAGTTCTCTTTGATGGTGGTGGCAATCAAAAAGATGAAGCCATATCACCAAATACTTCTCCAATTTTTTCTCAAACTAGAATTGTCAAATGCTGTCACACGAAGAAAAGATTCAGAGGAGAAGCAGTCATTCATCAATCGCAAGGTCAAGCGCATACTGGTGGAAAGTTCTACTTACAACTTGGTGTACGCGTGGTGTACACATTCAACCATAGTGAAACTCCGTGTCCCCAATCCCTGATTTGTTGGCATTTTCCATATCGCGGCCGTTCCGACATCCCTACATTTTTCGACAAGCAGGAAACTCGCCAAAGCCAGGGCAAATCGGAAATAGTGAAAAATCGTAAGTTATACATTATGTACGGTACATTTATCGTTTCAAGTCAGCTTTCATACTTTCATACAACCGCGAGGAAATCGCCTCTAGAGGCCTCTGGGCCGAGAAAAACGCTATTTTGTGTATTCAAGCATATTTGCTCCAGAGCACATGTGCACATGAGCCGGTATATTCATTAATGAGACCAGCTTCTTGGCAGAGGGGCTACAATTAGAAGCAGTCCAGCTCCTACAAGGCATATTATTAGCTCGTGCATGGTCCAATCAGAAGCTGTAGTCAATGATAAGTTTTTGATTGGTAAGTCCATCAGCCAATAACCAATAGCCTTCTGTCCCAACGAAAGCTATTGGCTGCCAGTTTGCCGACACGTGGCCCACGCTCTCAGTCTTCTTTTTTCAGAGCTCACGATCAAGCCTCAGCAGACGTCGACTCCAGCCCCCCCTTAATTCCAACACCGTAGCTCAATGGCAAGAGCGCAGAGCTTCGGCTCTGAGGTGCCTGTTCAATTCAGGCCGGTGTTATCATTCAAGTTTGGCGCTGGTTGCTGGTGCAGCGGCCATTGCGCTTCAGTGCCGTGCATCTGCACTTGGCATGGCCGCGTCGAGTTCCTGCTGTGTCGTGCCTCTGATACAATGAAGTGCTGCTGCAGATGAGTACTGGAAATCCTGTGTCCTGTGAGGTTTTGGCGCTGTGGTGGTGGTGCGTTTTTTAAAGAATTACTGATGCAATCTAACCGGTTTAGACATGTCCTACAGTGGCTAGGATGTCTTGGGTGTCCGCAGGTGCAGGATCAGCGATTCTTCCGACAGCAACTAGCGTCCTGTATGCGGCGATGTGATCGTCGAAGACGCCGCTCTTGTGAAGTGGGCGCAGAACGCGCAAGACGCTCCCAGCTCCCTTCGCATTGACGTTCCGCGACTTTAAGAAGTCAAGCACTGCTTTCTCAGCCCGACGTCCGGTGTCCAACACTTTGTCCTTGTAGTCCGGAGCGTTGGGGTCGAGCGCGAAGCCGTCAGTCAGGAAGAGCTTCATGAAGGCGATGACGTGGCGATACTCTGACTTCTTCTGGCGATCAGCAGAGTTCCAGACACGAGGCACCCGCGTGTACCATTCAAACCAGGCGCTGGACAGGTTTGTAGTCGCTTTCTTTCTGCGCTTGGGTCTTGGCTCTTGATCTAACGTGGTTTGTTCTTGTGGTTGTTCTTCGGGTGCTTGTTTTCGTTTAGATTTTAGAAACGCGGATTCGACGATAGTAAGGCGCGCAGAGGGCCCGGTTTGAGGCGATAAGCTCATCAATGACAGCGAAAAGGTGATGATGTACTTGGCATGTGTGCATCTTGTCCTCCTGTTCTTGTTCTTTACAGGTTCAGGTGAAGCTTGCTCATTAAGCGCAACCGACAAGGCTAGCGCGTCGGCCTCCGAGATCCCTGCTGAGCCCAAGCACTCTCCTACGCGATCTACGACCGGGGCGTCCGGAGCAAGCGCTTTCAACTGCGGGTAGTAGCGGACCAGGTACGCTGTGAGGACGGTGAGGACCTTGCTGCTAACGTTGAGATTGCTTTCCTTGAGTCCTGTACAGGTGCTAAACAAGAATTGACTCAAGCATGCCAGCCGCTCTTGAGATCCATGGTCCAGCGCTGCAGTGTCAAGAACGACAGGAGCTGCGTCGGCCTCCTCCACCCGCTCAGCACTCGCGCAACCTTCCGGTCCTCCCGCGGCGTGTTATACACGTAGGCAAAGCCTTTGTTGACCTTGCTCATGTCCCACGCGCCGCGGTCGAAGATCCACTGGGCAGCAAGGCGATCATCTCCGTTGGTATGTTGGGCGCCTCCGCGCCTGAAGGAGTGGGATGTCAAGTCGGTGTTGGCTCCAGCGGCTCAGCGACGCGCTTGAGGAGGCGGTTAACGTACGCCTGAACACCGTCCTCTCCACGGGTTTTCTCCCCTGCATTCGACTTTGTTGTGCTGCTCACTTGTGCTTCTTTGCTTGTAGGACCGGGGCTTGGGCGACAGCTGGGAGCAGAAGCGGCGATCGTAGACGAAGGCGCCATCCTTCCGACCCTGAGTATCGCAGGATCGGCTTCGAGCAAGTCCTGCAATGCCACACCGGGGACTAGCGGCTCACTTGCCACCGCAAGCTCTGGGAGCTGGCTGAGCAGAGCTGGGCAGGGCGCGGTCTGCATCACGAGAGCTACTGCGAGCGAGTGGATTGGGCATGTAAGGAAGTCCTCCTTATCAGGTACGAGCGTTAACCCTTGTTCCTCAGCCGTTTTAACCCGGAGAAGCCGCAGGTAGAAGACACCATCCGCTGATACTGACACGTGTTGCTTGCGTAGGTAGCCTAGATCTGACGAGCGCCCGAAGCAATGCCACATGAGGCAGGCTAGCGCAGCATCTTGGTAGTCCGAAGTGACACGCGCATTACTATACACATAACGAATTAGAGAACCTAAGTCCTCTTTAGTACACGGTGGTGCTTTGTTAACAAGCCCTCCTTTCTCACGTTTTAAGCAATGTTTATCTAGAGTTTTCCCTTGTTTTAACAAGTTCATTTCCGTGGGTAAACGCAGATGCGGAACTCATCAAATAGCCACAGCTTCACATTTCTATAGTACGATGTAGCAGTGTTACGAGCTAGCTTACCTTTCTTACCGTCATTTGTGGCGAGATAATAGCCGAACCGGTCCATTGTTGCAGCTAAGCGTTTTCCTGAAGGGTCTGTAAGCATGCTAGCACGAAACAATTCCATGCTGACACCCTCGAGCTCCAGCATTCTATCGAACGCGCTGATCGCAGTCGTTCGTGCCTTCTGGGTGTTTGTAGGCACAAACGCTGAGAGGCTCATATTGACCGCAAGGACCTTTTCGTTATGCACTGGTGACTGTCCACCAGTGTCTTGCTACGTAGAATAGTGTATTCCTACTGTAGGAAAACGCCTAGTTGTCTGAATCACTAAAATATTTAGAAAATACTTTTTGTGCTGAGTTTTATTATGATAATATCCATATTTTGACAGCAATTCCGACAAATATATGCAGGGAACTGTCGGAATAGTTTTCCCTACCACAGTCTGATTTGATTGGATAGAATATCTTTAAGTCGAGATTTTATTGGCTGTTGTTTGTAAAGGACGGCAAGGAAAAAAATCTTGCTCACTTATCTGTCGGAAAGACGTATATATTCATCCTTATCCACCTCGTCGTTCGGTTAGACACTACGAATTAGTTCGAGCTACAGGCGGCTATGGATCTCCCGGAGCTAAAAGGTAAACTGGTTCTACTGCTGCTGTGTCTTCACCTAACTGAGACGCTAATTAACTCTACTTTGGGTAGGTTATTTACGCAAGAAGTCGCGTCACGACCGGTGGCAGCGTCGCTACTTTGAAGCCACTACGCATTATCTCACATACTACAAGGTAAAAACGCATTTGTCTATAGTTACAATATCCATACCATCCTAACCTACGCTTGTTTCGACTTTAGAACCGAGAGAGTGAGAAGTTGCTGGCGTGTATCGACCTGTGGCGTACACAAACCATCGACTTTAACCCTGTGGACAGCGACAAACTCGAGTTCTCCATTGCCATCGGAGAGCAGTCGTATTTGCTCAGGGCTGACAGTCAGGACGACGCTGCTCGATGGGTCAAGGGACTGCAAGCACGGCAATACCGGCCCGAAGGCACGCCCTCCGAGGTCTTTAGTCTCCGAAGTGAGCACATGGACGCCGAGAGCGACGCGTCCAGTGAATACGGCGGTCGACGTCCGCGAAACGCGTCATCAGACTCAGGCAGTCGTCGCTCATCCTTGTCCTTGTCGTACGTCGAGACGCAGAACCCCGTGGTGCCCAATGCTGCTGCTATCGCCAGGTTGTCACTGTCTCATGCGGACGCTCCGAACCCTGTGGTGCCGAACGCCAATTTGATCGCACGCGCGTCGTTTTCACACGCAGAAGCCTCGAATCCAGTGGTACCGAGTACGAGCGGCAGTCCGCCAAAGTATCCGATGGTGAATACCAACCAACAGGTGACCCGGTCCGTGGTGGCACCGTCGACTGCGGCCAAGACAGCGGAGGAAGAGACGGCTGCCAATGCACAGTGCTGTGCGCCATGCGTGATCATGTAAAATGCGCCGACGAGAGGCGATAGTATAATTCTCCTCCTAACGGCGGTGCAGGCGAGTTAAAGGAGACTGGTTGTGGCAGGTTGATCTTTTTTGTTTCGAGCCGCGGATACAGCTACCACTCACTCGTCCATGCCTGCCGTGCTGTCTTTTGTACACCGTATGAACGCCGCAAAGCGGATGCCCCAACGAGCGGGCGAGTCTCGGCTGCTTATTAAATAAATGCTACGTAGTATACAAGATGCTGCCGTACTACCAAGTTGGTAGTGTTCTACTAGGACAAGTTGTACTGTACAACCAACGTGTGCCAGATTGAAAAGTGAGGCGAAGGCATCGAAAGTGAGGCGAAGGCAGCGAAGGCGAGGCAGCCAGGAAGGTGGGTGGGTGACGTACATGGGTTGTATGGCAGGTAGTGCAGTTGGGGTAAACATCACACCAGTCTAGCGCGCTCAATACAGCGAAATGAGAGGCGTAACTTGGCATACGTTTAGAAGGTATCTTCACGACATGTACCTGCATTGCGCCACAGCAGAGGAGTGCTTGTAGCGAGCACACCACCACGATGAAGCACTGGATACGAGCTCATTTTTGCGGTGGTTGGGGTCTATCCCCAACCACCGTGAGTTGCGACGCCAAAATCAGCCCAGACAAAAAGCTAGGCCAGGTCCTTTTGACACCAAGTGTCAAAAAGTGCTAGGAACGACTCCACAGCACCACCATGGGAAACTCCGACGGTACGTCTCGTGCGTCTGCGGCTCGCTTTCCTCGCACTTCCACTGATCTCCTGCGTGTTCTTCTGCCTCTGCTACCCACTCACGTCCATTGTCAACAGAGGATGAGCGCAAAAAGCGCAGCATTAACGAGATGTTCGGCGATGAGGACTCGGACGACTCCGGCAACGAAGAAATCCCTCGCAGTACGTATTACTCTTCGTTGTAAAAGCAAAGGATAGCTAGCACAAAATCCTATCTATCCACGCTGCTTGCTCCTCTGTATCCCTCTTCCTCACTATGTACTTGTATTTTCGACAGCTTCGACCACCACCACAGCCGATGCTTCCGGGTATTTTCGACAAGTATTTTCGACACGCTGTAACCAGTAGTACTTTTACTAACGTTTTTGTGTATCACTACTATTGCTCAGTCTATTCGGCTCGGACTCGGAGAGTGACGAGGAGGAGGAAAAACCTGCCAAACGTCCAGCTTCTCCTCCTTCCAAGCGTGTCAAAAAGTCCCGAGACAATGACGAAGACCGTAAACGCCGTCCAGAAGGAGATGAATACGACTCTGGGGACGAAGCAGTGGCCAACAAGGACGATGATGACTTCATTGACGGAGATGACGACCTGGCGGACGTGCTGGGCGAATACGCCGAAGACCGTCAACAGTTCGACGACGAGCGTCCGCTGGACGAACCTGAGCAGACTCAGCAGCAGAAGGACGACTTTTTTGACCGAACGCTCAAGTCCTTAAAGACTGGACGCTCCCGCTCCAAACTCAACCTGTCGCCGCAGGAGATGGAGCAGATCACGCAGGAGGTGCTCTACCGCATGGACAAGGCTTATGCCGACGACCTCGCGAGTATTGCGGAGCGCCGGCCGGCTCTGGAGAAGATCAAGTTTGTGGATAATGCGCTGCATATCCTGCGCAAGTTGCAGTTCCAGCCCATGTTGCTTGATTTCGACCTGCTTACGGTACGTAGTTGGCTCTAGAGAACTCGATGTTGTGCTAATTAGTATTTGAATTGTGGGAACAGATTGTCAAGAAGTGGATCCAGCCTCTGGACGACGGCTCATTGCCGAACGTCGGCTTGCGTACGAAGAT
Source organism: Phytophthora colocasiae (assembly GCA_018806915.1). Taxonomy (NCBI): domain Eukaryota; phylum Oomycota; class Peronosporomycetes; order Peronosporales; family Peronosporaceae; genus Phytophthora; species Phytophthora colocasiae. The sequence goes on along the minus strand of JAGKQI010000071.1, from coordinate 283,803 downwards.
GCTGGAGATGGTCAGCAAGATGCCTGTCTTTAAGGAGCATTTGAAGCGCAGCGGGCTCGGAAAGGTGGTAATGGTGCTGATGAAGCACCCCCAGGAGGTATGGAAAGAGCAACGACAGAGCTTGTGTAGGATACTGATGCGTCGATGATCATTTGCAGACACCTGAAAACAAGGAGCTTTGCCGCAGCTTGGTAGAGCGTTGGAGCCGTGCCGTGTTCAACAAGACGTTGGACTTTTCGAAGCTGGCCGAGTTGGAAGCTGAAAAGGCCGAGAACGAGATTTACCGCCGTCGTGAGCGAGCGTACGTAGTTTGTTTTATCTCATGGAATGCTGTTGCCTCTGACCTGTAAATTGTTGAAAACAGTCGCAGACAGAAGAAGTCAAAGAGCAAAGCACGCACCACAGAGCGCGGTGGGAACGTGTTTAGTGCTCGCAATGCCGATCCGGACGTGAAGCCCGATATCTCAGAGCGTGCAGAGCTGCCAGAGCAACTGCACATTGATTTCTTGCTTCGTCCTCAGTCGAAGATCGACATGAACGCCGTACAAGCCAAGAAGGTGGACCCAGATTCGCGTAAGGCGCGTTTGGCCAAACGTATGCAGGAGATTGCTAGGCCTGGCAGGAAGACCAAGCGCGCAACCGGTGTGAGCATCGAGGGCAGATAAGCGGGCCGGACCGCTGACAGGAGTCGAGCCCTGTAACATGTGTGCCTCTTTGATAGCCATCTCTTTTTACATTGTGCATTTTTGCATACACACTCCTGTTGCTCGATTATTGCCTTGTGCATTGCCGTTGTCTGTACTAACTTGTGCCTTGCTCTTGAATGTGCTGGGACGGTGCTAGTATAACGTCGCGCTGGACTGAAACGACGACAACATGTAAGCGGAGCCCATGGAAATAGCAACACAGTCGACGAGCCGACATGGTGAGCAAGCAAATGCGAGGAGAGCAAGCTATTGGAGCGAATGGTAGCGTTAATGACGAAGAAGTTCCAGATCAAGGAAGGAAGGGCCAGAGAAGGAGAAGTAAAACAGATGAAGTGGACGGGAAGGATGAATTGAACGATTTTCATCCTGATCACTTCAGCAACCAACAAGGCGAACTGGTAGACTCTGAGCGAGTGTTTCCTGCTCCCACAAGTCACGTGGCAGCTCTGAATCGCGAATTGAAGTCTCTTGAGACTCGCTACTTCCGAACGAGGCTCAACTTGGAGAAAATTACGGAGAAGGTAAGGAAGAGGTCGTTTTGTTCATTTCTTAGCTTGTTTCCTTGCTAAACCTGTTGGTGATACTGCTCTAGAATGACCAACTACGTCGTGAGATGAAGAAAGTTACAGGCCACAACGCAAAACAGGAACGAGAAATCTTTAAACTTCGACATTTGGTACGTGTCTGCTTCTTCTTGTTGCTCTGACATTTAATACTGACGAATTCTACCTCAGATTGATCGCATCCAGTCGGAGCGCAAGCAGCTTGAGCAGCAGGCGATCTACAACCGAGACTACGCAAAGAAAATCGAGCATCGGTTCTTCATGGGGACCAAAGGCAAGTCTTTGGCCCAGTGCAATCTGGAGCTCAGTACCCGGTTACGTGCACTGGAAGAAACGCTCAAAAAGAAGGATGAAGCTTTGGAAAAGACTCACCAAGAACGAGAGGAAGCCAGGGACAAACTCTCCATTGTGCAGCGTGCTTTGGACACGCGCCTGGAGTCGTATGAGCTCAACGGCTGTCTACACACCGGTCTTTTGTTCGAGATCGCGAAGCTACAAGACCACGCAGAAGCTTTGGCTCTACAGTTGGCACAAGAAAGGAAGCGTGTATCGGTATTAGGAACGCAGCTGAGAACGTCTCAGAAGCGCGAAGAGGGACTGGAAGATGCTCGAACAGTTCGTGAAGTTTTACTGGCCACTTTGGAAAAGGAGCGAGCTGCACTTGACGAGCAGTTGGCTCAGCTCTCAGGTGATGTTAAGACCGCAGCGTGCGAGAAGGCGACGCTGCTGCGTTTCATTCACGAACAAGCTGAAGAGAAGTTCCAGCTTGAGGCGCGACTTAAAGACCAACAGGCTCAACGACTACAGGAAAAGGAGAGATCACAGCACGCACTGGAATGCTGGGAAGAAGAAAAGCAGCGGCTGAAAGTGATTCTTCAAAATTCACAACAGGAGACGGAGAGACAGCGAGTCGAGCACGAAAAAGTTCTGGCTGCTTTACATGAACAAGAAGAAGCCACTTCAGCCCTGAGAGCTCGAGAAACCGAGATGAAGCAGCAGTTGGAACGGTTGGAGAACACGCGGAAAAAGTGGGAGGAGGACTTCTTGGCTGCTAAGGATGTCTGTCGAGAGCTTCAAGCCACCGTCGATCAGCATGAAGCAACTGGACGTCAGTTGCGTTCAGAGCTCGACGCATTGGACTCCACGCGCCGTGAACTACTCGCACAACTGGAGACGAAGCAGACGGAGGAAAGTGCTCTTCGTGAGGCGATGGAGGCTGCTCTAAAGGACCTGGAAGCTCTGTCCAAGCAGCGGAACGACGCAGCCAAAGCCATGAGTGAAGCTGTGACTATCAGTGCGTCGTCACTGGAAGAACAGCAAGCACTGGAACGCCAGGTTGAATCGCAGCGTTCACAGCTCGAGAAGCTCAAGACGGCCAAGAACTTGCTGCAAAACGCCATGCTTGAACAACTCGCGGCGTTAAGAAAGCAACTACACGTGGAGCGACGCCAACGAATCGAAGCTGAGGCTCGAATCAAACACGTGACAGCTCCAGTAAGCTCGTGTCGACCGGGGACGGTGGACTGGGAGGTGCCACACCCGTTGCCGTCTGCTCCTTCACCTTCTCCAGCGCCACTTCCCCCGTATTTATCTTCAAGGCGATCGGACACGGACTTACCATCAGCTTTATCTTCTCCTTCCTCCTCAGCTTCATCTTCTGATGAGGAAATATGTGAGGCTCTTGAAGAAGAATTCAGTCCGGTGAAACGAATGTCTATCGCTCATTCTCCTGTTCCATCACCATTGTTAGATGATGAAGCAAATATCTCCTTGTTGGAACTTGCAGGGGATATCGACAACTAGAACAACATCAGTATCAGTAGCAAAAAAATAAATAACTTTTAGCTTCCAGCGTCAATGATCCTACATAGAACACAAGATATCGCCATGGAGATAGCCCACATGCTTGCCTCCCCACGTCAAAGTCACATCGAAAGGGATCGGCTCCGCCTCGCACAGAACAGGAGCAGCGTGCATCATCAAGTCCGATTCCTTGAGACACAAAACGCCTTGACCTCCGTGTCCCTTCTCGGCTTCGATGCTGATGGCGATATGCACGCCGCCGTTCACCGCCTTGGTAATAGCTGAATGCGTCACGCCATTAGCCATCGCCTCTCTCCACGCCACCGTACGGAAGTTCGTGTACGCCAACTGCGATTCCTCGTCGTCATCTACTCGAGCGCTGGACTGGAATCCATTCTGAACCAAGTGCGCCACCTCGTAGACCTTCCGCTGAAGTGCATAAACGTCCTCAGATGGCAAAGGGAAGATAGTGGAGATGCTGACAGGTTCCACTGGCACTAGTTCGAGTCGAGAAGCAGCGAGAGCAGAGAGACGGTCGTTCGTCATGGCCAAAGGTTGAGTTCCTTCAGGTCCAACCGTGAAGTCCGAGTATTGATTGGGTGTTGTCGTCGCTCTTAAGCTTGAAGTGCTTCCAGACCGTAAGCGACTCTTTCGAAGCACGCGTCCAACAGCTTGGGCAATCGATGACTTCCTGCGGCTCACGGAGATCCGTACACTGTGTCGGGAAGACTCGCCACTGCTGGTTGTGCTGTTCGAATTGGCGGCACCACGACTACTGTGACTTCGTTGGCCAGTCGTTCGACTGCTCGAGTGGTTAGAACCGTGTCCTCTCCACCGATACCCGGTAGTCTGCGCAACAGAGCCTCCATCACGGTCTTCGTACGTCCAAATGTTGGCATCCAGCCTCACCAGTTTAATCTTGAACTCGTGCACGTCCCGCTTGTCACGTAGTGCGTGATTTCCTAGACGCAGATCGGCAATGGCAGCTTCGTCCATGTTGTAAGAGAAGAACCGGTCGATCTCCAGCTCGTAAATGCTGCAAACAGGCTTGTGTGTAGATGTCACTATGTCCTCACACGACCAGTAACCCACGTTCTTGAGCCGCTGCTTCGTGTCACTCAACGAATGGGCCAGAATACGGTCCTTATACGCTGGTGGGGAATCTCCCACAAGCATTTCCTCATCAGCCTCGCAGAAAAGATCTCGACATGAACGCTCGCCAACCATCGAGAACGTCGCGGCAACACCAATCTTGCGAGGGAAGGAGGGCAGGAATCGAATCGGGGGCTCTTCAAAGCCAGTAAAGATCTCCTTCGCCTCAATCGAAGCGCGCAACTCGTCGTACCGAAGCACCTCCAGCCACTTGCGAGCCGTGTTTTCAGTGACCAGGTCGGACTTGGACAAGAGATCTCGGATTTTCTTGTGATTTCCACGGGCAAATGGCACGAAGTGTCCACTCGACCCCAGTCGATCACTTGAACGCTGCTTGTTGGAAGAAGCGGACAGACCAAGACGAGCTTCTGTAGAATGAGTAGGGAGCTGTTTATCCAAGAAAGAGGCCCAGTTGCTGGATTTGGACACCGTATCACCCTTGTCGGCTTCATCTTGAATGATAATTACTAAGTTTTCTGGGTCGTGTTCGTCCAGAACTGGTGTGAGGACGTCTGGTAACCGCGGCTGATCGACTGGAGACCTTAGCAGCGTGAACGGGAGGTCATCCTCGCAGGAAGTGAACACTTCTTCATAAATACTGTCACCACTCGACGAGGACGAGGCTTCTGCGCTGCTCCGCTGCATCTCCCAGCTGCCATCGCTTTCCTCAAATATTGTATGGTTGTGCTGAAAGTCTGCGCTCTTCTTTCCAGTTGGGCCCTTGGTGCTGCGAATGGCCTTAATCTGAGCTTCAATCGCGTGGTCCGTCGCTCTCTTTAGAGATTCCGCCTTGTACGCTTGATCGATTGAAGCCGCCAATGTTGACGTAGACATATCGACATCGTAGTTCAAATTGCCCGAGAGGATCGTGTGGTGATACAGATTCGGGAAATCAACCGCAGCTCGATCCGCGTCCATTCCGAACGAGTGCACAAGACTTGAAGCCACCGCGTGTTTCGCGAACATGTTGTTTTCCACTCGATACAGTCGTTGCGATGAGTTGCTGAGTGACGTGCTGAGATTGCACGATACAAACGCAATGGACGCGTCAAAGTACCGAATGGGAATACCCACAACCTCGTTGAAAGTTTTCCGCTGGGCCCAGATCCGTCCGTCAGCTGCTTGGAACTTCACATTTCCACTGGCGTCGTCGGCGTTATTTACAAAAACAATTTGACAAACCGAAGCCTGTAATCACAGCACAATAAAGCAATGTTGTCAGTGAAAACACACGCATCCCGAAGATATCGTCTTGATGGTACGTACGTCTTGAACATGACCTCGTACAGCCGTTCCAGCAATCGACGTAATAGAACGATAAGCGGTGGGGTAATTCACTTGGAGTAGGTATCCTCGAATCACCTGCTCGATAGTCTGCACTTCAACGCAGTGCTGAAGGGAGAATACGTACAGGTCTTTTCCTGCCGGGATCCAGTCACTGAGGTTCGTAGGACACGCAGTCCAGTTCATGTCGAACGTAGTGACGAAAATGGTCGCTGTGCCCATATGATGTCGTTCCTGCTCTCGCAGCCGCACTGATTGACGCAGCATATCCTCCGACAACTTGCTGTTCTTCGTGGACGACACGGCATTGCTCGTCCAGGGTTCTCGGACGTGGCGCACGACCCAGATGTGGAATTTCCCGTAAATGACAGCGTTTACGAAGCCTTGAAGTGGCACAATGGTCGCGTGAAGGAAATCGAGCGTGAAGGACGTGTGACCGGTGAACGTGGCGTACCCTCTGTCCACTACGGCCGGCAGCCAACAGAAAATGAAGCCAGAGATGTAGATCGTGAGGTTGTGCACTACCGCGTAGTACGCGTCGTTGGCGTCGTCGTTCTCGTACGTTTTGAGTCTCCGCTTCATGTTGATTTTAACCAGCACAAGGAAAACTGTCATGGCGATGCCACCAGCGATGACCCAAAAGTACAAAACACCAAACATCCACCAGAGCTCCTCGGTTGAGTCGTTCTCAACCACCACCCAGCACCAGAGTCCCGCGTCTCCGAACTTGTCGAAAATGAGGCAGATGGACGGGATCCCCACAGTGAAGAGCATCGTGCTGACAATGTACCACTTGATCTTCTTCATGAGCATCTGCTGGTCTTCGCCCATACAAACCCAACGGTAGAGATTGAGAGCCATGATGAAATTCCATGCGATCGGAGCTCCATCTCCGAAAGTAATAACTGGCAGCCAAAAAAAAATATATCGTAAGTAAAAAATAACAAATAAAACAATAATTATCACCGTACTGAAAGCTTGAGCCTTGCAGATTGGAGTTACAGCTTCTCCTGCGTCCTGGTTGAATGTTTCCGTCGGTAACACGCCGAAAGCTCGGCCTGTAGCGCCGAACAGGTCCTGTCAAAGAACTGTCAATAATAAGGAAAAAGACGTCGAAAATGAACATTAACCCTTACCAGGTAGGCAATAATATGGATGAGCTCCTTGGTGACGTCGAGGTGATGGGCCGACGCAGCATAAAGCGACAGGGACTTGGCCTTGAGTCGACGCGCGTACCAGTAGCGGCCGATGATGTAGAAGGCGCCAATGATGGAGAGGACGGAGGTCGTGGCCGACGCCACCGTCTGGTAGTGCTGGTGGCGCCGCTCCTCCGCGGTCGTTGGCGTGCCCATAGCGCCCAGCAGCAGCTCAAGACGTGCTGGGGCTCAATTGGGAAGTGACTGGGGTTCCAAAAACTTTGCTGAAAAGCAAAGAAGTTGATGTGAATAATTAATATTTGTTTTAGCAATTAAACTAAAGTGTAAAGGAACTGAATGACAGATAAAGCAAACTGGAAATAATAGAATAATAGAGGGTATAGGTCCTTGAAAAGTAAGATGGATTGGTTAAAGAAGCAGTGACACACGGACGTCGGGACGCGTAGAAACGAGACGGTCTCAGCAACCGTCCCACTTTCGATTGGCGACCTACATGCAAGGGCAACTTGGCCCTGCAGCTGAAATTCCGTCGCCCAGCCTGGCCTGGCCTGGTCATCGCATGGCAAAAGTCCGATGTATTCCAGCGTCGAAATGCCACTGGAAATTGACTGCAGTTGCAGCAACTGGCGTTGGCTTTGTCTGTGATTCGGATTGAAGCTTGAAGCTGGCGTCCGCGGACCGTCTTCGTGCAGAGTTTGCACCAAATCGAGAGCTACATCACAGCCTCAAACCGGTGGTGGGCTTCTACACAAGAGACGTTCTTGAAGCAGCTTTTGGCCAAGCATCGGCAACAAACTTGCTGCCAGCAAGCAAGAGAGAGAGAGCTCGTTATTTACCACAGCACAATTCTGCAGCCATCCTTTCCTGTCAACTTGACTATGTTTAAAAGTATGCTGTTTGCCAGTTGCGACGCTATTTTTCTTTTCAGCCAATCATCTGTGTAAGCACGAAGCGACGCAGATACTTTTCCAGCATTATTGATCCTCATTAACCTGCACCAAACCTTCGCTCTTCCTCCTCCTCGTTATGGACACGACGGACGCGCCGCAGCTCATTGAGCACGTGAACCAGAGCGTCAACTTCACACCCAACGACACCAAGTGGATTCCGGGCTCTGCGCGCTTCGTGGCCATGGGAATTTACCCCAAAGCCACTGGAGCATTGACAATCTATGGACTTAATCAAGGAGAGCTCAAAACACACGCAGTGCACGAGAAAACACACGGAATTAAGTGCGGAACTTTTGGAGCTTCAGCTTTAGAAGACCGACACTTGGCTACAGGCGACTACGGCGGCGTCATGAGCGTCTGGTGAGCACACGCTACAAATTTAAGCTTTAAAATGGTTTAAATAATGGTCAAATACTGTTAACAGGGATCTGGAGAGGGCTGATGTGCCTGTATACTCTGCTCAAGCTCACAAGTCCATTGTGAACGCTATTGATGGCTGTGGGGGCCAGAATATTGGCAGTGGTGCGCCCGAAATCGTCACAGGAGGACGAGATGGCTGCATCCGTGTCTGGGACGTACGTGTACCCGATCCAGTGGTGACTTTGGCACCGAAGGAGGAGGATACAGCCAGGGACTGCTGGACGGTCTGCTTCGGCAACTCGTACAATGATGTGGAACGCTGTGTCGTAGGGGGATACGACAACGGAGACATCAAGATGTTTGACTTGCGGACCAACTCGCTCCGGTGGGAAACCAATTGCCAGAATGGTGTTGTTAACGTGCAATTTGACCGCAAAGACATTGAAATGAATAAGCTATTGGTCACTACGCTCGAGTCCAAGTTCCGCGTCTATGACCTACGCACGTTCCACCCGGAGCAAGGCTTCGCTTGTATGACGGAGAAGGCACACAAGTCGACGATCTGGCAGGGCCGATTCTTGCCTCAGAACCGAGATCTATTCATGACTGGAGGGGGTAATGGTGGCTTCAATCTGTACAAATAGTACGTGGTGCTATGCGTTTTGGGTTGTGTAGCACTGAACTAATGTTTCGTGTTCTGTGTCTCAAGTCACTATCCGCTCTCAAGAACAGCCAAGGACTCGGACGGTCGACTCTATGGAGTCTGCGGCACGGTGGAGCTTCTCAACTCCCGGGTGCTGTCCACGCAGCCGATTGTCAGTATGGACTGGAGGTGAGCAAAGCTCATTGAGGTGAAATTTGTGCTTGCGTTCGTGCTAACTTTACGTTTTTCACGTTTTCAGTCCTGATCGTGAGGGCCTCTGCACTTTGGCGTGTTTGGATCAGACAGTTCGCGTCTACATCGTCACGAAAACGAACAAGTACTAGGCAGAAGCACCAATTTTATAAAGAATCGGCTTTATTCCACTGCTACAAGTCCAGCTGGGTTTGCATTCACGTTGGAGGTGAGCGATTTAAAGCCAAGAGCACGGATCTCCTCCTCTGGGATGCCAAACTGCGCCAGTTTCTCCGTGAAGGTACGTAGACTGTCGTTGTACGCTTTGCTCTCCTTGGCCACATTGTACTGCAGCTTGCGGATCTTGGAGTTCTTGGAGTCCAGCAGCGTTCCCAGAGTCTCCGTCACCCGACGCGCCTGCACTGGATCCAAGTTCGCGGCCAGTAAAATCTCCTGCAACTGAGCTCCTTTCCGTGCGTGCTGGTCGTCCATTGACGACAGACGCTGCTCTAGTATGAGGTTCTTGCACTCGCCCTTCTTGTGGATGGTCTGCACCGTGTGCTCGAAGGTGTCGTACAGTGCATTGCGGTCCGACTCCATGGTGCGGTACTTGACGGTTAGGTCGGCTTGGCTCTGCTTGAGGTCGTGCACCTGCTGAGCGAGATACAGTAGTCTCGCTTTGGCGTTCCGTAGCGACAGTTTGTCCTTCTGTTCGTCCTTGAGCTCGTGTCGTAAGTGTTCCACCTCCTGGATCGCAGCTGCAAGAGGTTCCGACAGTCGCTTGTTCTCTTGAGAGACGTCGTGCATGAGCTTCGTATTAGCTGCAGCTTTCTTCTTCATAGCAGCGATCTCACTCTTCAGCGAGTCGATCAGACGTAAATTGTCTTTGGTGATGTCGTTGTAGTAGTTCTTGATCTGCGTGAAAGCCTTCTCGTGATTCTTCATCAGATCGTTGATGTGCAGGTTCTTGCGCTCTTCGATCTCGTGGATGTCCACTTTACGACGTAGCTCCAGTGCCTCGTGAAGATCCTGTAGACGTTGTTGACAACGGCCTTCAAGTGCTGCGTTATTCTTCTCGAACTGTTCGCGTAGCTTCATCAAATTCTTCTCATGTGCCTGCTTCATCTGCTCAATCTCGTCTTCATTGGACAAGTCTCTCTCCTTGAGTTCGAGCTTGAGAGACTGCTTAGTACTTCTCAATACGGTCTCTCTGTGCTCGTGTAGATCTCGTTCCTCGTCCATGTGGCCTGTTCCGTCCGCCTGCACACGTTTGAGGTTGTTCTTGTGTTCGTAGTCCAAATGTTTCACCTTCTGCACGTACACGCGCACTTCCACTCGGTGGTTGTCCTCCATGATCTCCATTTCTCGATCTTTCGACATGATCTGGTTCTCGTGGTCCTGGATCTCCTGCTTGGTGATCTCGTAGAACGACTCGATCATGTCCCGTTCGTGCTGCACGTAGTTGCGATCCACTTGCGCCTTCTCCAATTGCTGCCTCAACATCTGAATCACCTCCTTAAGCATCGGCACGTCCATCGTGTCATATTCAGAAGGTTCTTCTGGTGGAAGTTCCTCTTCTTTCTTCCCTTTCTTTCCCTTCTTCCCTTTCTTCTTGGGCCCCATTGGTAGCTTCCTGTGTGTTGAAGGCTTCCCAAAGACTCTGGGGCACTGAGAGACGTTATCCGCCAACGGTCCTCGGTATATCTGACAGGGCCGTTTATCAAGGATCCTCACTGTCCCTTCAATCGATTTGAAGCGTTCATGGGGAATGCAAGGTCGGGTACGAGGAGTTTGGCGAGTGTACACTACCTGGACGACAGCTCAACCATGTATAAGGAACCGTTGCTGGATAAGGAACAGCAATTGCAGGAGCAGAGCGAGAAGGTGGACCTTGGAGTGGTGATTCACCAACTGAATAGCTTCTTTGCAGTGGTTTGGCCTGTGTCAATAGCAATCATCTGCTCAAGTCTCGCAGCCTCATACATCTCCGATCCAGTAATGAAACAAGCCATGACGACATACATGTACTATCAGGATATCGACACGTCCGAGCTGTCGACTGCGGAGAAGACAGAGGAGGCATTTTTCAATGCTTTTTTAGTGATCATCTTCATCGCCTTCCTTACATTCGGAATTGTGTTGCTATACAAGTGCAACGGCATGCATCTCTTCGCCTGGTACTGTATGTTGTACTCCGCTGCGTTGCTCGGGCTTATGGGCTCGAAACTCGTCGTTATCGTCTTGTGCAGTAACCTCAACTTGGTGGTTGACTGTTTCTCGCTCATTGTGGTCATGTACAATTTTGCGATGGTTGGAGTGCTCAGTATTTTCTACCAGAAGGGCATCCCCTCGATCTGTGAGCGAGGGTATCTTATTGCTACCAGTGTCATTGTAGCTTGGCAACTCTCTCAATTATCTGAGGTATGAATTCGTGTGATGGTTTATCTTTGTTTCTCAGTTTTGCTCATATTATGCAGTGGAGTGTATGGATGTTGTTGCTTCTTCTAGGCTTCTGGGATCTCTTTGCCGTCATGACACCAGTTGGTCCTCTCCGCTGTCTTGTAGATCTCGTGCAGGAGAAAGGCACGCCAATACCCGGTCTTCTGTTCGAAGCCGATGTGGAAGACGCTCATATTAGCAGAATTCAGCAACAGTCAACTGCCCGACGGCGAAAGTTTGCAACAAGAGAAACAGTCCCCGAGGAATCATTTATCCGCCGTCTTCTTCTTGTAGAGGAATCTGCTCAAACACTTCAAGATCATCGTGTAGTAAACGCTGCCGAGTTCCGACACCAAGTTCAAGCGTTCCTGTACGACCAGAACTCTCAATGCCAGAGTCTAAGAGAAGAACTCGCTCTCAAGTTCGAGCGCAACCAACTCCGCCTCTGGAGAAACCTCTACATGTACTACGGCATCGACTACACGCCCAAACAGCAGCCATACCCAAGCATTCAGACTGTGTTCCCACCTTCCATGGACACGTATCCAGCTTATGCAGGTACTGGCTACAACAACGCTATTGAACGCAGTGAAGTCCGTGAAGACAAGTCGATCAAGCTGGGACTGGGCGACTTTATTTTCTACAGTGTACTGGTTGCCCGTGCGTCGTTGCACGGTTTCGACGTGTTCGCTGCCTGTTTCCTCAGTATCTTAGTGGTAAGTCTATACTGTCGTTGCTGTTTGTGAACTCGTTGTAACAGTTTTTGTTTGTTGTCATACCAGGGTCTGGGGATTACCCTTTACTTGCTCGCACGCTTCGATGCTCTACCGGCGCTCCCGATTTCCTTGTTTCTGGGGATCATCACGTATCTACTCATGGTCACTATGATCTCCCCGTTATTGGACGAACTCCAGGCAGGCAACGTCTTTGGCATCTAGGATGCAAGTTACACTCATGCCTCAATCCATGCCTGAGATTATTTTTCAGTGGCAACGTAGCACGTTTCTCAGTCGTTTTTTTCTCGTTTGCGAAAGATTCGGTTGTAAAGTGGCAACGTGAACATGAAGTGGCTTTCGTCACGATCATCTTGGGCATTGAGAACCTTCCTGCATATCCTGAACGATGCCTGCGCATGGTTTGGAGTGTCACCGTGGAACTCAACGTTAGTCATCACGACGTACTTAGGTGGTCGGTAGCATCAGCATGTCTTAAAGTCATTGTCTTTAGGTTAAAATTTGAGAGGAACCCAACGAGGAGTACAGCCAGGAAACCTCAGAGCCGTTGAGGGCCAGATTGAAAACGGGCTGACCGCCAAAATTGCCACCAAAACGACATCGCTGCATCCCATTTTGCGGTGCAGCAACACAAAGAGTAGGTCGTTCGCCAGAGTGGAGTAGATACTGCCATAGTACTGTAGCAGACTCTGCTACAGTCTGCTGCAGAGTGCCGTCGCACAAGGCAAGGGAGGCTCACTTCTACGCATCTGATCCAGGCTAAGGTATCAAGTGTTCGCATAAATCATGGGTGTAGCCTAAAGTTTAGGCACTTTGGCACAGCGCTTGAATTTCAAGTTGAAACGGACCACCAAAGATACTTTTAGCTGAACCGGCTATACAACTTCAACTTGGGCTAAAAACCGAAGGTTGGACTTGGAGGTCTTGTCCATTGAGTAAGTGAGAGCGAGATGCCTTGGGCGCTGCATAGTCCTCGAAGACGAGCCGGGATGAAAAGTGTCCCTGGGGTTCGTGCAGAGAGAAAACGGATTATTCGCCGCACGTGAGTACTGCGACCGTTTACATCGTCGCAAGTCCTTTGCATCCTCACAAACCAAGCAGAACTTGGAAAGCGTTTGGTTCAGCGTTCAAGTCATTAAACTTTTGGCACAAGTTTCAGTGAGTTTGAAACTTTTTCGCGAAACTACTGAAAAAGTCAAGTCAACTGCTTTTTCAGTCCTCAGGTAAGACATTGTCTCTCACTAATTGGCAACATTTTTTTTTCCGCTTTTTCGGGGCGGCTTCTGGTTATCCTATTATTTCCTTCCGATCCTGGGGCGTTACCCAGACTCTTTCATAGGGTTCAGAGCGTTCAAAAAGCACACACAGGTTTCTCCAGCATTCAAACACTCGCCGCTCCACCCTTCGATCGCAGAGGGGACTCAGTTGAGCAATGGAGTTAAACGCACAGTGGACAACCACTACCAAACTTGAGTCGAGACTGGACGAAGCTTCAGCATCCAGGAAACATCCAGCCTGTACGTGGCCACCCGAGAAAGTCTCCAGTCATCAACGCTCGCAGATGGTGGCATCGTGGCACGGTACGGGGTTCCGCCAGCTCCATGAACCGCACGTCGGTGGAGTCCCCCGATCCGTCTTGCAGCGGTTGTTAACGACACCCTCTGAAAGTGGATCAGGGACACCACTGCATAGTCCTCGCCGTCGGTGCTCCGCCGCGGCAGCTGCAGTGACGGCCATGGTGCACAGTCCGAGAGCGTTCGCCAGCAACGACCGTCTTGTGCTTGAAAAGAGAGACCCTCTGGCCCAAACGGTGCCTTGTCAGTGCTTTTCACCCGTGTTCCCGACCCCCGAGTTCGGTAGTTACGAAAGTAGTAGCAACTGCAGTAGTCGGTGCAACAGCCCCGTTCCAACGAGTCCCTTCCCGGATCGCACCATTCCGTCCGACGACGAACAAGACGAAAACGAAGAAGACGTTGTCATGCTGCGCCAACAGGTAGCGCTGCTGATCAAGAGCTTGGAGGACGAGAAGAAGCGACGTGCATCTGAACAACAGTTGATGCAGACTGTAAGCTTTGACACTTGACTCCATTTTGCAACTCTTGACAACTGACCTCTCTTCGTTCTCGTAGAAAATTATCGAGCTTCAAGGCTTGATCCGTGGGAATGAACACGAGGAAGGCATGGAGTCGTACGGGGACAGGAAGACGTTGCACGGGTTTCCTTCAGCTCGGGAGAACGAACGGCTGGAGAACAACCAAGTTAGACGATGGTCGGCACCACTGGAAGAGGATGAAGGAGTTGAAGCTTCGTCTTATGGCTGCTCCCAGAAGAAACAGGATGCGAACGGAGAAGCAACAGCTAAACTGCAGCTGACGCGACTCCGTGCAAGAATGCACGCCATTGTCATCGACGCCCAACGCGAAACTCAGTACGTTCACTGTAAGCAGTACGAATGATAGTCAGTTCAGTTCCTTACCGGTGCTCGTACCTGTAGATCTCTACGATCCCAACTGGAAGCAACGAAGCGAAGCCACAACAAACGGGAGAAGGAGTTGACACTTGAAACGACCATCAAAGTTGCAGCACTGGAGCAGAAACACACCGTGGCTACTACTCGGCTCGCACAGCAAGCTGCCAGTAGTGCTACACAAGTGGAGAAACTGGAGTCTGAAAAGCTGGAGCTCCTCGCGGTCGTGCAGGAGCAACAGGAGCAGCTGAAGCAGCTGAAACTAGCTCTCGGTGATAAACAAATCGTGGATGCCTCTCGATGAACGCGAGTCGATAGGTGAAGCCCCCATGATTGATTTTTCTTATAAGTGGTGGATGTGCAGCCTCTGCAATACTGCGCTGAAGCAGGACCAGGATGGGGGGAGGGGGGATTCTGTATGAACAGGCATCAAAACGACACAATAGAAACAGAGAGGAGAAACATCAGTCCACTGCATGTAGACAATTGACAGTCTACCTGGGGTCTGCTGCTCTGCTCTCCACCTCTCTCCTGATAGTCCCTAACACGCTTCACAGCACACACCATAGCTGAAAGTGATAAGGACGCCACAAATTATAGGTTAACAATATCAACAGCACAGCCTTGACACCTGGATGCACGCCCAGAGCTGCTGAAGTGGTGGTCGGGGTTCGTGGTATATTACGAAGTCGCGTTAAACTTCACCCGGATCTCCTCCTCGCCCAACAGGCCGGCAGTAATCGAGTTGATGTTTCCTGTGAACACGCGTCGTTCCCATGTTGTCGTGTCGAAGTACAGGAACTGCGGAGCCATGGAGCTGTTTGCTAATGAAGGTCCTGTGCTGGAGCCCATGGCACTACCGATCGAGCCAATACTGCCATTGCCATTCGCACTGGTGGGTGATCCACTGCTGGATCCCCCTACAGTGGGGTTTCCAGACAATAGAGCAGCATCAGCTGGAGATGCACGCTTCAACCAAGTCTTCAGTTCTGCGTGATATCTCCACTCGCGGCTGTACAGCTCCTGAGCGGCATAGGCCTGCAAAACATCCTTGGGCATCGAGTAGAAGATGAAGAACAGCGTCTCAAGGTGGAATTTGGACAAATGCGTCGTCTTGAGCACCGGCGGCTGGTTGTAATAGCACATTGGCAACGAGAATTGCGGCTCTTTTGTTAGCTGCTCCTCGGACCACGGGGATGCGAACGTCGGGTACAATGGACTAAACAAAACAATAACGTTCAGCATTAATTAGCAAAATACATACATACATAAAACAAACTTGAGGAACGTACTCTGTCGCGTTGAGATTTAATCCCAATGATGTCAGATCGCAGCCCATCGCCAGGTTCTTCTTCGAGTCATTGCTTGGCCGGATGATGGTGTGTAGCATTCCCAAAAGTCCGTACTGATTGCTCGGATCCAGCTCCCCGTTGCTAGTTTCCTCCTTTGCAGCCTGTTCGCCTTGTCGAGGCGCCCGGAAATGATCAAACGCCTCAGTGCCTAGATTTACGCTGCCACTGGATGCTGCCTGTACTGCGCTGCCAGCTCGGCTGCCTATAGAAGTGCCACCCTTCTGCTGCTCCAACCGTGAGGACACCATGCCGTCTGCTGCAGATGACGTGAAGCTCGAGTGTCTCTTTAGCTCCGGAGGTGGTCTCAAAGGGCTTTTCTCATTGACAGCCGGCCCAAACGTTGACAGAGCAGGGAAATCCTCCTTCTGAATGACAAACTCAGACGGCTGCGCACGCATACGGTCCGCCGCAGTGCCTTCAAAGCTTGAGTCCAGCGAAAGTGACCCCATCCTGTTTTTTAAGACACTTGTTAGTTCAATTCAGCAACCAATTGGCTTTAAACCCTACCTAGACCCAAGAGCAGGGAACTCCGACATGTCTGGCGCCTTGTTCTCCGTTGGCAATGGGAAATTTCGTCCTATTCAATAAAAAAACAGCAAAAACATGAGTTATCATGATAAACCACCGGAATTTAAACCGTTTTTCTCTCATCAACGCACCAGAATTGATTCGGTGCAACTCGTGAGTAGGTGGCAACGCTCCTGTGCCCACTTGCATGCGTCCGATTCCAGATCCGCCTAAAAACTGCAGTAAAATGTTAACAAACAGCTAAAAACAGCCAAAACTTCAGCAACCAACCGAACTGGAGCTGCCCTGCATGAGTCCGCTGCTGTATCCCGCATAAGTGCCCTGTAACTGCGGCATATTGGACTCTGCCGCCTCTGCGTCCAGCGCGCCAGCTCCTAAACCGCTGCCCATGGCGTGGAAGGACGAGAGACTGAGGTGGGGACCTCCGCTACTGCTAAGTCCGTTACTTCCGCTTCCTCCCAGACCTTTGGCACTTGAGAACTCGTCCCGGTGGTAGTAATACTGACTGGCGTCGAATTCCTCCTAAATTAAAAAACAATTATTATTTAAATGATTAGTTAAGTAAAAATGGAGGACATTAATGGAGTATTGAGAGACCTTGTCCTCGGCCGTCTGGATATTATCCTTGAAGTAGGCGAACTTGTCCTTGGACGGGTCGATCATGGCCAGCGGACGGAGGGGGCGAAAGGCTTCAGCTCCGCTTCTGTGTGGCGTTTCTTGCTGTGATCCCCCCTGTTAGAAATGGTGTGGTGCACATCAGATATATTAAGTTCGGATCAACACTTGTTAATAGAATCGTATCTAAACGGTGGGTTACTGTAAACTATCGTAAATTACTGTATTAGATTTTGGAGGAAGTCACAAGTGCTTCATACATGTGGCAAGTCAAGGCGGAGGTCACACAACGGTACGCACGTGTAATTACCAAAACATGACTGGCAAAAACGCTTGCAATAATTAAGTCAATTAATTATTTCTTCAGGGTATCTAAACCACATAAAGCCTTTATCGCATGATGCGATTCGCATCCATATGACCTTAATGTTGTGTCTAGCGGCACAAATTCAGACAGTGGTGACAGTAGTGACTGCATGTGGATGATCATGCACTGGAGGGTTTATGGTAAGAACTACGAGAGATCCAAGCATACCGTCACGGCGAAATTTGCGTCAAGGAAACAGACGTGGATGAGTATGTTATCTTATAGGACAATGCAGAGTTTTATTACCCTGTTTGGTATCCAATTAGAATAAGCAGAGCCATTGCAGCCAATCAAACAACATCTTGCCTGTAAAATTAGCCAATGGTTGTGCATAGGTTTAGTAGAGTCCTCCCGCCACGATCGCACGTATCAAGCCCTATTTTCTTGAATTGTTTTGTATGTCTTCTCAAACGATAAATGAAAACCGTGCCACTTGCATACTATAAATCTAGCGGCTCGAACCACGGGACTTGACGAACTACAGCCTCGTACCAAGGAAACAGCAACTTGCAGTGTTTGCTAAGTATCTAAAGGAAAAAGAAATTGACGAGGAGTATGTAAGAACGTGCATTGACGGAGACTCAGGTTTCGATGCTGCGCGTCGAACGTAGCTACACAGTATATATGCACACACACACATTTGTGGATGTAACTTTGTCAATTTTGCGGATGAGGTCTTGAGCTTTTGATATGTCTTGTGTAATACACAAATGTCGGTGTCTACTACAGGCTCGATTGTTGTTCATTTGTAGCTCCAGCAGCCTCTGAGGTCACTGGGACACCACTATGAGCCATGGATAAAGCTTCCACAGCTCCCTCAGCATCAGGATCACCCTCTGTGGTATTAGACAGACTCTCCATGTTCTCACTGAGATCGTTAAGCAGTCGTTGGGCGTGTGCAGACGGCACGACCAGCTGTTCTCGCCTTCTTCCGAGCGCGTATCTTCCGCGTACTGACATTCTTCTTTTTCTGCACCTGCCGCGCTGAATGACCACCAGGGCGTGTCTTTTAGTGTCCTCTTTACCATGTAATAAACTACCGGACCAAATCGGATCAGCTGTCCCAAAGAACTTTTCCAGTTGTAGACTGAGCAGTCATTAATTAGATGATATTTATGCTAATAGGCAGGGAAGCTGTTGAAATTGCCTCTCAACACTATGATTACTTGCTTGGGAAGGGGCTCAGGGTACCTAAAAGGTCGGCAAATAACAGAGACCGTAACGGCTTTAACTTCTTGTATTCAAAACTCTTTTAATTCCGATCTTGAATTGATATTGCGTCACACAACAAGGGTGCACTAAACATATGAGAATGGAAGGCTCTGTCAATATTTGGCAGAAGATTTGTAGCTGGTTCTTCGGTAGCCTCTCAGTCGACAACATTCATGCATGCCCCGTTGAGGGCGAACAAATCCTCAGACATCGGACATAGTACACCGGCTAAACGTGTGATTTGGCGTTCATCTGTTTGATTGGATCATAGATATCACGTTCGATGCCACGCATTATGGAATGCGCCCGTTATATTTTGGCCTCTCACCTCTGTATTTTTCTTACTTACACGTTTTCTCTCTGTAATCCATTTACATACGTCTGTATACATTATGTGCGCGAAGATCTACCTCCATTTTTTTTCTAATCCAGTAGCTGGGAAGAGCTGCAGTATTCGATTTTGGAGCTGAATACATGTCCAGACATAAATGAAGACGTGTAACTAAGAAAACATTGCTTACAAATTAATACTGAAATTTAAAATTAAATCCGTGCTGTCGATCAGGGGCCGTGACAGAGAGTAGCTGTTGCACTCGCTCAATTCCATCCAGTTCGTAATAGTGTTTACGGAAGTTGTTTGCTGCGTAATGCTGGAACGTCGCGCGGATTAATGACCGCCGTGGAGACTACGTGGTGACTTAACAGTATCAACGGCTGTGGGTTAACCCTCCATCAAGAAACGGCAGTACTACCAGCGGACTTTGGAGCCTCGTGCTCGGCTACTTACGAGTGACTTTCGTTCAGGAAATTGATTTGGTGGATCGGTGGAAATCTTTGTAGGAAACGACTCTAGCTGCGTTCTGTTCAACAGGTCAGTACAACAAAAATGCTATTGGTGCAGTACATGCAAGGACTGTGTGTCTTTTACGCGCAACTTAGCTCCTTTAACTGTGTGGTTGCCCATATATATTGATGACTTCGTCGCTGATCAGCTGGGTTCTCGTGAAATGGATATGACGAAGGGGGCGTCGTGGAAGGTTGTACTCGTCTTCCTATGTCGGCATTGTGATTGCGGCCGTGATTTCACTTGCCGTGCTATTTTAGTCTCTTATTTCCTTGGACCGTGAGAACTGCTCCATGGCCAATGTGAAGGTGGTTGTAGGCTCCGACGATTTAGATCCTGTCCTTGACGTTGATCTCGCTCAGCAGCGGGTATCATGACGGCCTGAAACCACATAGTTGTTCATGGCCATGGCGTTGTAACAGAGGTCACGACCAGCATCTCGGAGACGGATCAGGAAATATCGGGTATCCTCGCATGTAGCTCTCTGTCGTAGATCAGTGCCATACATCACGAGAGTGTCGTCAACGAACTGGTCGGCTCTCCTCGGATATGGCCCCACATCTATCTAGATAAAGCTAGATTGAAGGTAGAAGTAGTTGCAATAGACAACGGACGTGCGGGTAGTGGCGTCACGTGTTCTTAGCCCCATATTCGAAGGGAAAGACATTAAATTCAAGTTGAACTTGCATACAAATAACTAGATAAAGGAAAGATCGCCCCACAGCGGTAGCGGGCGGGAACTTTGGCGCCTTCAGCCATTTCACTTCGGAAATCTCCACCAACTCAGGGCCCCTAACCCAGCCTACCATGCCTACTCGACCTAACGCTACTGCTGCTTCTGCAGGTGGGGCGTGTCCCCGCCTACCCCGTCCGGTCGACGTCACCGATGCTCCGCCGCACTACGTTCGACGCGGTCATGGACGTCACATCCTCGGTTACCGCAACCGTGGAGTGGGCCATGTCGGTGCACTTGCTGCACCCAGCTCTATTGTGTCCCAAGCGGGCAACACCCATGCACTTGGGTATTCCGTACGAGCGCTGGCGCCGCTCCCGTTCTGCCTGTCGAGCATACCGGAGCGTTCGAACAGGCAGCTTCTTATTCAAGGGCAAACTTCCCCTGAGGAAATTGGTGGGGCTGCTGTGTCGCTGATGCGCGCGTACACAAACGACGACAGCAACAACGATGGTTGGCGTGCACCAACAGGCAGCAATGCAATGGTACACGTACTGCAGAGACATATACAGTAAGGAAATGCTATCTATCCCTATGGAAGTGGGGGAAAGGGCATGTCGTTGAAATCGACGAAACCTCCCTCAAGAAGAAGTCGAAATACAACCGAGGAAAGCGCTACGCTGACTACTGGCTTTTCGGCGGTGTGGATAGAACCACTAACCGCTGGTTCGGCGTCATCACGCACGAAGATCGTATGAAGCCGACGCTGTCGGCTCTCATCAAGAAGCACATTCGGCCCAGGTAAGTATCTTCTTTTTTTACTTGATTTATCTATGCTAACGTATTGTAATGATTATAGCACCATAATTATAAGCGACCACTTCTCCTCTTATGTGTCTGTCCATCCTGGAGAACAACACTCTTTTACAGGACAGACACTACCGTCATTTGTGGGTCAACCATAGCTAGACGTACGTTGATCCCGACACGGGAGCGCACATTAATCGTGCGGCCCATGCAATTCGCAGTGAATTAGCAAAAGGGTATTGAAGTTTTAGCTCAAAGCCAATCGCTTTGCTGTCCTGTATTATTGGTTAAAATATTTTGTTTCGCCCTCATGATTCGCTAAAATTCGTGCTGTCTTTACTATGGCGGTCTACGGACTGAAGAAAATATTGTGCCACTGGGCTGGTGCATGTCGTACAGGAGGTAAATGAATGAGGAAATCTGGTTTAACAGTCAACCATCATCGATTCAACTATCGTCAAATTCCCAGTCTTCCTCGCCTTTTCCGGCATCTAATTCTACGTCGGGGGGATCAGTGGATTAATAAAGAGGGTCTACAGAAGGATCTGTGATCCAAGTGATGCCCCGACACACCATTCGCTGCTACTTTGTTTGTGTGAGTCGGTTTCGCTGAATGAGCAGGTCCGCCTTTTGCTGGATGGTAAGACGATACAAGCGTGGCCTCTAGAATTAATTTACTTTTTTACTGAATTAAATGTTAGATGTTTTTGACTAATTATGTCTAGTGTCGGTGGTGTTGACCCTGTCGGCTCAGAAATGCTAGTGATCATTTATTCATCCTAAATAATTGGGTCGCGAAGACTAGCAGATTTGGTTAAGAGCTATTCCGTTGGGAGCGAATAAGCTCATCTCCGGGATATCGATCGGACCTGTTCTTAGCTATCGTATCCCATATACTACATACCTCCGGCTAGAGTACGCGTTTGACTCTGAACTGTGTACAGACAATGACGGATATATTCGACAGACTAAAATATCCGACAGGTGACAGTGGTACAAACTTCCCGCCATAGTAAAGATAGCACGAATTTTAGCGAATCATGAGGGCGAAACAAAATATTTTAACCAATAATACAGGACAGCAAAACGATTGGCTTTGAGCTAAAACTTCACTACCCTTTTGCTAATTCACTGCGAATTTTGCATGAGGGCCGCGTCGAAAGAAGCTTCACTATTAAGCAGAAGAGGGAAGCACTAGCTTTGGCTGAGCGGGTAGGTGTTACGCGTGCCGGCAAACGACTGGACATTGCCCGGCCCACCATCTATGACTGGAGGAACAAAGATGAGGACATTTGGAGCTTCAAAGACACTCGACATCCAAGACGCTGAAAGGTCAGGGACGCAAGGAATTTTTTCCTGGTGTCTCTGACCTAGTTACCTACATGAGACGTGCGGCGAGAAGAAGCGGTAAAACAACACATATGTATTTCTATTATCGATATGCTAAGAATATTGATTTCGTAATTGCAGGTGTTTTCTACTGCAGGAATGATCGAGTTCATGTGGACGATCCATCCGGAGTGGATGTCTTCTTATGTTTCAAGGTTATCCGAGGGCAGTGGTGCGTTGGTGCAACGCATTGCCTATCGGTAACCATTTTTACGAAATTTATATGTTGGTCGTTAATAAGTTAACTTTATTGTTTTTTATTGTGTTCTTGGTTATATACTAGCTACGGATTCTCTTCTCAAAAACCCCAAGCTGCTAAACGTTCTACGGACGACCTGGAATAAACTCATGCTGCGTTTTCTATAAAGTTTTAGGAGCATTATAGCTGCTACGAGGGAGGAGGCGTGTTAAATGTTGATGAAACCGCTATTTTATTTGACATGCCACCATGGGCTGGCAAAGGGCGAAAGGATTTGGCTCGTATATTGGGTGCAAACAAGCATGCTGACCGCATGATGACTGTACTAACCGTACGCGACGATGGAGCTTCTTTTTATTCTTATTTTGTTTTTCTTACAAGTTTACTATTTATAGGAATGAAATTGCCGATTTTCTTCATCATCCGAGGCGTTCCCGGTGGCCGACTACAAGCTAACGAGATGGAAGAATATCCAGACGGGCATTTCTACGCCTTTCAAGAGAATGCGTGGATGGATGCTGCTACATGGAAATTCTATGCTGAAAAACTGTTAAAATTTGAAATAGACAAATCTTCCGTCCTTCTTCTTGACAACTTTGAGTGTCACGTCTCAGGAGAAGGGCAGCGGGTAGTTGTCGAAGAGGCAAATGCTACAGTGGTTCCATTACCCCCAAATAGCACTGCTATTTGTCAGCCGCTAGATGTGGGAGTAATGGGCTCACTAAAGACTAAGATCAGGAGCAGTGGTAGGTGTCGTGCCAGTGGTTCCGCTAAGGAATAACGTACGGGATAAAAAGGTGTGTGTTTCAAACTGATATTTCTGGATCCTTAGGAATAGCTTTCTGGAAGAAGTAAAGTCTCCGTTTTAAGCGCACCCCAAGTAGCAATTGTAGCGTTAATTGATACCTTTGATGTGTCATTTATACGTAAAACAGAATATAGTTGTCCAATCACAAGTTGTGTCGAATTTGTCTGTCGTCCTTATTAGACCTCCGAATTGTATGGCGGATTGTATTCAGTGACGTCGGATATATCCGTCGTTGTCTGTAATTGCGTGGAAAGAATATATTCTGCCTTGCACTTATCGTAGTTTGTCTGACACAGCGATAAATGTCTAGCGTGCAGTGTATTGGCCTAACGTGGTCTACTTGTGTGTTCCACGCCATTATGTACCCACATAAATGTATCCATGTGTGTCACACACCAACGGAAACATTCGTGTAACATCCTCGTTACACATTTACTGCGACAAGATCACAAAGGTACAGGGTATGTTAAGGATTAATATACTGAAGTTGCTGCAACATGATTTCGACACAATGAGACGCTGCTGCCGTTGTAGGGTTTTCAGCTTGAATTGTCGGGCGTAGTCCAGGTACATGTGGTGTACTTGCTCCACGAGAATGAAATATTCGCAATATATGTCGCGCTTCTTTTTGTCCCCTTTAACACGCATCAACAGTCGCTTGAACGCTCCGGGCCGCAGCAAGTAGCGCAAGCTCGTTTGATTCGTGCTGCTGCCATCCACTTGACTTTGACGGCCGTGTAGTCAACGTTTTCCGTGAGATCATTTCTCACCAACAACTTCTTGGCATTAATATTTTCAGTAATCAAAACGCTGAGCTGCACCATCATCTCGAAAGGGACAACGAATTGATCCATCTTGTCCGGGTTGGCGATTTCTTTAAAATAATTCACGAAGGATAAATCTTGGTCTGGTGCGTATTGCTGCTGAAAACGAGCGAAGTATTCATGATACGCGATCTCTTCGTCCTCTCGCAACATCTCGGAATTGAAGCTCGGTAGCTCGAACAGCACGCGCCGAACAAGATCCATCGACCCTTTGCTGAACACAGTGTCAAGACTCGCATTAGGCTGACTGTGCAATGCACGCCATTAACTTCTGTTTCCTGTACGCATTGGGAATGCGTAAACATGTGGAGGTGATATATGTTCGCGATACAGTGACCAAGGTTCTGACTAAGGCAGGCAGATCTGTATGAACGTTAACAGGCGGGAAATTGTTTTTGAAACGGTGAAGAAATTCGTCAATGCTGCTGAGCGTGCCGTACCACGGGCAAATGATAGTGTCGCTTGAAGCGAGATCACCGGTGCGATGGCTCGTAATGATGAAGTAGCTGTCATCAGCAACGGTATTAACCGAGCAAGTGCTGAAGCGAGCAGCGTTGACCGCGACCTTGTTCACTTCCTCTGCCGCTGTTTCCAACAATCTGGCATTCTTCGACAGTACGCAGTATTTCACATTCAAGCAAATTTGATCGCGCTCCAACGTGCAGTTTTGTTCTTCAAGCTCCTTGATCTTCATCTTCCCTTCCATGTTTTCGAACTTCAAAGACTCAATCTTCTGCTTGTAATTCCTTTCCAACTCGTCGATTTGCTCGTGCAACTCATTGCTCTCACGTCGCCAAATGAAGCGTCTAGCTGGTTGTGGAAGCTTGATGGAGCAAGTATGGTAGTATTTGGATTGCCTGTTGCTCTCTGGAGCGATAACTTGAATGAAGTGGTGGCGACGGTGTTTACGGGAGGCCTAGAGTATGCAGCAACAGCTTTATTAGCACTCTGTCATACGATTTATAAATAAATAATAAAAAACAGCATATGAGTTTACCAACTTCAATCAGCCACTGAGCAACGTAAACGTTCAGTCCTTGGCAACTTTGGTAGTGGCCGTCGGCGCTTGGCGGGTGGTACAGATGTAGCGGCATCAAGGTGTAATCTGACC
Organism: Phytophthora colocasiae; assembly: GCA_018806915.1. Classification (NCBI taxonomy): domain Eukaryota; phylum Oomycota; class Peronosporomycetes; order Peronosporales; family Peronosporaceae; genus Phytophthora; species Phytophthora colocasiae. The sequence goes on along the minus strand of JAGKQI010000071.1, from coordinate 258,623 downwards.
TCGTTAACATGAAGGGCCATCTCCCGCTGTAGCTTCGCTCGTAGGGATCGCTTAACCCCCCAACACTTATGGTTATTTATAACAACGCCGCTTCATAACAAGTTGTATTTAACAGTTTGCGCGCGGGTAGGTCGAAGAGTTGCAAAAAACGGCTGGAGATGTGAAGACCAACTGCAGCGACAGTACAGGGCTTTTCGTATGAAGTTGATTGCTCGAAGACGATGACTAGCTGAAAGCCAGTCAGTTTGAATCAGTTGAGAAAAGAAAACTTGGAGAGGAGATGGTTTCCCGACGTGAGACCCGACGGGGGTCTGAAGCTTTCAAGTCGCGAGTTGAGGGGAGAAGCCCAGAGGAACGGCGAAGACTAGTCACGGAGCATCGCCGAACAAGCGCCAGCGGAGATGGGGCGGAAGAAGGGGACGACGAAGAAGAAGATGCGGAGGAAGCGGATGAAGACGCGGTGGAGTAGGCTATTTTTGAAGTGTGGCGCGTTTTTTTATAGCGTAATGAGAGTAAGCGTAATGCAGCTATTGCGTGCCAACTACGTAGTTTTGCGGCACGTCTATCTTCTGTGCGACGATCTTCCACAGACAATGCAGTTCCGGTAAAAAGGGCATCTCTACCCTCTAGGCTAGTGCCGTGTCTGTCTGTCCGTCTGTGTGTCCGTGTGTCCGTCCGCGCTGCGTTTTTTTGCTGCCGAGCGCAGCGAAGGCGGCCTCGGGATTGGCTAATATTATATTTATTCGACTGTATTTTGATTCGACATTTTGATAACCATCAACTGTATTTTGTTAACGATTATTCAACTGTATTTATCTACAGATTTTATCGTGCGTTTGATAGTATACGTTCACCAAGAGACCACATATGTGTGGATGCGATTTTATCGACCACAAATTTTATTGGTGTCTTCGCAATCTTTACATATCCAGTAATACGACTTGCTATGCCATCGCAAAGGACCTACTTCTTTCCAGGATATCCGGACTGTGGATAACGTCGTATGTGGATCGTATAAGGATGCCGCGTTACGTCTAGGATATCTCGAGAATGATGAGGAGTGGGCAGCCTGTATGGAGGAAGCCGCGACGTTCCAGATGGCGTATCAACTGCGTCAGCTATTTGCTACGCTGTTAGTATACTCTCAGGTTGGGCAGGTGCGTGAGCTATGGGATAATTACTACGGAGCATTGTCTGAGGATTTCCACCGCCGATTCCGCGCCATGGAAGGCCAAGCGAGGGACGACGTGGTGATGTTTAACACGCTCAAGAGTCTGAACGAGTTGCTTCAAGTGAGTGGGAAAGCGGTACATGAGTTTGACCTTCCACAACTTGCCGATTTCCCTGATCTGCTTCTTCGAGACACACTCCAGACCAACAACAGTTTGATTGACCGCGAGACCATGGCGTATGACTATCACATGCTTCAAGAAATTGTGGAGCATGAGGATGGACTTAATGAAGGTCAACAAGCTATCTACGCGAAAGTCATGGCGGCTGTCGATGGATATTCAGAAGGCACCAAGTTATTTTTTCTGGATGGACCTGGTGGTACTGGAAAATCAACCTTGCTCAAGCACATCCTGGCAAAAGTTCGTTTGTCTGGGAAAATTGTCATTGCGGTAGCTTCGAGTGGAATTGCCGCACTTCTACTAATGGGTGGTCGCACTGCACATTCTACCTTTCGAATCCCGCTAAAGCTGAATGCGGAGTCTACGTGTGCGATCAATAAGAACTCCGCCCTGAAGGAACTTATCAAGATGGCCAGTTTAATTATCTGGGACGAGGCTCCGATGGCCCATCGTCACGCTTTTGAGGCTGTGGACCGTTCGCTACGGGATATCTTGGACCTCGATGAACCACTTGGCGGGAAAGTGGTCGTCCTTTCAGGAGATTTCAGAAAATTCTACCAGTGGTACTGCAGGGAACGCCTGCCGATACCATCGACGCGTGTCTAAAGTCTTCGGAGTTGTGGAGCAAATTCGAACAAGTTCATCTTACGGAGAACATGCGTGTGAGGTCGGCTGCGAATGAAACGACAGCGGAAGAACTGGCAGCATTCTCTGAGTTTCTCCTTCAAGTGGGCGAAGGAAGGCACCAACTTAATGCTGGACTTGGTCAAGATCCCGAACGACATGTTGATTGAGAGCGAACCGGAGGAGGAGCCGGAAGAAGATGATGAAGAGGTTCGGCCTGGCACCACTCCCAGAGGCATGCGACGCATCATTGACGAGATGTATGCAGACATTAATAACCCTGAGATCGCCACGGATGAGTACTTTGCCAACCGAACGATATTGACGACTACGAACATGATCGTGCAGCGTATCAACGAAGCTGTTTCTCAGAAGCTGGAAGGTGACGCCCAAGAGTATTTGTCCAACGATTCAGTGGATAATGACGGTGACGCTGATTACTTTGAGCCTGAACTCCTGCATTCAGTGAATATGAACGGAATCCCGCCGCACAAACTAACTCTTAAGAAGGGTGCGCCGATCATGATGATACGCAACCTGAATCCCAATCTTGGACTGTGCAACGGAACGCGCCTCCGTGTTGTGGAGCTGAAACCCCACGTGATCCATGCGACCATCATGACAGGGGAACGCCACGGCCAGCATGTGTTCATTCCGCGGATTGTGTTCCTCAGTGACGGGGACACGCGTGAGTTCCCCTTCCGTCTACGTCGTAAGCAGTTCCCAGTGCAACCAGTGTTTGCGATGACAATCAACAAGGCCCAAGGACAAACGGTACAAAATCTCGGACTATACTTGGCGACTCCTTGCTTCTCACACGGACAGCTGTACGTGGCGTTATCGAGAGTGACAGCGCGGTCGAGACTCAAGGTGATGATCGAGTATCCTGACCAGGTGGACGCCGATGGAGTGTACACACAGAATATTGTTTATCGACAGATATTCGAGATGTAAGCAAGAGGAAGAAGGAGATCACTGCATTTTTCATAACAACAAATACATGTTCACTGTGCATATGAAACACTGTGTATGTTTTTGTCCCCTCCGAGCGAAGCGAAGGCAGGGGCTACAGAGTAGTAGGGCGAGTTGGAACAGCGAGCACTACGGGTTGGGACCTAACACATACACACCGCCCGCAAAGCGGGCGGCACTCGGCTAGTCCTAAAAAATGAGGAGAGCATGGTGTCTGTCCGTCTGTCCGTCACACGGATCACCATACGATTTTAGCCAATTATATGTTTTAAATATTTTTAATAAATTAGTTGCTGCCGAGCGTAGCGAAGGTGGCTACAAAGCACTTTTCAGATAATTTTGTTTTTTTTCATTTTTGCTTTGTTTTTACTTTTATACTTTTTGGTTTAACCGAATTATTTTGCTTTAACGTTGCTTCTTGCTGTTTACTTTCCCCCACGGCACTCACTGAAAAATATCTTCCACAAATGAATCGAAGTCCCCGCACTCGACACCAACCTTTCTCTTACAGACAACGACGGCACTCACTGAAAAATATCTTCCACAAGGAAAATCCGCCATGAATAAAAACCTCTAAAACTAGGTGTAAAGAAATACTTAAGTAGATATATATGAATGATTTTAATGTGCGTGCAAGACAGGAAGTTAAAAAGATGTATAGGGAAGCAGGGGTTTAAAAAGTTATGTGTAAAGCTGTTAGTTATAGGCACAGAAGACACAGACAATTGCTCGCCCACTCAGCACAATTGGGATTGCGAGAGAACTACGACTGAGCGTAGTCTCTGTTATCAGTAGGCTACAGTATGCAATACTAAACGTAAATATACTCTGCGACGAGACTCAGCATTACCAAGCCAGAATTCACCACTTCAACCGTGAAGAGAGTCTTGGAACACGACAGACGCCAACTGCCGTAGTTCACAGAAGCTACCCTTGATTGTGTGGTACAAAATAAATGTTACGCTGTTACAATTATTTGCCGTAAACATTCTTTTAAATAGCATTTCAAAACGAACTCTAGCCTAGATGGCTGTGCAACGTGTGTTTGAAATGTGGTTCGAACCTCTTCGGGAAATACTTTTTACAAACATAATATTTTCAAATATTAAACGTGAAAATTAAAACTGAGAATCTTTTTAAAACATTTTACTGACCAATAAAACCCGAGCGAAGCGGAGCCTACAACCCAAACACACTGCCGCGTAGCGGCGGCGGCTAGTTTTAGATGTAGTCAATAACAACATATTTGCTGGCAGGTCTGAAGCGTCGACATCTTCTACAATATGTTCGACAAAATCGTGCGATAGACTTGTCTGTAAATCTTTGTCCAGACGAACTTAAGGTGACCATACAAATATCAAGTATAGCCTGGCATTAACATGTTGTTTTTAACAACATGTTCACGCCTATACACGAGGCCAGAAATGGCGTGAGTGTTGGGGGGTTAACGATTTCGGTCTTACCGATGGGATGGTCGTTGTGGCAACTTGAAAAGTGGTCCTTAGCATTTGATGTATTGCTAAATGTTTTTAACCCCCCGCTCTCAACCGTTGTATATGACTACATTAGTGGTACACACCAGAATTGGCTTATTCTTAACATGTTGTATAATACAACATGTTAAAAACCGTGAAATGCACGCGGGTAGGTGAATATTGTAACAAGAAAAGCCAGAAAGGCCAAGACACAGATAGATTCACTGATTTGTGATAAGACTCCGGGTCTTGGTGGCCGCGCGGCCACCAAGATGCTGAGGACAGGGGGCAGGAAGAAGAGAAGGAGGAGCCGCAGGAGGGAGATGAAGAAGAGAAAGAGGACGAGCAGGAGGAAGCGGAAGAGGAGGAGGTGGGCGAGGAGGAGTCGTAAGAAGCGTTAGGACGATGGTAGCGAACAAGACAAGTAGGAACACTGATGGTTACAATCGCAAAGAAAAGATTGCTTGCAACATGATGTTCAATCCCTCTGGAACTGAAGCGTGGCATAGCTAGGCAAAAATGTTTGCTCTGTGTCAACTTCAAATAAAAAGGCCCAAACCAGTCGCAGTATATACAACATACGCCCACCTGCGAGACTGGAGAAGGTGTATATGACAACTTCGCTGGTACATAGCGCTGCGCACGATGTGCAAGCAATCTTGACCGATCAGGTTTCCTTCCCGCAGTACAGACTTTACACTCGTACTTATCACAGGCAATACAAAAATCAAGATTAGACTGTCCTTAACATGTAGTATTATACAACATGTTAAAGACTTGCCGGGGGGTCAAAATAGGCTTGAGAGCGGGGGGGTTAACGCCCCCTCCCAAGAAGCTTCAGTAGCATGAATAGGCTTGAGAAATGGATTGAATCGGATCAACCGATATGTCTCGTCTGACTAATCCGATCGAGGTTGAATTCGTTTCGATCTTATTCGATTGAATCCGATTGATCGATCGATCGGATCCAATCAAAAATGTATAAGATTCTAGGAGAAACACAAAAAATGATATAGACCCTTGTGTTGGAATTCACAAGAAATACGTTCTTGTAGGTATAGAGTCTACCCAATGACATTTAGAACCTTTACGATTCTATGAAACGATTAAGACGTTCTGCATTAAATATTTGAGGTCATATTGTCGTACCGTACGTGTTGCTCGTCTCCAGGATGAGTTTTTTGCAGCAGGAGTCCTAGCAAGAAGTTTTCTGTTAGGAAGTGTTTTTCGTAGGAGCCTAAGGCAGAGGAAAGTGACGAATTTATTGTGTGTGTGGCTCTACGCTACCCGTCGGGACGCCGTCATGAAATCGTTAGCAGACGCACCTTCCGTATATTCAGTGCAGCATCTCGTTTATCGCGGAATACCAGCAATAGAGACTCCCGGAACACATCCGAAAACTACGCCACCGATTACGTCTGCGGCTAGCCCACTGCAGACTCCGGCGGAAAATTAATGAGCATATATCCAACAGCGTCGGCGACACGCCTGCAACGCTGTAGCCACGTCGTACCAGCACTTCTGCCTGCTTGTTGTTGAGCACCACCCAGCTCATCGAAGTGCCCGGGAACTTCCACGTCCCGTTGTGAAGCTGTCCATGGCGAGCCGAACATGTACAAGTCGCTCATCAAGAGTCTTGATTGGCGACTTGTACATGTACTTGATTCAAGATCATTGCCGCGCTGTCCGTCGTGGTACGCCCCACCGCTTACCACTTCACCGCCCGAACTATCCGCTCCTCGAAGCTCAAGTCCAAGTGTGATACCTCTCCCTGGCAGTGTCTACCAGCACATCACGGCATTGACTCGCCACTTCTGGGACCGAACTTCCCTTCATTGAGGTTGGAATTTTGCGCAATGATCTGTGTGTGATTGAAGTTTTTATACTTGGAATTTGTATGGGTTGATTCGATCCAATCGATCCGATCGGATCCGATCGGATCGGATCGGTAGTTGCACCTGCACCAAATTCCTGTCGAGAAGCTACCTCCGTGGGACAGACTAAGGCTGCACGCCGAACGGTAATGAGCTGACTTCACTTCTCTACTTTGGCTTTACTACGTAGGCAAAATACCACATAAGTAGAATCAATGGACGCTCATGACGAGTCGAGCACAAACATTTCGTCGAACGCAAACACTTCATCGAGTGGATATCGGCGATCTCACAGTCACAAGCGTTCCGACATTTGGTCTTTCATTCGTGAGAACGATGAAGGTTCCTATACCTGCTTGCTGTGCCCTACAGACTCAGCTTGTCGATGGTCATCAATTGCACACACCACTTTTCGCCGCCATCTTAAACGGTACCATCGTGACGAATATTCCGGAGGAGACGATGAGGCTTCAGAGGCTGCAATGGATTCCAAGCAAACGAAGTTACTTGCGTTTGGTTTTGAACGTTTTGTAAAGCAGCGCACTTTTGACAAAGCTGCGGCCGATGATCAGCTTGTGGACTTGATCGTGATGAACTCACTTCCGTTTAATTTGGTGGAAAAGAAAGAGTTTCGATCATTTTGTAAGGTTCTTGAAGCCGATTACACGCCTCCAACTCGTAAAACGGTGCGCAAGAAGGTCATACAACGCTGGACATGTGAAAAGGAACTGGCCCGGCACACAATGCTCCAAGAAATTGCGTCGTGTCGTGTGTCTGCCACAACCGACATGTGGACGTCGGCGGCTCAAAAAGGGTATGTGGTCGTGACGTTACACTGGATCAATGACGAATGGGCTATCAAGTCTGTAGTGGTTGGATTCACACGGGTGGAGTATCCTCATAGTGGCGTCCGGCTTGCCGATCATTTAATGGATACACTGAGGGCAATGGATGAATCTCTTATCTCGAAGCTGTGAGCAATTACTGCAGATAATGCGACTAACAATGGGACCATGGTAAGAAAAATTAACGAGACACTTGCTGACGAGGTGTTTACCAACGAACAAACAACCGCGGCTTCTACCACGACGGGGGTACATATAGCTGGTGAGGAAGGCAGAACTTCTCAGCCGAAGGTGATACAAGTTCGTTGTCTCGCTCATGTGCTTCAACTTGCTGTGAGAGAAGGAATGACAGCGTGCCCCTTAATGGATGATAGCGTTGGAAGTATTCGAGACATTTTGAAGAAGATATCGGACTCACCGTCTTTGCTAGAAGCTGTGTGCCGCTGTTAGTATCAAGTATGTTTCTCCAGAACTCGATCGCGTCACAAGATGGAACAGCACTTTGACTATGCTGGCTTCAGCTCGTGCATTACAAAAGTCTCGAAGCATCCGTCAAAGATAATGTAGAATGCCGAGTCGTGGTACACTAGGGACTTTGCACGTGCCTTTAAAACAAAGTTGGATGAGTACCTCCCGTTGGTGAAGACTCGCGAGGCAAGGATTGCTGCCGTTCTTGATCCTCGAGCTAAGGAACACATTGTGATGATCGACGGTGATATCGAGCAGGCCAAGCGCCTTGTTGAGAACGAATATGAATCTGTGTATCGCAGTAAATACGAACGAACTGTGGGCATCGCCGTAGCTGAGAGAACGCAGGAGGAGAAAGAAGAAGACGATGACGAAGAAGCATTATATGGTCTCATTGATGAGCATTTGGATTTACACGAACCGGTCAACAACACAAATGAGCCGTTCGTGTCGGAGCTACAGCGGTGGTTGGAACACAAGGACAGATCCATGAACCTGAAGTACAGGAAGTCGAGCTGTTTGCAACTGGATGAAGAATGAAGCCGCTTCATTTCCGCGGATTCAGATGATGGCGCGCGATTATTTGGCAATAATGGCAACATCAGTCCCAAGTGAAGAGGCATTCTCTGCGTCGGGTGCAACTATTAGTTCTCGTCGTGCCAGGCTTGGAGATGATGCTGTGACAGCGATATCGGAGCTACAAGCGTTTCTGGATTTCAACAAGACATCAGGCGATGTTCATGCTCATCTTTAGTTCACTGACTAGTTCAGTACAGTGGACCATTGATCCCATCAGAATCGAACGCCCAGGCAACGCGCATTAATCTCTCGCGGAGATACGGTTGAAAAATGTTGTTTTGTGTTTGTCTTCTATCACTTTGGTTGCCAGTGAAACATTAGTTCCTGGTCATGTAATCGATAGCACGTTCTCCAATGATGTCGGCCATCCACATCAGAATAATTGGCAGCGTCGCCTGCGCGAGGCTGCTGAGCGTCGACAATACTGGAAACAGTTCACCAAAGGCGCCAAGGAAGGTCTTCGTGCTCTTTGTGACGCTTGCCAATTGCTGCACCGGAGATTCCAGCACAGCTCAAAGATGTTCAGCAGCGTTAGCGGCGTCTTGAGAAGCCATCCGAAAGGCTAGTGGTATGTTAATCAGAAGAACAGGAGTGGTCTCGGCACATGACTCTGAATGACACACACGAGCGGATCTGCAAGACACGCAATAGTTCCCAGTGGGTCGCCGCGTTCCGAAAAGTTATCTGCAATCCATTTGTACTGCTGTCAATTTCATGGAGCAACGATAGGAAATAACTGAACAAGGAAACGTAGCGCAGTTGCTGGAGCTGCTACCACCTTCATGTACTTCTGGGAACTCCGGGTTCTTACCACGTCGACCGCTGTGCACGCCACACTCGCGACATCGACTTCTATCACCCAGAACGTGGCACACAATAGATATACACCCAGGATCTACGCAAGATCTGTTTCGACTCATCCGATGAATGCCAAGCTCCACACAGCAAGTACGATCGTCTTCAGCCCATAGTCCACAATGTGGACTATAGACTCCTAGTTATTGATACTCCTGCTGCAGGAGTATCAATAACTAGGAGTCTATAGCAAAGATGACAGATTTTGTATAATAAAAATATATTGGCCTAAAAACGTTTTTACACAAGGCTGTGAACTTGTCGATCCGATCCGATTGAATCCGATCGGAACAAAAGTGATCGATAGATCAGCCAATCGGATCACAATCGATCATGATCGGATTTGATCGAATCGATCGATCGGGTTTTATTTTCGCAACCCATCCCTAAGCATGAGGGTGTGTGGTAAGATGTTTGTAGACAAAATTTGTCTTTAATGTGCGTTGAGACCTTCGTTCCAGTTGCATCTCTAGAAGTGTGTGGCGGTGTGAGCTTGTGGGCGACATCCCACACCCGATGACGCCTGCCAACCTCGCGGTAGTGCGGGTTTGTATTTGATACAGGGCTTTTATACTTTGAGATGTAAGCTAATTTTGGGACCGGGCTTTTATTTCTTACGGGGCTTGTACGGTAAAATCCGTTATTACTGCTAATGGTCTACTACAATCTACAACTTCTGTCAAACCCTGCCTGTACCTTGTCTTTTAATACTAAAATCACTTGAGTCTCGCATGAGTTACATTTTGCATGTTCGTGGAGATCATTGTGCAGTGTGCACCACATTTCCATACAAATCATCATTTTTACACGACGATTTCTTTAGAAGTAAAATTTTCATCCTGAGAGTATATGATGACACAATAGGCCGCCATAGATCATACAAAAGCCCTTCACGCTATCTAAAAAAAAACATCGCCAACAAAATCTAAAATCCATTTTGACTGTACTTACATAATAATTGTCGTTTATCCACTGTGACAGATCATTGTCATCCTGAGATATTCAGAGTATCTACCGTGAAACACGAAACCCTTCTCGAATTTAGAAGGTGCTTAAGAATAAACTAGTGGTAGAATTTTGTTTTATGTCGATAGCATAATGACCTTGTGGCGCAATGGATAGCGCATCTGACTTCTAATCAGGGGGTTGTGGGTTCGAGTCCCATCAAGGTCGTTCTTTTCGAGTTCTTTGTCATGCGTATTTTTAGTACCCACTTCCCTGGCTTGCAGTGAACAAGGCCGTATAACACTTCCCAATTTAGCGGCGCCTGCTCAAGACCAAGCCTGATCAAGAGCAGCCAAGCAGCAGCAAGTTGCATCGGGGGGGGGCGGTTGGAAGGCCCAGAAACCCCCCGGTATACAATCTTAAGGTTTAAACAGTGAACGGTCGCTGGTGAAAGACGCATGAGCGCGAATACAGCAGCAGCCGAGATCAAGGCGGTGTCGGAGACCAAGGCGGCGACCGAGACCAAGACAAGCGAAGGAGAACGGCGTTGCGTGAAAATGAAAGGCGAAGCAGCTAGGAAGAAGGACATCCAAACGGGGGAGCAGCATTCGAGAGACGAATGGAAGGAAGTTGGCTCAGAAGCTGGTGAGACCAGGCCTCAAGATGAGGGAGAAGCTCAGCGACGTCCTGACAGGGTGAAACCTAGTAGGGGCTACTAAACGGTCCAACCCTCGGCAGGGGTCGGTAGCAGAGTGAGAAGCTGGGGTGACGCCGCGCAAGGGGACGGGAAGGCGGTTTTTGCGCAGCTCCGAGCGTATTTGGAGCATCATGCATCTCCGCGCTATGTAGGCCAGACGGCACTACGGCTGAGAGACATGGCGGCGGAAAGGAGGTTTTGCGGGTATGTGAAACGGATGATAAGAGACGGTTCTCCGCTGAGAGAGCACCAACTGAGGAGTAGCTGGAAAGATGAAGCTTCACCTGCCCAACAGGAGAGGTACAAGGGAATAATCAGTTACTGGGACTTTGGGAACGATGACCATCTGGAAAAGTTTACGGACCTCATGTGGTCGTGGGTTGTGGAGGCGAAGCTGCAGCAAGGCGAGATTGAAATGAGGCTGCGCTTCCTGAAGATTGAAAAGGGAAAACAAGGAGACACCGAGGAGGACCCAGCGGGGGCGGGTTCGTACTTAGGCGCAGTAAACAAGGGACTTCAAGGTACTCTGAAACAGTCGGTAAAGCATCAGCGCCTAATGGAGTTATGTCTAGCTCCGGCGGTCGCTCTGACAACGCTGCGCAAACGAACGGAGGAGGAGGATCAGGCGCTGCTGATGATACTGAACCATGAACTAGAAGTACCAGCTCCACCGCCTTTCTTGGTGCAATCAATGTCTGCGCGAGAGCTAGCGTGTTTTACGGATATTTTTCTGGCAATAGAGTATCCACTATATGCCCACCTCGCACCAGGACAGCGTTTTGGAGACGGTATGTCTAAACAGGCGATCATGGCACTTATCTACGCTGGGGCAGAGGCAGCGGCTCTGCAAAAAAACCGAAATCATACAATTCAAGCAGGCCATCTCACGCATTGCGGTGGACGCGAATTCGAGGGTGGTCACGGTAACATTCAAGGGAAAGCAGAGTGCGGCAAAATGGGTGGGCTGGGAAGTTCCTTTGGCTAGAAAGCTCCTCAAACTGGTAGACTATGAACAGCAGCGAGAGCGAGCAAGGGTGACTAAGGAAATGGTCAAGCTAGACTACTATTTCTTCACGGTGGCTGTACGAGCAGGATCTGTTACCTCTCAGGACTTGTACTGGATCCTAGCGTCCAAAATGAAGCTGGATGTACAAGAAATGCACCACACGAACGCGGAGGAATACGGGCTGGATGACAAGCAGTGGATCGTTCGAATCAAGGCAGGAGCATGCCCCGGCAGATGCGCTCCCTAGCGATCATTCGGTGTAACGAAGTGGAACTGGTCGTTTATCACCACGAAGTAAAGCTCAACTGGCCGTGTCGTGCATGCTACTCGCCTGAGCATTCCACCAAATACTGCAAAACAGTGCCTGCGGAGGTTGAGCGGCAACGGTCAGAGCACACGATGACGATTACAGACAGTTTACCGTCTCGAACGGATCAGAATGTGGTTTCTCATAGAGGAGCTGTCCCACGCACCTTGGAGCAGCTTCGTAAAATGTTGAGCTCTCACAGCATAGCAGATCAAGCCTCAGAGACTGTGACTGCAAAGAAAAAGTATAGGGCTAGAACCAAGTCACCCACTAAACGACGAGGTACTGGGCAAGTAGAAGGGCCCTCACTACCATCACACTGGGAGCAGCTACGGAACCCAGCGTGTGAGGACCAAATGGAGGAGATGAAAGAGGCTAGCGACGCCGAGATGACAGAGGTCTCGCCGGACAGGTCAGAAGAGGAAAAGCCAGCTGCCGATGGAGGTGGAGAGTTTACGTTAGGGACACTGCCCACCAATAAACCACGGGGTCGGTCTCCTACAAAAAAGGCTCTGGGCAGAGGTAAAAAGCACGGCGGTGCAAACATTTACAAGACTAAGGAGCGAGGGGAGAGTGGAGCCGGGAAGCCATCCATTCGACGAGTCCGAAGCGAGTCCAGGCGAGGCGGCGCAAGAGGCCAGGCAGATCAGGAGACGGAGCGTGCTGGAGCTCGCAGTGTGTCCCCAAGCGACGCGCCCCAGATGAGTGGACAGGAGATGACGATGTCCGTAATGGCAAGGAACTGAAAGCGAGGAAGTATGCAGCAGGCATTAGGGAAACCTCCAGAGGAGGGGAGGTGGATTCACCCACCACGACTGCGTCTAAAGCATCCACTCAACAGTACATCCATCAGTTCCTGCAGAGAGAGGGTGTATCTACTGAAGTGACAGAGGCAGGAAGGTCAACAAAGGAGGGGACTCGAACGACAATAAACAGCAGCAGTGGAGAGAGTGTTAACAAGCCGAGCGAAATTCAAGTCGAGGTGGGTGCTACGGATAACCGAACAAGCTTAACCCTTCAACCCCCATATGTTGGAGCCACCAACATAATGGGTGTATAGCTCTTGAAAACCTAACCACAGCATCTATACGCATGTTGGAGGCTCCAACATATTCAAATTTAGACTATATTTTTGTATTGGAAGCAGCTCAATACTAAAAACAAGTGGAAAAAAAGTGAGAGAGAAGTGGCGATGCACAGGGGTAGGTCGAATCGAAAGGAGAAAACCGACACAAATGGATAAAGACAGAACATTATCTGATCTGTAACGAAATACGGTGCTGTTTCCTTGCTATGTGCATCATTACTTTGCAAAGCCCTTTCTAATTCGTTAACAAAGAACATAAATTCCTGTCAATACATTTCCCATTAGATTGTACCCCCTCTAAGCGCATCACTGGCCTTGATTGTTCTCACAAGCAGGGCCCATTCTGTACATATCTTGATTTAGATTGATGGGAATAACACTACTAGTGCTGCTACTTTTGAGGAAATTATTTCAAGTGCATTATATTTTACTGTAATCTAGTGACCTTTGCATGACTGTCATATACGTCGTCTTCAGTTTGATCGTGCCAGTAAATCCAAGCATGTCTAGCTACAGCCATATTTTTATAATAATACGTAAATACAAAGGTACATGCGTGAGGTGAGTAAGCAAGTGATGCGTTCCTTATACACTCTCTTTGTACGACTGAGGCATGCATTTTATGAACTTGTGTTCGTGCAAAAACTTGATTTTTAATAAAAAGTGCATTTCTGAAGGTTGGATCCTCCATCATACTGGATCGTACTTGGCGATTTTGCCTACATATAGCGCAATATGTTAGAGGTCGCCCGTCTTTACACGAGAACAGAAACTGTAGTTTCCCTACCCCTCCCGCCAACAAAATCGTACTTAGAGTAGACATATACAAACATCAAGACTAATTATGTTGGTGGCTCCAACATAATGATCAAAATATACCCCTCGATTTTTTGACGGGGGTTGAAGGGTTAAGGGAACATGAGGAGTTTCGATTGACTTCGGTTAAAGCCCCAACGGACAATGGTGCCCCGCTGGAGGCATGGTTGGCAATCTTAGGTGGGCAGGTCGCGGACGTTCCGGCCTCAGGGCAGTGTGGATGGCTTGCATTTTATGGGTCACGGTTGAATGAATCAGTTGGGCACGCGCCGCTTTCAAGAGAGGTAGTTGATGCAGCTAACGAGATCAAAAAACAAGTCCTGAACTACATGATCGCAAATTTGTCCGAAGAAGCCAGACTGAGCCCGGCGGAATTTCAGGCAGAGGTAGAGAACTGCGGATGGCACGGCAACTCGGACAGTCTGCACACTGAGCGTATTGGAGCGGTTGCGGATCATTATGCGGCCCAACGAAGCAAATCGGTGAAGTCTACAGTCTCGCAGAAATTTTGGGTGCGACCGGCCGTGTCAAGGCAATGGCGATACTTACGCGCGAAGTCATTAATGTGCTCCAGGTTGATGACAATGGCCAAGCCATGATGCAGGCGTACTCATACAAACAGGAAATGGGCCTTCATGGGACAGCTGTGGACACGGGTTTGATCCTGCCGATGGGAACGCAGGATGCAATGAACATGCTGGAGGAAATGGTCACCGCCGGTCACCTGCCGCTGGTAATGCTGCTGAGGTTGTCAACGTCGGAGGGGCACCATTTCCAGTCCGTGATCTACAACAAGAGCCGGTTCGGGAGCTATAGAGAGGCTCGAGTGGGATTGCAAGGGGTGATAAACACGATTATCATCAAGTACAAGCTTCCACCGATCGACTATACGCCAAAAGACAACAGAGAAATAGTGAGAGTTGCTACCAGAGAGCTGAAGGCAATACGTAAAGCAGTAAAGACGAGCAGACAGGAGCGGCAAGAGTATGAGGAGGCCGAAGCAGACTGCAAGTCGGACGAGGAAACCGCAGCAGTTAGTACACAGATTTCCGAGGGTGAGGACGAGCAGTGTGACTTGCGTAACATCGAGCCGTCTCCTCGAGTAAAGAAGGAGGCTGACGGGGAACACTCTGGAGCAGACACTGCGGCGAAGACGTCAGCAAACCAGACACAAAATACTGCCACTGAGCTGTAAACACAAGGAAGGTGTACCGAGGAGGATATTACGACAGGGACACAGACCTCGATGTTAGATCATTATTTGCCGAACACGGGGACGGAGCGTAGCAGCGCATTGAAGGCTGACTTCGAGAAACACAAGAAATCAGTGAGACAGAGACAAAGACAGAAGATGAGGGCTGAGCAACATAGAGACGATTTCACTATCGGGATCATGACTACGAATGTACGAGGCTTGGCCACGCACCTGGAAGAGATTGGGGTGCACTTACAGGGGCTGAAGGAGAAACAAGAACGAGGACAGAAGGACGTGGTCTTCCTACAGGAGACACACTTGAAGGAGTACGAACACAACACTGCTTCGGAGAAATACGCAGCGATGTGGGGTTATCGATACACAATGGCGAGCAAACTGTCGTTTTGGTCGGCAGGGAAGGAGACGGAGCGCGGGCGTTGCGATTTTAGTCAACCCTTATGGAGCGATGAAGAATGCGGCGCCGTGGGGTAAAGAGCATTGGAATGCGCACGTGATGATGATCCGTGGAGAGCTAAAAGGGAAAGATGTTTTGATGGTAAATATTTACGCGCCGTCAATAGGAGCTGCACGGATATTGTTTTTCAGCAGCTTCGTCGAGTGCAGTTCCCGGCGGAAGCGAACATTATCATGGGTGGAGATTTTAATTGTGTATTGCACCAAAAGGAGGACAGGAGAGGAGGTGGAGCTACTAGGCGTGACTGTGGGGCGAAGGAGCTACGTGGGCTAGTAGATCAATTGGACTTAGTAGATGCGGGCCATTACAATCTCCCGGTAACGAGAGAGGCTAGAGCGTTGGACGCCTACGCAAGCACACATCACACTTACAAGCACAAAATGGAGAGCGGAGAGATCTCGACTTCAAGGCTGGATCGATTCTACGTTCGCGTAGCGGCCAAAAAATGGGTGCGCAGCGTGAAGCTAGCGGAAGCGCCTTGTCGTACGGATCATCGAGCGGTGCTCCTTGAAGTCCATGCACCACAAGGGGTCATCAGAGTAAAAAAGCGGCCAAAGCTTTATCCTGCTCCAGCATACGTCCAGGCTGCGACGTCGAACTTAGCAACCGCTCGTTTGAAAGAACTGCGCCAATTGATGACGAAGCTTGGATCGGCGGAGACAGCAACGGCATGGGATCTATTCAAGAGAGATCTGACCACAGAAATGGCACAGTTAAAACGGGAGGCAAGAGCTCGCATGACTAAGGGTTACCGCCAGCGAATACGCCGGCTGAAGAAGAAGATTGAGGCATGTGGGTATGGCGATGCGGAGACAGACGAGTCAAGGACGGCGTTGGAGGACTCGCTGCGTCAAGTGCAGGAGGCACGAAGACGTGGACGACGAAGGGTGTTGGTGCTAAAGAACGCTGGGCGCTCCAAAGCATCAACGAAACACTTCTTTAACAGAATTTGCACCAAGTTCGGGGACAACATTATTCCAACGCTGACAAGCTCAGTTGAGGGAGTGCGCAGAGATCCACAGGATAAAGCGAATATTTTGGCGGATAGTTGGGAGCCGATTTTTAACGACAAAGCTGAGAGTGCAGCAGACACTACAGAGTTTCTACAGCGGCACAGACAAAAATGGAAGGTGACAGATCTAAGTGAAACAGTAGCAGAAATCTCAGAGCCTGAGGTGAGGGCAGCGATTAAGGCGGGAAGCCGGGAAATCTTGTGGACCAGATGCCTTGGGTAATGACTGGTACCGGGATCACGTGGAAGCGGTCGCTCCAGTGCTTGTGAGATTGTACAATGACTGCCTGAAAGAGAGCACGACGCCTGCAAGCTTTCTTGAAGCATACATCTTCAGCATAACGAAAGGGGGTGATCGAAGCAACCCACGAAACTACAGACCGATAGCCCTGTTAAATACCGATTACAAGATTCTTACTAGAATCCTGGCGTGGAGGGTGAGGCGCCACATACCAAGAATCGTACATCCTACCCAGTTCGGATTCACACCGGGCCGTACTATTCACGAGGCCATTGATCTACTGGAGGCGGCGCACTTGCAGTGCAGGAATGATCCGAAACTGGCCCAGGCGCAAGCGCTACTCCTGGATTTTGCCAAGGCATATGACTCACTAGATCGAGTTTCTTCTGGCGGTGCTCAAGGCTAAAGGTTTTCCAGATGAGTTTTGTGCTCTAGTGCGGGCGATGCATGCGAATACGACTGTTCAATTCATGGCCAACGGGGTATTGTCGAGGAAAGTGCAGGTTTCCAGTGGCATTCGTCAGGGATGTCCACTTGCTCCGCTTCTGTTCATCTTGGCAGTGGACTTACTGTACGACGAAATCGAGAGCTGCCGGGGTCTGAGAGGTATCACACTAGAACATGACGATTTGAAAGCGCGGCTGAGAATAGCGGGGTATGCAGATGATACGGCAATTTACATCGCCCATAAGCACATGCAGAGGGAAGTTATTGAAGTAGTTCGCCGCTTCTCTGGGGTGTCAGGGTTGAAGCTGAACATCCATAAGTGTGTAGCCATACGGCTCGGCGAAGAAGATGCTGAAAACGACGATCGCTCAGAGACGCCGGAAAAGGAGGAAGATTACCCCATCAAGGAAGCCGAAATTACTCGGTATCTAGGACATGTCACCGGAGCAGCAGCTACAGTGGAAGAGGCGTGGGATCGGGCCTTTGCATCCCTGCGAGTAAGACTAGCGCTAGCGGAGACCAAGACACACACAGTGCAGCAGAGAGCAGCAATAGCGGAAGCGATTATTGTACCAAAACTTATGTACGTAGCACGACATGCGTGGCCGTCGAAGGAACTGGTCGCGCAAGCGGAGGCAAGGATTCGCAACTTCGTGTGGCAGGCCAGCTTCACAGTACCACAAAGCGGTAGTCGGGTGGATTCCAGCGTGTGTGGCCGAGCGACCAGTAAAGGAAGGGGATTGGGCGTCCCAAATATACAGGCGGAGCTGATTGCAATGAGCGCAGCAGAAATGGGTGAGTGGGCGGTCACGGGCAAGAGGCTCAGACAACTAGTGGGGATCATCATGCAAAGCAAGAACGGTACAGCAAGTTATCACGTGACGCCAAGCAGGAGAGTCCCAGCTGTGAAGATTTATCAGAGTCTCCAAGAGACAGGCCGGCCATGGGTGGAATTGGCACTCCACGTATCCTGCTCAACCACAACGGAGGAGGACGAAAAAGAAGGTGTTGGGCGACTGAGGGCGGCCATGAAGCACAACAATGGGCTGCAGACGCGCTGGAGCAGGGACGGCATGTGTGTAACATGCGGAGGGGGGCTGCAGTCAATGATGACGAAGCAAAGGATAACTAGAAAGAACGAGAGGGGTGCATGCATCGTAGAGACGATTATGCATCTGAGATTACGAGATATCTGGCTGATGGACGCGCAAGGAAACGAGGTGAAGTGGAAATCGTTCAGCGTCCTAGTTGGGGGCATCAGAAATAAACGGGTGGCAGACGTAATGATGGTTCAAAGATTAGCTGGAGGAGGCATTCTCTTCACACCGATTGGGCATGACTTGCCAATGACGAGTGGTGATGCACACAAATTCAGGGAAATAGCGTTGAGTTTGCTAGCCAACTACCCGGAGCTGGCCTCGGCGGTGGTGAGAGAGAATGCACTCCACGTCGACCATGGGCTGGAAGACGAGCATCACGTCTTTGAGGTGATTAGTGAGGGCGGGGCTCAGCTAAGGCACACTTGGAGTACGACAGAAACGGTATTGGACATGGATTCAGGCATTGAAAAGGTGGAAAGCACCATAGCAAATTTCCTGGGGGTAGAACTACAAACGGTACGGGTGGTACCACATCCGTGGCTAACGAAATTGAGGCCGCTATGGGTTGGTAAGCGGCGGTGGCGACAGTCTAGAAACGACTATCGTAAGGTGGTAGGGGCGAACAGGGCGCGGAAGGCGCAGGTATTAATGGAGGGCGCCTCGTTGAAATGGATAAATCATGAGGAGAGGATAGCAAGCGCGGTAGGGAAGCTGAGCTGGAAGCAGGTTCACTCAATGGCAGCGATCACTGCTTACCAGATGCAGACCATAGTCCGTCTCAAGCACAATAGGCTGCGACTGTGGAACGGTCAGACGAATGGACACCATTGCCTGGCAAGAGCATGCCAAGGGAGGACGGACAACGGTACGGCGCATCTGGTGTGGGGATGTCCAGAGGCAAGGGCACACTGGGATATCTTCGTCTCTAGGTGGGGTCGCGGGGAGGAGGAAACAAACTCGACACTTACTCAATGCGAGGAATTGCAAGAAGAGATATTTAGATTACAGCGTAGACGACCCCCGAGGCGGCTCGTGGAATTGGGATCGGAGACGTGCAAGCAGCACTGGGATGTATTGGAAACTGTGGCCAACGAGATGTGGGCTCTAGGGTGTGCCGTGACTTTAACCCCCCAGTACTCACGCCAATTTCGGTTCGATGTAAAGGCGCAAACATGTTGTATAATACTACATGTTAAAGCCAGTCTACACTTGAAATTTGTATGCTCCCTCTAAGTGCGAAGCCTTTTTATAGAATTTTGAACCGGATCGAGGACAACGGACAGTGCGTTCACACGACTTTATCCAAGCATGTAGTCAAAGACGGCAGCGGTGGGAGCCGATCAGAGAACATGTTGTATATACGCCGAGTTGGATATGGACTTTTTACTGGATCTGTACATTCTGTGGAAGATTGCCATGCATAAGTTAGACGTGTGGTTTAGCTTGCAAGTCGGTATGTAGATGAAATGCAAGGCATGGATTGTTCTTAGCCTGTTAGCTAGCTAGAGACGAGCTACTCAGACTCGTCTTCCTCCTCCACCTCCCCGTCTTCCTCCTCCTCACTGGCGCTTGGACGCTGGCGCTTCTTCCCCAGCCCACGCATCTGGATGTCGCGGCCGATGAGTGGTCGCGGCCGCTCAGTTCCATTGTTCCACTTGGAGTGCCAGATCTGAAAGCAAGTCAACGCATTCCCTGGGTAGTGTTTTGGGCGCACTCGGTCGCACAGGTAGATGCTGCAAGTACGTAAGCCACACATTAGATGTAAAACATGATACAGCAAACTCACAACCTTACCGGGCGTCATCCTTGCTGCAGGCTTCACAGTAGAATCGGCTTGAGCACCTCTCCTTCTTGCTGCGCTTTCGTAAGGAACAAACCTTGCATTGGTGCTGGGGGCGCTTTCTACCTTTCTTCTTCTCCCCATTGGCCGTGACAACAACCTTATCCCAATCAGGGAACACTGTAAGCTTGTGCTCACTGGAGATAGGGCGCGGCTCCGTAGACGGCGTCGGCGGTGCTGGTGACATGGTCTGTGAGCAACAACGTATCGGTTATATTTTTCATCATGCAACAATGACTAACAAACGTACCACATCAACGAAATCGCGAGCAGTCAGCTCCAGCAGCTGCGCTTGCAGCATCCTCATGAACTTAGCGTGGTCTGCCGGTCCCTCGTTACGCAGCTTGCGGGCCTCTCTGAAGACTATGTATGCGTTCACGATGGCCATGTCAACCAGGCCCAGAAACACCGTTTTGTAGTATTTGCGAAACACAACTGACAGCTGAACAGAATAGCGCTGGAGGCGCAGTTGATCATGAATGTCGACCCCACCCATCCAGCGCTGGTAATCGCGCATCACGGATGGGCAGGGCACGATCACCTTTTTCCCGCCAGGTAAACGACGCTCTACATATGTTTGACATCACATACAAAACACAAGATATTAGTGCATGAAAGTCGACCCGCCACGGCTGCCAACGTACCGCAAGTTTTCTGCTCGATGCTTCCCCCGGTAGCAAGCAAATTGACAGGCTTGC
This sequence comes from Phytophthora colocasiae, assembly GCA_018806915.1. Taxonomy (NCBI): domain Eukaryota; phylum Oomycota; class Peronosporomycetes; order Peronosporales; family Peronosporaceae; genus Phytophthora; species Phytophthora colocasiae. Next base: position 237,713 of record JAGKQI010000071.1, on the reverse strand, counting down.
GATCCCACCAGAGCAGCGCCTTGAGCGCAGGAACAGCCTTCGCTACAGCAATTGTCGTCGAGCCTCGAGCGACTCCCCGTGGGCGTGTCTTCGCCTTCGTTGTCACCTCCTTCGGAAACCCAGCTCTGTTGGGCTGTATCGTGCCAATGCTGTACACGTTACGACTCAGCAGCTGCAGTGCTAGCTGCACGGACGTATAGAACCTATCTGTCACCACCGCATGGTAAACACCGTCTACAGGAGGGGGCAGCACCTCATGGAGGTTCCGCACGACGGCGGCTGGGCCCGAGTTTGGATCTGCAGAAAACTTGTGAGGGGAGGCGCCGCCAAGCTCATTGCTATGCTGGTCTTTTCCACAGAATACTTCAAGTCTACAAAACAGAACATACAACATGTTTGTTAGCCACCCCGACATCAAATACAACATGTTTCACTTAGTCAAAAAATCCCGCGAACCCCATCATGGGGCCGCGGGACTTCTTTTTGGTGTGCCACATGCAACGCACAGATATACAAGGCACACAATGCAAACAAACACTCATGCAACCGTACCGAACGCAGTATGAAGTCTCGGCGCAGCACGTCATGAACATCTTCGTTCCCCACTTGTGGGGTTTGTCCTTGAGGTATTGGCGCGTCACGTTGTGCCGGCTGCGTGACGGGATCACAGCCTCGTCAAACGAGAGCACAGCGGGCAGATGGTAGCCGGCTCGGAACGTCTCCTGCAACTTGTCAATCACCGGTCTCACCTTCCAAGCCCTGTCCCTTCCAGCACGCGGATCCGTGTTGTTGGAGAAGTGAAGGTTCTGCATGATTCTCCCAAACCGAGCCTTGGACATGTAGCGACCGAACGTGCCACCAGGTACAGCACCAGTTGTAGTCGTAGCCCAGTGATCCGCTAGCCGACGACTGTGCGGGCACAGCATACGCGCCACCAACAAGCCAATACAACGAACAATTTCGAACCCTTTGATCTCCTTGTGCTTCTTGGTCTCAGCATCCATGACCTCCTCACGTGAAACCTCTTTTCCAGCGTCTCGCTGCTTCTTGAACATTTTGTCCACGCGCCCGTTTAGGTGCTGGTGGTAGTACCTATTGCTTTCGTATGCGATCCGACTCCACAAGCTCCTGGTCATGAAAAAGAAAAACAGATCAAGTGGTGAGTCCGCTTTAGTGAGAACGTCTTCAACGGGCCCACGTTCGCCAGAATACAGGTTCGGATACGCCGCATCGTCTAGGTCAGTGTCAGAACCTACGTAGTCATATACGACATGAACAATGTTAGAACTTGTGGTATATACAACATCATCACAAAACGATATTACCGAACTCCCAGCCATCCGTGCGCAACTTCCGAAGGGCCTTTGTGTCTTGTGACAGCACCGCCATCTCTGCCTTTGTCAGCGCTGGCCAATCACCCACTGTACCCGCCCAATCTCGAGGTAACTTCGCCGTGGCTGCTTTCAGTCTGCTGGCCGCCAATGCCTTGTACGCCTTCTTTTTTTCACGGGCAATAAGCGAAGATCCGTCCAAACGATCGTCGTCACTTTCTTGGTCTCCACTCTCGCCCTCCACTTCATCACCTTCGTATTCCTCCTCGTCTGCACTCTCAAGCACACCGTCACGTACCTCGACATACCAACTTTCAGAGTCTGAGGAATCTCCCTCGACCTCCGAGTTCATCCCGGTGTCTTCAAATGATGGCTCGATATGTGTCTCTTCAGTTGCATTAGTGGGTTCAGCTTCTTGGTCTCCTCCTATTGAAATGTCATCTTGCACGTCCATGTCTAATGCTCTGCGACATCATCAAATACAACATTAGGGAAAACCATTCATGTTGTATTAGACAACATCACATCCTCTTCACGCACCGAGCTGCACTGTGACTTGACCCTTCCGATACATACACAGGGCTAGCATTACGTGCAGTATCTACACGCACTGATACGGAGTCTCTGCATACACACCAAACTGTTAGACCCTGCACCAACTATGACAACAAGAATATACTTACCCTGACGACGAGATTGACTCCCTGTCATCATCCACTTGTGCTGGAATGTGCGGGCTAACACGTCTCTTCTTCTTGCCCGCAGCTCCTCTAGCAGTCGTGGCCTTCTTTTGGTGGGGCGGCGCCGATTCCAGCCGTTCTTGTGCCGCAGCACGAGCGCTTGCACCGCGCTGCTCCTCCAACTCCAAGCGACGGCGCTCCTTCATCTGCTCCAGGTTCTTCTTGGTCGCAGCAGCAGCTGCACGCGCCTTCGCCCTCATCTCCTGGGCAGCCTTCTCCTCCTTCTCCCGTCGCTTCTGCGCGGCCTTCGACAACGGCTTCGCGTGAGGCCCTGGTCGTCCTGCCTGCTTCTCGTTCGACTCTGCGTCCTCACCAGCCTCCTCCTTCTCCAACAGGGCCAAGTATGCAGCCACCTTCCCCATGGGAGCTCGGCGCGGAGTCCCCACAGGTCGCGGGACACGACCCTGCAAGCCGTTAGCTCCAGGCTGCTCCGCCGCTCGCGAGTCTCTGAAGTCTGCGTCGTCGTCCCGCTCGCCTGCCAGGTACGCGCGATGCTCCGCCAAGAGGCGCTTGCGCTCAGCCGCACTCCTCCCCTCCAAACGCGCCTTGAACGCGTCCGCTTCACGCCGTGTCTCCCGCCGGCCAACCATGTTCCCACCACTCCCGCAAATTCTCGAATGACGGAAACTGCCAACTGGCGCACAGCCATCCATCACGGGATCTGCGTGTGGATACACCTGCCCTTTCTATCGGCTGTCTTTGCAAAATTACCACCTAACCGCGTGCACACCGACACAGAACGCACGAAATGGGGCGGCCTTAACATGTAGTCTTTTACAACATGTTATGAAAAAGTGCATAAAACGATGTTGTCATATACTACGGTAAGCACTGGAGGGTTAACCGCAATATGGAGGCGTAACGTGGATAGAAAACATAAAATCGGCGGGACCGACCTAGCACTTGAAAGGGGTCTGCAGCGATATCAGGCGGGAGTGATAGAGGCATACGAGCGCTATCGACTCAGCTTATATCCAGTAATGGCGGCCACAGTAATGAAAATGAAGGTGGCGGACTATGTGATCAGCAGATGGCGCACATTACGGTCTAGGGAGAGGCCAGCGGGTCACCAATCGATAACGCGGGTGGGATTCTTCGATGGAGGATCGCGCGGCAACCCGGGTATTGCCGGCAGCGGTAGCGTGATAGTTGAAGTGGGTCCTACCAGCGACTCGGCGCGCATCGTGTGGGCGGCAGCAACGGCTTTAGGCAGGCGCAAGATGACGAACAATGAAGCGGAGTTTGTGGGCTTGCAACGATTGCTCGCATACGCGAGCGAGAAAGGATGGGAGAAGATGCATGTAGTTGGTGATAGTGCCCTCATCCTAAGGATGATGGTGCTGAGGAGGTTCCCAACGGCGCGGAATCTACAACACTGGTATCGAATCACGACCAGGTTGGCGGATCTGATTGTGGTGCAGAGTTGGAGTCATCATTACCGGAAGTACAACAAGATGGCCGATTGGTTGGCGAATTACGCTATGGACACACGCCGTAGTGTAGCTCTAGCGGAACCAGAGGAGCAGGAACGAATAGGATTCACACAGGACTTGAGGGATCTTCGGGGTGGAGATGTAGACCATTGGCTGGCATCGGAGCGAAGAGTACCAGGAGTTGAGTAGGACGGAAAGGAAGCATTGTGCTTTGCGCAGTGGCGACTGAGGAGACCAGTACGGACCCTCGGAATGGATATTAGAGTTCAGGTCCAGCAGGATCCAGTAACACAATATGCCTCACCCTTTAATGTAACAAGGCCGTATAATAAGAGGAACAAAGGATGACACCCTAGTGGCGCAGATCATTCACCTATTTTACAAGTTCTTCCGTTAGGAGCTTAGTCCCGATTCGAGTTGGATGTACCTTCGTTTGCTACCCCCCTTGTTTCCTCACGTACACGTTGAATCCCGTCAATAGATGCACATAGGTCCGGGTAGAACTCGTTGATGAATCCTTGTACTTTTCTAGGCTTCGTGCCATGGACAATTTCTCGCGCGCGGAGAACGATGTACGCCGTGTAGAGCGCCAGCCCATGCAAAATAAACGACTGGGGCTTGTTGTAGTACCAGTACCAACTTGGACAAAAATTATTTTTTTGTGCTGGCCAGGGCGGTGGATCCCTAACTTAATCCCTCCAGCCCGGATATTACATCCAGCAAAGCTGACTGCAGACACTCTCCTCGCATATATTATTAAATAATATACTAAATTTTAGTATGTAGTTGGATCAGTTGAACTTTCCAGTTGGATGGGCGATGGGAAGATAGACGGGGATTATTACTCAAAGATTCCCCGCCTAATTTGCAACTGTGTCAAGCAATATACCTTGATGACGACGTACAGATGCGGATGCGATTTGCTGAGACAGATTCGCCAATGTACTGAGATAGATGTAAATTAGAGTGAACGGGGGAAGCAATTGGCAGCAAGTTGCTCCATTACGATGGTTAATGAAAGGCTGAGAATGAACATTATTTGTTGCAGTGTATCGCTGTGCTAATGCTGATAAGTCTCATTCACCAATTATCAACATGCCATCCAGCAAGAAGAAAGTGAGTTTACACTAATTCAGTAGTTGCTGCGTTTATGTGTTACCTGTGCAGATTTTGCATCCTGGCAAATTTTCTTGGTCCGACCTTTGCAAATTAGGCGGGGAAACCTGTATAGATAGACCAGTATTAATATCGAACAGGTTTCGAAATTGGCATAAAAGCCCATGGATATCGGTTTGGCATATTTCTGGGAACAAAAATCGCTTTGACAGGGTTTTGGTAACACAAAATGACTTAAAACCGGATTTCAAACAACGGTATTGGTTTGGGCAGGTTGTTGGTAGCACCAAGGTGTGAATTTACACGGAGCCTACGTAAGATAATCGGCACAAATATTATACAATGCATTGCGCTCCAAAGCTGTGCTGCGCATGCATGCATTACTAGACGGTGCTTTTGATCCCGGTTTTCTTTACGTACCATAGAACTGCATTACTCTGGAATATACAGAAATATCATATTTTTACTCTGTAGGCGCTTATATCAGATGTGTTATGACTTAAACCAATAAAATTGACAAAAGAAGAGAATTCATACGCCTGGTTGCTTCGAACGGTTACACGGTAGTACAGTGCGCGCCGAAATTATAGCCGCACTCGACAAGTGGGTCTATTTCGTAGAGAACCAAGAACGTGTAGCTACCTGAGGGTCTCAAAGTCGTGTAAAATGAATAGAAAACGTATACAGCAAGCGAAGGTGACAAATTCCAAGAAGGCTTCGAGCGGAGGCACAAAATCTATTTTTAGGTCGGATCAAAATTATAGCCGCACTGGTTGGCTTACATGAGCATTGCTTCAATAACCTGTCTTCGCTCCTTTCAAAAGCCGTGTGGCTTCTAGACGTTTGGGGTCACTTCGTACTAGATTCCTAATATACTCTGGATCAATTCGGGACCACTCCAGCTTAATCTGTCGGATCAAGTCTGCGGGCTTGTCGAATTGGCGCCCATTGGCGTACACACGGCGTGCCAGAAGCCCCCACACGTTCTCTATGATGTTGAGATCGGGGCTCTTGGCAGGCCACGGCAACGTCTCAATGTTGTGAGCGGCTAAGAAGTCCTTGGTGAGCCTCGAGGCATGTATAGAGGCATTGTCTTGCTGGAAAATTGGAGTCAAATTGCCCAATTTTGACCCCAGTTCTCTTAGACAAGGAAGCATACTAGCGCTCAGCGTCTCAGTATACTTAGCTGAGTCCTGCTTGCCCTTTAGAAATACGAGCTCAGTGTTTCCATGCCAGCTTACCCCCGCCCAAATCATGACGCTGCCTCCACCATTGACCCGCTTTGACATGAGTTTCGGTGCTGCACGCAAGTCGTGCCAGTAGAATCTAAACCCGTCCGGCCCATCTAAATTGAACTTCTTCTCATCCGTGAATAATACGCGTCTCCAAAAGACCCGTTTACCGGCGTAACGCTCCGCAAAGGCTACCCTAGCCTTCTTGTGGTGCAGCTTAATAGCAGGGGTGAGTTTGCGCTTGGCGTACGTGACATAGCGGCTGCTACGTAGTACTCGAAGCACGGTAGACTTGCTTGGTTTCGATGGAAGTAGTCCAGAGATCTCTCGGGCAGACAGGTTTCGCACAATGGCCAGCCGGATGACGCGCCTGGCCTCCCGGCCGACTATTTTGGGCTTTCTTCCAGTCCTTCGCGTCACTGAAGACGCTTTTCCGCGCTTTAAGTAGTTCCTGATAGCCTTCTCGTCACGCCCAATGAGCCTACCGATCTCCCGGTTGCTCCTCCCGCCTCTAAGGTGCTCGTTTATTGCTACACACTCCTCCTCGGTTAGCTGCTTGCCTCGTGGCATCGTTCTTCACTTCTGTGCGAATCTAAGAACAGATTCAAAAAGGTCTTTCAAAAAGCTTTCTACAGGTCTCATTTATTTCGTAAATAACCATTCCAATTTTGCTTTTTACCCGACTGAACTTTATAACTCCGAGTGCGGCTATAATTTTGATCCGACCTAAAAATAGATTTTGTGCCTCCGCTCGAAGCCTTCTTGGAATTTGTCACCTTCGCTTGCTGTATACGTTTTCTATTCATTTTACACGACTTTGAGACCCTCAGGTAGCTACACGTTCTGGTTCTCTACGAAATAGACCCACTTGTCGAGTGCGGCTATAATTTCGGCGCGCACTGTAGACTAAGACTACTGAAGTACGCTCACAGCCGTGATGTATCGAATAGCCACATGGCGAGTGAGTGAGTGAGTGAGTGAGTGAGTGAGTGAGTGAGTGAGTGAGTGAGTGAGTGAGTGAGTGAGTGAGTGAGTGAGTGGTGGTGGTGGTGGTGGTGGTGGTGAGTGGTGGTGAGTGGTGAGTGAGTGAGTGAGTGGTGGTGGTGAGTGGTGGTGGTGGTGGTGAGTGGTGGTGGTGGTGGTGAGTGAGTGGTGGTGGTGAGTGGTGGTGAGTGAGTGAGTGAGTGAGTGAGTGAGTGAGTGAGTGAGTGAGTGAGTGAGTGAGTGAGTGAGTGAGTGAGTGAGTGAAGGTTTTCTGTCTATCTTCAACTTCTTAGTAGTTGAGCTGTTTCCTGCTCCATGATGCAGACCAACTACACTTGGTTCGGAGTTTGAATGCATATATATTTTTTTAAAGAGGCACGAAGCTATTGTGGGTGGGCTACACTGGTGCTATTAACGGAATTTGTTAAGTGAATCAATCCTGATGAATTTGAGCCATTTATCGACTTGGAACTCTTTATCGACCTGTTTAAGAATAAAATTATTTAGGGGTTGTCTAGCGGGTACCCCTTTTATACCGGTACATCGTACTACCACTGGGGTGCCAATGACATCATGCGATGTGCTGATTCGGTCCAACACATTTGTGCTTGCTCAAAAGTGACACTGAAATGAAATGAAATGTATTATTTAGCTCAGTCAATAGCGTCATCAGAATCCACCTCGCCGATATTATGGTCTGCACGCGTATGAAAGTCTGTGGTGCGCATTGAAGGGTATACCGAGCTTTCGCTGTATGTTGCTGCTATTTTGTATCTCTAGTGTCAGCACCAGGAGTAACAGTTCTAGCCTAAGAATTATTCTGTATCCTACAGAATAAGAATTAGACTAATTTAAAGTAAACTGGGTAACCTGTGGGAAATATGCTGCCAGAATCTAGTACTTGATGTGTTCAACGGCTGCGCACTTCTCACACATAGGCATGCCAAACTGGGTTAAGAGTCAGCAATGTACATGTATTCGAACGTGCAAAAATGACGATCTATAATTGGCCGGTATTTTCTCAGAGCTGTGACCATGTAAACCCTGGTCAAATCGATAGATACGTTACGCCTAATGCTTACCACTAATTTGCTTTGCCTCACTTGGCATCTAGCTCGTGTGCCGATGAGAAAAACTCCCAGTTCCTAACTAATGGATTAGTGAGGAGGACCTGGGAGATTTTTCATCATCTACCCACTCAAGAACGGAATCAAGGTTCGACCACCAGCCTCTCCGAGACTCACACTATCGTCTTGTCAATTGGTGCTTTAGTGTAGCACAGTATAAAAGACCTGGCATTGAGCTCCTCCACTTCGGTACCGGCTTAGCTAGCCGTAAGGACACCTATCCTGCCTTCTTCTTATCGGACTAATATGCTACTATGTATTCTGATTCTTGCCATGTATTTAGATGGTCTCGTCGTCAAGCAGGCCGTACAAATCCTCCAGTGTCACCATGTATCTGGCACACACTCGTGTACAGATACATTGAGTCCAAATGACAGACAGCAAAACAACCTGGATCATTCATGATACGATATGTACTAGTCTGGAGCAGAACATAGAACCAATTCTCCATCGGTGTCACCATCTACGAGGCGCTGATAGGCTGCGTGCCACGCATCCACGTTGAAGTGGGGCTAAATATATCTTTCAAGGGCTTGTATTTGTTATCCAAAGTAAAGCCATCCTTTACGCCCACCCCACATAGCCTGAAGGCTTTTTTCACGTCTTCGGCACTCTTGGTGGCAATCCAGTCAAGTGTCCATTGGGCTACAGCTCCATACCGAGGGACCCTTGGATTCCCTGCTTTCGTCTGGAGGCTGGGATCCCGAAGAGCCGAACTGATGTAGGTATCGTACTTTGATCGATAGTACGGCAACGTCCAATGGCTGCAAGATGTTGGTCAGGTTGGGTGGAATCAGCACTACGTACAGTACATACTGTAACACTCAAGCGTTTGGAGTCTGACAGCTTGACATGGCATGCGTAGGAATCGATCAGGTACAGCACAGGCACTCGGTAAAGCTGTGTCTCTGCCCGAGCGCATATCACCCCTCAGCATGGGCGAGAAGCAGGTCATCGTTCCACATTCCGGTGTGGTTGACGTCCACAAGGACACCCGAAGGACACTTTGGCTTGTTTTTAAGTTTCGAGAAAAGTAAGTGAGGCTTGAGAAACTGTCCTTCTGCAGTGAGGCAAATGTTGCTGTAAATCGCTTGTGACTGGAACCGCCCTGGCGAAGCAGAACATCGCGAGATCCTCGCGTAGTAATAGTACTCTTGGGTTTCGTCTCAAAGTACGGTGGGACCTGGTCCATATTGTTGATGTTTTTCGGCTGAATACAGAGAGAGCTTTATTTCTGAACCAAAAAGACTGACTTTTGTACGGAGGGACTGAAGATTCAGATTCGTGCCCATTGAACTGTACGATTGCACTGAAGACTGGTCTACCGACCAGTAAAAATCGTCTACCAAAACCCCCTACCAATCAGAGAGCTCGACCTCGAGTGGTGCGGAAAGCTTCCTCCCCCTTTTCACTTTTGCGTCAGCTAACTAAAGCATGACTACCACCTACAACTGGCGCCTTCAAGACAGTCTGCGCGGCGACAAGCTCATCAATCGCAGACTCGACGCATTCCCCCCTATGAAAGTGCTTGCCAGCTAGCAGAAGCGGTGCACTGTGTGTAAAGTAAACTTCGACGAACACCTCATGCGCTATCGCATCTACGGGTGCGGATCCGACTCCTGCTTCGACTGTGTCTTGTGAGACTTCGCAGCTATGTCACATGTACCAGCATGGACACCACGTTTCAACGGGCGGGCAGATCAAGAAGCCGAAGTTGTCGAGTCGATTAAAGCATTGGTCATCGATCTAGTTCTGCAAGACGTGAAGCCTGCACGCATCCGCAACGAGTTAATCGATAGACTCAAGCTCACCGCAGACACGCTACCTGCCCTTAACCCCTTACTTCCCAGGCTCTATTTACGAGGGTAACTATTTGGCCTGTCCCATTTAATGTTATATGGGAATTTGTATGCAGCGTCCTCTAAGTGCGAGTTTTGACAGTGAGTTTAGGGGTGTGTAGGCGGACGGACGGGTGAGTATAAGGGAGACACCTCCAACATACACAGAGCTTATGTGGAGAGTCTCGGTCTGTCATGACTGCTATGTTGGCTCAACTAACGTAAACAATGTCCTGTTTATTGGTAAGCACGTCTATGTATTGTTGCACACGGCTAGCAGCCAATTATACGAAAGGAAAAAGTTGTTTCATTTGATTGCATGCTTGCACAGACAGAGCGTGCATTACACGTCCCTACGCTTCCTCCTCATTCAACACTTCGCCACCAGACGCGTCACTAGCCTGCGTCTCCCTGGTGCGCCCTGTTTGGCGCCGCTTCTTTCCAGGGCGTCCTGACGGCGGGCGTTCGCGCGCCTTGTGCCCCCGCAGAAGCTCCGGCGGGATGTCGTTGCCGTTATTCCAGCTCGCGTGCCAGATCCTGAAGCATGTATCAGCTTTGCCATCTCTCGGGACATTGCACATGTATTTACTGCGTCGATGAGCTGTCAGTATGATACACTTATAAGTTGTAAGCAAACGAGACCGTACCGTCGATTGCCGTGGGAGCATGCAGGACATAAGTACTTGGTAAACTTTCGAGGCTTGACCTTGTAGTACGCGCACACTTTACAGGATCGGTGGCGCCGAGTTCCGCCTTCATCGACCGCGTCACCTTCCTCGTCGACCTTGTCAGGGTTTTCTTCGAGCCGGTGTTCCCCTTCGTATTCTTGTTCCTGCTGAGATTGTGCTGAAGGTGTTCGTGCCGGTGACGCCACTGTGCGCTCTCGTGCAGTAGCAGCCGCCTACAAACGAAACGTAAGTTGGAGATTATGTTAGATCCACTTCAAAATCAGTGTGCTTATGTCGACATGCCAACATATTTCTTACCAGGATTGCACTAAATGCGTCGGCAGAATCGATCGCCAGTAGCTGCTCCATCAATTCCTCCATAAATGCAAAGTGCTTGGGGGGGGCGCTTGTTATTCACCTTCCGATAGTAGCGATGCACTATAAATGCGTTCACCAAGGCCATATCAAGAAGGCCTAAAAACAAAGTTCGATAATACTTTCGGGACTTGTAGGCCAGCTGGACACTGTACCGCTGCATACGAAGCTGGTCGTGAACGTCAACACCACCCATCCAGCGGTGGTAGTCACGAACCAGCTCCGGAGCTGGCACCTCCTGCATCTCTCCGTGTACGCGTCTCACTAAACGTCATTTCAATAAGGTGAGAAATGTTGCTTGCAAATTTCCAAAGTCGAGAACATACTTACTAACAGTACCCATGGTGCGGCTACCACCGCTAGACAGCATGTGCACGGGGTTTCTGTCCATCCACATCACCGCTGTAATTTGAGGGAAGTGCTTGTTCTGCGCCAGTTTTGTAGTGCCTTGTGGGGGCACTAAAATTTTGCGCTTGTTCACGGTCTTGTACTTCTTGGCTGTAACGATGTCTCGCGCATAACCAGCTCGGTCCGTTTGAATCGTTCCGGTCAAATAAATGCGGTGATGCATCAGCTCCAATGCCAGCTTCACTGACGTGTAGAAGCGATCCGTAACGACGAGCCGCCACGGAGATTCGGGTGACTGTGGCAGCAATGCCTTCATGTTACGAAGTACAGCGGCCTCTCCAGAATTGTTGTCCTGAGGCACAGGCGTTCGGAGGTGCATTTTAGTACCACAATATACCTCGATCCTACAAAGTATATCAACAAGAAGTTGTGTTAGTATTATGTTAGGATAAACGTTAGCAAAGGCATTGTTGTGTTACCCAAAGTCCAACATAAGAACTTGGGCCAAAAAAAAACGAACGTGACAAGCTAAAGCTCGCCACGTTCCCAGCCGGCGTACCTCATGCAGTAGGCCGTCTTTGCGCAGGCAGCCGCAAATACCTTCGTTCCCCAGCGGTGAGGCTTGTCCTTGTTGAATTGCCGCATGGGGTTGTAGCGCGACCTGGATGGAAGGGTAGCCTCGTCGAAGCTTATAACAGGCGGGGTCTTGTAGCCTCTTGCAAATGTTCGCTGCAGCACGTCGACAACTGGCCGGATTTTCCATGCGCGATCCGTTCTCGCCTGAGGAGACTTATTATTCGAGAAATGCAAATATCCCATCACGTGAAAAAACCTGTTCTTGGACATGAACAGCGCGAATCTGTTAGCAGGTAGTGCCCACACTTTCTTGACGCTCCAATGCGCATCAATTCCTTTCCGAATAGGGACAAGCATCCGTGCGATCAGCAAGGCTATCACACGTAAAACCTCCCATGGATCGATGTCTGGAGTCGCTGCAAGGCGTCGGCGAATCTCTCCCAGCTCTTCCACGTCACCGCCCCCACCACGACGTTGTCGCTGCTGCGCCCGGATAGCTCTAGCTCTGCGGGAGATTGTCTGCCCGTGGTATTCATTGCTCTCAACGGCAATTTGATGCCATAGTTTTGGTGGCATAAAATAGAAAAATAGCGCTAAGGGGTCGTCTGCCACGTCCATCACACTGTCACTCGGCCCGTACGGACCATCGTAAAGACCTTCGTGGGACGGATTAGGACCGAATTTGCTTTCGTCTGCAATAGATAACACCGTGTTAGCTCATACATACCATATATATGGAGCAAAGACAACTCACCATACTCCCAGCCAGTCTCCTTCATAGCTTTGATAAAAGCCGCGTCCTTTGCTGCTGATGACCACAGCGAATCGGGAATCTCCACAGGCTCGTCTTCAGCCTCCTCCTCGGAGAGACAACCAATGTCCCAATCTCCTCCCCATCCGTCTCCCCCCTCCCCTTCTACTTCATCTTCTGGCTCCTCCTCGATTTCCGGGTCTTCATCAGAGTTGAGGTCGGTAGAAGTAGCAGCACCTGATGGCATCAAGTTTGGATCTGCCTCAAAGACACACTGAATTCCAGGAGCTGTAGGACCTTCGTCGTTGCTGATGTTTTCATCACTAGACGTTTCAGGCTGCGCACATCTTATGTTAGTTTTATGTTGGATTTCCGATCACTATCAAGGAGTTTATGTAAACAAACCTAACATATAGCATACCTGCTCACCCGCACTGTCTTCCAGTACTACACGCCGACGACGATCCGGCCTTGACACATTGACTGATCGTTTCCGTTTTCCAGTAGGACGTGCAGCACTCGCATCTACAGGTGTTGGCCAGCGGTTTGGCGTGACTGGCGTTGCAAACGCCACCGAAGTCACCATGTCTGCAACTACGTTCGAGACAATATCCTTTGCCTGGGCCGCCTCATGCGGCACCTCTTTCGCCTGCGGCCGCTCCTTCGCCTCTGAAGTCTCCTTCTCCTGCGACGTCTCCTTCGCCCTCTCCTTCGCCTGCACCCTCTCCGTCCGTTCCTTTGTCTGCGCAACGGTCTTAGCCGCGACCTTCTTAGGACGCCTCGTGACACCCGGTGGTGCCCTTGTCTTGGGCTTTGTTTCGTGATTGGTCCCTGTATTGTCCACAGCTTCCTTCTGCTCTGCACGCCGCATCCTGCGCTCTCGACGTTCCGCCTCAAGACACAGGCGACGCTGCTCTTCGGTGAGCGTGACCCGTGGCGTCTTCCCAACCGTTCCCGCCATGTTGTCTGTGAGCGGCACTTTCGAGAATGGGGAGAATGGACGGTTGGCGGCCACGCGTTGGCTGCCAACAAGCTTTTCTGCGCCCTGCAACCACGCCCTGATCGGGGAAGGTGTAGCAACGCCTAAACCTGTGCATCGGTCCCTTTTACAACTGAAAATAATATGAAATTGAGTATGGGTTTCACAACGGATGAGCACAATACAAATTCTAAGTATAACTACTGCTTATGTTGGAGGATCCAACATAACAGAGACTCTACGAAAAAAGTGAATTAGGGTATACACACCTTATGTTGGAGGATCCAACATAAGGGAACTAAGGGGTTAAGCAGATCCAAAACTTTGTCTACAACTACAAGAGAAGCAGGCTTTCCAACACAGATTTAGTAGAGGAGATGGTTGAGATTGCTGCAGGCACCCCGTTTTCAGAACATCTCCCTGACTCTGCAGCCTTCACGTTTGGATACTCGGTAGGCAGTGATGGCCGCCCTGTCCTCGGCGACGGGAGCGATGGAAACCCGTTAGTGATCGGCATTACTACAAAGTTTCTCCTGAAAGCTGCAAACCGAGATCCCAGCACGTTTGTATTTCACATGGACGCCACTTTTAAGCTAGTGCTCTGTGACTACCTTCTCATGGTCTGTGGAATTTCGGATTCAGCGCGCCAGTTCCACCCCTTGGCATTTTTCATTACGTCGCAGCGCACAGCGGTACAATAAACGCCCAATACAATGGGTTTGAGCAGACACTAGCGCTCAGAACGGATCGCACTACTCCTACCTACCTGATGTGCTTCTTCCATGTCGTTGAGAATGTTAAGAAGCGACTCGGTGGACTATCGAACAACGCTAAGCACTTAGTTTATCGCTACATCTACGAAATGCACTACTCGAGAAGCGAGCTCGAGTATAATGAGGTCGTCGAGAAAGCGGATTCTGTGTGGCGGGCTATTCCTGAACTTAACCCCCCAACACTCAAGGTAGTTAATTGCAACATCGCTTTTTGCACTTTTTCCTAACATGCTGTTAAAAACAACATGTTAAGGCACGCACATTTCGTGCAGTCTCTGCCAGTTTGCACGCAGGTAGGTCAAATAGTTGCAAAAAATGGCTGGAGATGTGATGACTAACTGCAGCGACAGTACTTTTGAGTTGTAAAAACGGCTGTAGAAGTGATGACTAACTGCAGCGACAGGGCTTTTCGTATGAAGTTGATTGCTCGAAGACGATGACTGGCTGAAAGCCAGTCAGTTTGAAACAGTTAAGACTTGCAGAGGAGATGGTTTCCCGACGTGAGACCCGACTGGAGTCTGAAGTTTTCAAGGCGGGGAGAAGCCCCGAAGAACGGCGAAGACTAGTAACGGAGCATCGCGACTTTATAGATAGGGCGGAAGAGGGGGCGGAAGAGGGAGACGACGAGGAAGAAGATGCGGAGGAAGTGGATGAAGACGCGGCGGAGTAGGCTATTTTTGTAGTGGGGCGCGTGTTTATATAGCGTGATGAGAGTAAGCGTAATGCATCTATTGCGTGTCAACTGCAGCTCCGAACATAGTTTTGCGGCACGTCTATCTTCTGTGCAGCGATCTTCCACAGACAATGCAGTTCCGGTAAAAGGGGCATTTTAGATGGAGTCAATAACAACATGTTTGCTGGCAGGTCTGAAGCGTCGACGTCTTTTACAACATGTTTGACATAATCGTGCGATAGACTTGTCTGTACACGGCCAACCAAATCTTTGTCCAGACGAACTTAAGGTGACCATACAAATATCAAGTATTGCCTGGCATTAACATGTTGTTTTTAACAACATGTTCACGCCTTTACACGAGGCCAAAAATGGCGTGAGTGTTGGGGGGTTAAACGTTTTGCTGACTACTTTCAGAAGGTGTGGCTCAAAAGTCGATACTGCAAGTGGCAGTGCTTCTGGTCGCCACCTGGCTTCGCTAAGACTAACAACCCAGTCGAACAATTTAACAAGGTGATTGTGGTGAAGCGCGAATAAGAAATCCGAGAAAAGGCAACGTCAGGCCCGGAGAGAGTCGGATCAAGCGACAGGGGCCTCTGGCGTAGCAAGATACCGGTTGATGACCCCAGATTGCGCGAACGACGGCTGACGAATGGACCCGGGTCGATAATCGTCTTGATCTCTCCGCAAGTGGATGATGGATGGCGTCTTGATCGAGTGGGACTAAGCGATCAGAGTGCCCCACCGTAAGGTCTCACGTAGTGGCTCAGCACCAGGGAGAAGGGGACCAAAGCGGCGGCAGATCGGGGCAGGCACGATCGGGACAGGCACGATCTGCTGTGGATCGACAACGACCTGATCGTGAGATGCCGCCGGAAAGGGAGCCGATATCCAGCGATCAGCGTGAATCGCACAAGATCAGTGACGTTACACACTGTGTTAAGCCGAAGGAGATTCAAGGAATGCCCGAGGAGGCAGCCATGCAGGGATTATGCCGAGAGGAGATTTCCAGTCCGAACAATGGCGGCAGCATCGGTCGCACGGGGGGAGCGATGTTCAAGTTCGGGAAGATCACGATCTTGACTATCGACGACACGGGGATACTAGATCAAGCGAGAAGATTTCTGATCAAGGTCGTTGTTCAAGATAGCCGATCAAGACTGCTGGTCAAGATCGTACATCAAGTTCGAGATCGATGATCGAGATCGGTGATCGAGATCGCGATCAAGGGTTAGGGGAGATCGAGATCGAAGATCGGAAGAGCAGCTGTGTAGCCGGGTGTCAGGTGATCGTAGGATAGCAGATGAGGATGGGACTAGTAGACATAGGAATAACCATAAACAGAATCGAATTTGCTCTGGACATCACAAGTGCCTTCGTTCCACTGGGAATTACATTGGCCCCCCGGCATCAAGAAGGTAAGGAGAAGAGATCTAACATAGAGGTTAATTCTGGATAATACATTGGCCAGTTTTACCCTATCTAGTGATCTATCCTTTACGTGCGAACTACGGATCGGAAGGAATTGGCTGCTTGGCCTGACGATCTCGTCGACTCTCAACCCATCAAGACACCCGCTATAGGAAGCGGCAAGCATCGTAAAGGAAGGGACCAGATCCCCAACATTGGACCTTTGGAAGACCTGGATCGAAGACCAGGCGACCGGATCAAGGCTCGAGAACTCGCCTGTGACCCGGATCAACCTCTCCGAGGTAGAGTGAAGCATTCCCACGCTATCTCACACCCCTGCGTCACCCAAGACATTCTTCTCGTCCCAAGACATCTTCAGAAGTCACCTGGAAGAGCGTAACCCGCCTACCGACGGGTACACAAGGTGAACACTACACGCAGCAAGATCACGGATCATCGGGGGACCCCCTCCGTTAGTCGGTGTCTGGGCGCATGTAACGGGGATGTTACACGAATGTTTCTCGTTGGTGTGTGTGACACACGTGGATTCATTTATGTGGGTACATAATGGTGTGTGACACTCATGGATACATTTATGTGGGTACATAAGGGTGTGGCACACACGAATAGATACGTAGATGGCCTCAGAGCCTCACGTTGCATTTTGATTAGGATTTAGTATGCTAGATACTAAATCCGTTACATTTAGGAGTAGGGCAATAAAGTCAATAAAAATCAGTTTGCGTTTTACATAATTAGTGTTAGTTCCTTTATTATAGGGACACTGATTGTGAGAGTCCCGTATTTAGTGGACTACTTGGTTCTTGTATAGAACCGAAGGCTACTGCCTTGCAAGCAAGCCTCTACGAGTCAACTACTTCCTCTGTGTCGTGCACACCTACGCAGCCCCGCTGCATCTGGTAGCACTAGTAGTCAATCCAACTCCTGAGTTGAAGACTGTTTCTCTGTGAGAATGGAGCCAGAAGCATACGCTCACTTGACTCCGAGTCAGCGGGACACGCTTAACAAGCTTACGTCCTTGCTGGGCCCGGAAGGTACGGCGCACCTTGCGTCCCAAGGGCCGGAGGCCGTCAACGCGCGCCTCGAGGCATTTGCCTCGTACGAAAACGCTCTCGTCGAGCACATTCAGCGGAATGTAAACGGGGTTACCCCTGCTCCGAGAGCTAAGCCCGTCACGCTCAGCGTGAAGACCTTCCACGGGAATGAGGGAGAGAACCTCCTTTTGTGGACCCGAGAGGTCGAAATGGCCATGGGGGCCGCCATGCTCCAGTTGGAGGGGCAACGCGTTGCGTTTGCCATCTCTAAGCTCGAAGGACGAGCACGAGAATGGGCCTTGACGTCTGGGACGTCGGTGGAAGCGGCCTTTCCCACATGGGGCGAGCTAAAGGCTAAGCTCACGCAAGTGTTTGCTCCGCCTAACCAGGCGTATCGCGTGCGGTCACGCTTCCTTGCTTGTCGCCAGGGCAAGAAGGATCTGGTGGACTATGTCCAAGAGCTGCGCACGCTCATTGCTGGCATGGCTGCCGACCCTCTACCTGAGGTGGTCGCCGTGACCGTCTTCATGGAAGGCTTACGAGCTGGCGTGGCCAGGACGGAGACATTCCGTCAGAACCCCACAGCTTCGAAGATGCTGTCAGCGTGGCATTGAATGCCGAACACAACTTTAAGTTGTCGAGGGTCGGTGCTAGCAGCACAGGGTCCGGTGGACCTGAGCCCATGGACTTCAGCTATGCTGAAGATGAGGTAGCTGAGCTACGAGCTGCGGTGCAGCGTATGAGCACCCGCCGGTGCTATACATGCGGCAGTCCCTCACACCTGAGGCCCAACTGCCCTCTGCGCAAAGAGCGCGCCGGCCAGAATGGCCGCAACCCTGTCGCGGGTCCCGCTTTGGGCTCTGCCCAGGGAAACGACGGCTCCCAGTAGACGCGGGGTGGTCTACTGGGGAAGAACTGAGTTCTGCAGTGGGTGAGAGGCACTGGGGCTCAGCCCCGAAGAGCTTCGTGCTCTTGAACACGGAACGTGTGAGCAAGCA
Source organism: Phytophthora colocasiae (assembly GCA_018806915.1). Classification (NCBI taxonomy): domain Eukaryota; phylum Oomycota; class Peronosporomycetes; order Peronosporales; family Peronosporaceae; genus Phytophthora; species Phytophthora colocasiae. Next base: position 219,306 of record JAGKQI010000071.1, on the reverse strand, counting down.
GGGCTTGCTGGTCGTCCAGGTGGACGTGAAGGGCTTTGAGAAGCCGTGGATCGTGTTGATCGATTCGGGGGCGTCTGGCAACTACGTCAGACGCTCCACCGTTGAAGGTAGTCAGCAATATGCTGAGGCGCTTCGAGCGCGAAGAGGTGACACAGTCACAGTCCGTCTAGCGACGGGCGTCCGTGTCACGGTGGCCAAGGTCCCCATGGACCTGCGGCTGAAGTTCTTGGACTTCGATAGCGTGGAACGCTGCTTGGTCCTGGACCTGGATTCGAGGTACGACCTCATCCTTGGCATGGCGTGGCTGGAGCGCCACGAGCCATGGATTGATTGGAGGTCGAAGACCTTAGGTGCTACGCACTTCTCTCCTAGTGGAGCTTTGGCGAGTCATGAACCCACCTCTGCTAGGAAGCAGAAGCGCTATTGGCGCGAGCATCGAGCCGAGTCGGCTACGATGCTGGAAGTCGGTGTGTCCGAGTTGGTGGACAGCACCGAGTGCGAGGACCGCAGTCCTGTTGAGCGCGTAGCGCTGGTTGACAGTGAGTCAACGTGTGGGCAAAGCTCACGTAACCCCTGTGGGGCGGCACGTACTCCGCTGAGTGACGCCGGTCATGGACCGTCACTGGATGCCGATGGCATCGGGCCTTACCAGGCCGTGAACTGTGGGGCGGCACGTACTCCGTCGAGTGATACTGGTCGTGGACCAAGTCGATCGCTGAGTGTCTCTGACACTGGACCTGTTACGGTCATTGATTGTGCAGCGGCACGTACTCCGCTGAGCGGCATCGGTCGTCGACCGAGTGGATCGCAGAGTGTCACTGAAACTGGGCCTGAAGGGGCCGAAACCTGTGCGGCGGCACGTACTCCGTCGAGTGGACGTTCGTCGGCTAGACGACGACGTCGTAAGGCCCTATGGGCGAGACGCTCTGCGTCTGAGTCGTCCGTGACGTCAAGTGTCAACGCACGGGAGGGCTGTGGGCAGCTATACACTCTGGTTGATGGAGTGGACGGCAGTGCCGAAGGCAGCGTCCTGCTGGACGGACTGCCGAGTGTTGACAAGCTCCTTGAGCTAGAGGAGATGTCGTTCGCCGACTTTGGCGATGCCTTGAAGGCTGGCGGACTCGCCGAGGTGGTCATCGTTCGGCCTGAAGAGGAGTTAAACTCATCGTCCCTCGTTGACGAGTCCGTCTTGGCCGAGGTCAAGAAGGCGCTGAGCGCCAGGAGTGGATCGGAGATCCTCAAGAATCCCTCGGATCCCTTCTACTCCTTGCTGAAGGAATATGGAGACGTTGTCTCAAAGGAACCACCGAGTGGCCTGCCTCCTGACCGAGGCGTTCGTCACGAGATCGACTTAGTTCCCGGAACTAAATACTGCGTGACCCGGCAGTGGCCTCTTCCTAAAGAGCAATGCGACGTCATTGACGCCTTCTTCCGTGCTAAGCACGCGGCGGGTCTCGTGCGCGAGAGCAAGTCTCCGCACTCCGCGCCAACGTTCTGTGTCAGAAAGCCGAATGGCAAGTGGCGTATCGTTCACGCTTTTAACAAGCTCAACGCTGCCACGATTCCGGCGCAGACGCCGATTCCTAGGAAGGATGTTCTTCAGAACAACATGGTGGGTTGCACCATGTACAGTGCGCTCGACTTAGTCGATGGGTACTATCAGCTGCTCATGCGAGCCAGTGATATTCCGCTTACAGCGGTGAGCACCCCGAGCGGTATGCTCTGGGAGTGGCTCGTCATGCCCTAAGGGCTGTCGAATGCGCCTGCAACGTTCAATCGTCTAGTGACGCAGTTGTTCAGGCCCCTACGGGCATTCGCACAGACGTACTTTGACGATGTGTTCGTCCACAGTCGTGCTGAGCACGGGAAGACTGATGTCGAGGTACACGTGGAACACGTGAGAGCAGTTCTCGAGTGCATGCGCACCAACAAGTTGTACGCCAACGCGGACAAGTGCGTCTTTGGCGCGGAGGAAATCCCTTTCCTAGGGTGCTTCATTGGGAAGCATGGCCTTCGTGCTGATCCAGCAAAGGTCAAGGCCATTGTGGACTGGCCGGTTCCCTTTAACCAGAAGGACTTGCGTAAGTGGCTGGGCTTGGCCAACTACTTGCACAAGTACAGCGAGAACTACGCTGAGTTGGCTCGGCCACTGTCGGATCTCCTTAAGAAGGATGCCGAATGGGCATGGCGTGCTGAGCACGAGAGTGCGTTCACTCGTATCAAGGATAGCCTGCTTCAGGCACCGATACTGGCGTTGCCAGACCCCGATCGTCCGTTCATCGTCGTCTGTGACGCCTCGGACTTTGCCATCGGCAGTGCTTTGCTACAAGCGGACGCCGACGGGCGCGAACGCGTCATTGCGTTTGAGTCTCGACAGCTCAAGGCTGCTGAGAAGAACTATCCAGTTCATGACAAGGAGCTACTTGCGATGAAGTACGCTCTCGTCAAATTCAGGGTTTACCTGCTCGGCTCCAAGCCGTTTGTGATCTACACGGATCATGCGTCACTACGCACAGCGACGCAGACGCCTCACCTCTCGCAGAGGATGGCTCGATGGCTCTCCTTCTTTGCGGAGTATAACTTCGAGGTGAAGTACAAGCCTGGCAGGCAGAACGTCCTCGCTGACGCGTTATCACGTCGCCCGGACTATGAGTTATCTCATGTCACCTCGGTGACGTCGTCCGTGACGGACATGGTTCGAGCAGCGTACGCTCAGGACGACTCTTGTGTCGCGCTGCTTCAAGCTCTAGGGAGCGATGAGTTTAAGGACTCAAAGGTGACTCTGTCACGACGCCTAAAGGCGAGACTACAACGCTATAGCCTGGAAGGCGGTCTGCTGTACTAAAGCACGGGTCAGGATGACCCACCACGTGTGGTGGTTCCTCACGATGAGGACCTGAAGTATCGTATCCTCTATGAGGCCCACGACACGCCCACAAGCGGCCACCTCGGTCGCGAGAAGACCTACGTGTCGCGAAGTCGGTGAAACTTTGGTCGCGGAGCAGGGGGCGTATAGTGAACCCTAGTTATACGACTACTGAAAAGGGGTTTTCAGAGCCGTACAACGATAGGTTGGCGTGTGGTACCTTGCGGTATCCTCGTGGGTTCGTTGTCTTCGGAAATATGACCCTCGCCGGAGTCTGAGAATGTGTTGTGAAGAGAAGTAGGGGTTCCCTTGGAGTCTGGTGTCGGTATTCAGGAGATCCTTCCAGGAGCGTTCGGGAGTCGGAATCTCTGGGAACCAAGATGGTTTCCAGGAAGTCGGTGGTCGAAAAGAGGTGGATATACCAGAGAAAGCCTGAAATCGGTGTCTGAATATCACAAATCCAGAACCGAGATGCCTGACTTTCAGAGATAAACAACCAATATACAGAGTTCGAAAATATACAAATATATACAGCCGTTCTTATTCTTTCTAGGCCCTTGAACGGTGGGCTAACACTCCAGGTCAAGTAGGGACTTGCTACCAGACACCTGGTCTGTCTGGTATCCCTTTACGTTCGCGCACCATCCTCTAGTATAGAGGGAAAATATAAACCAATACAATCGGCTATATATAACAGTCTACCTTGCACTCTGAAAACGACTGTCTAGTTTCCAGAGCCTGTCCAAACGAGCAATATGAAATGGGCTACCGCTAGAGACAAAACAAACGACCCAACTAGGATATGGAATAGGCGGGTCCTTTCAGGTCGCTACGTTACCTGATCTCCGCCTAAGGGGATTGAATAGGCGAGAGATCACACGGCAGCGATGCTTGGCATGGCCTTGCAAACAGAAATACAACGACTTCTGGGTTACACGGCAAATTGAACTCTGTTTATCGTTTATCTTCCTCATAGCTATCATATATCTCTGGTAACTCTCTTCTTCTTGTCGTCTTTTGCGTCCTTTATGCAGTCAGTCTTCATATCTCAGGTACTCTTGGTCTTTGTATACATCTGGTACTTTGACTCGGCCTCAGTATGCAGTCTGTGCAGCCGATCTCGATGGGTTGACAGGTAGAGACGTCATTACGGGGGATGTGCAGGTCAGTAATCACTTGAATGCGTGACTTGAACTTGGGTTCACTTGGTTTCAGTATGGTCTTGGATCTTCGGTGGTTTCAGAGTCTGGTATCCTGGTTTTCAGAGTCTGATATCACTTGCTTTTCAGAGTCTTAGTCACTCAGAGTTAGAGATACCAGAGTCTTGAGTACGAAACCAGAGTACGGAGCACCAATGCTACAACGAACATGAAGATCTTGAGGGTTGCGCGGGTGCGCGGCGTCCGGCGCGCGATACTTGGTCTCTGCGGGTATACATTGTGAATCCTTGAACCATCCATCGTCGCGCTGGACGGTAACGGGATGAGGTCTCTCAGAGATACGTTCTTCTGAGAGACTTTCCGCCAGAACTTAGGCACTCATCGTCGGGGAAAGTCCGGTGACCAGACAGAGTGTAGTTGACCTTCAGAGTTGTGCACACTCTGAAGTACACTTCTGGTCCTTTGGGCCCCTTTACAGTCAGGCGAAGGTTTATCCACAATCTTCCACAGATGTCGCACGGGTGCGGCCGCGTCCCAAAGTCCCTTTCGCTTATAACCCATAGTATAACCAATCACATCGTAACGTAATATCCACCTGTCGCTCGAAAATCGGAATTAACATCATGTCAACCGCCCCTCCTGGTCACGATCCATCAGTGCGGAACTTTCTCCAAGCTGTGTATCATGGCCAGGCCTATCAAACATTCTGATAGACGGTTTTCAGAGCGTAGCGTAGCTGCAACTCTTTGCCAGTTGCCTGGTTTTCAGAGTCTCTGGTGTCCCGTCGCACAATCTGATTCTCTCAGACTCAGAAACTTGAATTTGACTTGCCTAACAGGCGGTCATTTCCAAAACTCCGTCCTTTCGCTCATGACTGAGGAAACGAACACTTCCCTGAGCTCAAACGCCCCAGCGAGTGGGGTGGCAGGCGATGCCACAGGTACTTGTCCTGATTCAGCAACTGCCGGTATATCGCAGGGTGGAGATGTTGGTTCAGCCACATCGCCAGGTGGCAGCCCTAGCGCCCCAGCCCATGCATCCAAACCTACCGACTCACAGGTCGATGGTCCGATTGGGGACCTCCCTGGTGATGACATGAACTCGGCCGGTGCTGGTGATCTCTCGCCACCGGTGGCTTCACGTGGGGAATCTCACTCTGAATTCTCTGAGGGTACTCCTGGTGTCTTCAGACCGCAAGCCTTTGGTGCTCCACGGCTTTTGTCCACAGAAGAGGTTGATCGGCTGTTTCGTAAGGGTCTGGTGACGTCCACAGGAGACCAAGTCACGGCGTTGGGGGACTCTGTTGTTCCCCAGAATTATATTGCTCCCATCGTCAAACCAGAGGGACGTGCCTTTCTGGTGAGTACTCCTGCACGGGCTGAAGATTTCAGAAGAGGGCGTCACATAGCGAACGCGTATGGTGGCCCCTGTGTACTCGTGGGTTACGAGGCACTCACTGATGAAGACTTCCGGGAGCTGGAGCGGGTGATCCCAAGCTTCGATCCTGACGAAGTCGTGTCTCCGTGCGCCCAGACTCCAGAAGTGCGTACTCTGGATGCTTTGACGTCGTCTGTGGATGTTCGCCGGGAACTGGGGTCTCTGGTTTCTCACGTCTCCCCCACTCGGCTTGCCGAGAAAGTTTTTCGGACGGCCGGATGCCTAAAACTTATGACTGCTGCTCACCGTCGCCTTCGGGAACGTGTTGGTTCTCAGAACGGTGTCGCTTTGATTGATGCTGCAGCAGCGCGCTCTGAATGCGAAGAAATCAAGCGTGAGTGGGTACTGCACTGTCAATACTGGAAACACGAGCTTAAGTGTGCCCAGCAAGACGCCGGTGTGGTAGAAGAACGCATGACTTCGGAGCTTCAGGATCTCAAGGCTCACTACCAGGACCAAGTGGAAGCTCTGAAATCGGATAAGGCTGCTCTGAAATCCCAAGTCGCTGATCTTCAAGCGCAGGTCTTGATTCTGAAATCGCGTCCTGAAGTCGAGCCCACAGATCCATGGGGATTCTCAGAGTTCTTACAAGAGAACTCTGAAATCTCCGGTAATTGGGATCGGCTCCACGACCTTCTGGTGTCGTTTCAGGAGAATACTATCGTTCCTGATAACTTGGACGACTGTCATCAGTGTGGCAGCTTTGGACGCACGGAAGAAGCCTGTTCCTGATTTCAAGAAACGGCTTTCTGAAGAACGAGCTCGTTGGGCTGCTGAGAAGGCTGCGAAGACCACCAGAGTTCTGGATCTTACTCGTCCAAGTGCTGGAACCTCAGAGTCCAAGAGCGAGAGCCCACGGTACCTGTCATATCCACCTAAGCCCCAGACTCTGAAATCATCTCCGAAGCGACCGTTCAAGTGGGACTCCAAGAATTTGCAGCGTCGCCCGTCCGGACACAAGCCCGTTGAAGAGTCGGCGCTTCCGGCGAATGCAGATTCTAAGGTGGCAAAGTCTGAGGTCCACAAGAGGCTCCCTGGTGACGTGGTCTGGAAGGAAGTTCGACCCGACCTCCGCCAAGCCCTGCTATCTGGGATCAAGTATGATAAAGCCATGGAGTGGTTAGCGTCGGACAAAGAGGCTCACAGTCTCTTTAGCAGTCCGGTTCTCATTCAGATGTTGGTGAGCCTGGTATTCTCTCGTCGCCTGGATTCTACTCTCTGGGCCAAGTACGTCCCTGAAGTGTATTACCAGATGGCCGAAGAGGTGGTGGATCGTCACATCTCAGCTGGTACCGAGCCTGCAGCCTGGGGTGATCTGGATGGTCACGTAAATTACCCAGAAAGTGATGTCGAGTCCACCGCCGACAACCCCAAGGATGATCCGGATTACAAAGATTCTGGTGTGGTCGAGTCTGGAGACGAAGATGACGACGGGAGCTCAGATGACGGTGCGTCTGACGACAGCGATTCCGAGAGCGACAAGTCTGAAGACAAGAAGTCTCAAGATAAGAAGTCTAGGAGCAAGAAGTCTGGGGACAAGAAGTCCGGGAGCAAGAAGTCTGGAGACAAGAAGTCTGATGACCACCCACGTCCTGGCTCCAAGCGTCCCCGGGACTCTGATGACGACTCAGACTCTGATGACGACTCAGACTCTGATGATGGACCTATCATCCCCACCAAGAAGTCCAAGAGAAGTATCGCATCCGTAAAAGCCCATACCAGTCCCAAGTCTCGCCCGAAATCCACCAGTGGAAGTGGGTCGAAGTCCAAGGGTTCTTCAGGGAAGGCACGTAGTCTGGTATCCAAGCCTTACAATTCTCTGACGGTCAAGGAGCTCCAGGTGGTGGAAACACCAGACTGTGAGGCATCCTCCTGGTTGTACTATGGCATCAGAGTACAGCGAGTGAGCTCCACTAGGACCACCACTGGCCAGACATTGGGTTTCCCAGACTACGAGGTACACAAGCACTCATGTGCCATCCTCAAGAAGCGCTGGGACTCTGAGCGGTACTGTGCGGTCATCCGCAAGAAGCGCGCCCCTTGGGAGGTCATGTTCGACAACAGATTCTCAGAGTTTTACTTCCACAAGCGGGACGAACTGGGACCCATGGTGTTGGCTGACGTAGAAGACATTGTGCGCAGCATGAAGAAGCACGCTCAAGCCTTCTGGGAGCGAACGCATTGGGTGACCATGGATGTTGAGGCTGACGACAAGTCTGCGGAGCTTCACAAGTACCGGTCCATGCGTCGAGCCGCCATGATTCGTCAGCACAACGCCCTCATCCGAAAGGTCCTGGGGCACAAAGATTTCCCAGAGTCGTTGCTTTCAGAGCCTGGCATCTGGGTTGTCCCAGACAAGTCCTGCCCTTGGATCTGGCAAGATCCCAGAGTCGCAGAGCTCGGGGGTCCCAAGTGTCTGAGTCTGGAGACGCAACTGGGTGACTTGGACGCGATTGAGCCTGCTCGGATGCAATGGGCCACGGTGAATGTGGACGAAGAGTGGCTCCAGTACGTCCCCGCTGACGTCAAGAAGGATCATATGACACCTACGGAGCGTTCCGAGAACCCGATCTCCCTTCGCTACTGAAGCTCAGGTGTCCACCATGGTGCCCACGGGAAGGCTGCATTTTCGAGAAGCCAAATAGTTGTCTGCATTTGTGACGTAAACCCCTGGCCTCAGTGTAGCTTCCTAATCCCTTAATCTTTCAGTATCATTCCACGTAATCACACTTCTTCTCATCATCTCATTGTTCATAACCTCGTATCCTCCAGCACTTAATTCTCCACAAACTCACTTCCATATTCACATTCACGCAGTCGTTTTATATAAGCAGTAACATGGTCGATCACATATCCAAACGCACGAATTTCAGAAATAGGTCTCTGAAAACACGCACTCAGACTACCACACTCTAAAAGTCAATGTCCGAAATCCTTCAGATATCAGACTTCCAGATGTGTTTTCAGAGTTATTAGACTCTGGGGTGATCGTCTCCAGCCTGTATCGCCTGAAAACGGGCTCGTGCTCGTGCACTCTGGTTGAATTCGTAAAGTAATGCTCCACAGTTCAACTTCGATAACGGTAACCACTCAGTTTCATCGTAACCTTTCCACTTAATCAGATATTCGCGCAGGCGTCTGGACGTCCTGGTACGCTTGTTCCAGCGGGTATCCAGAATCTTCTCCACTTCATACTCGTCGTTTTCAGTATCAGGTTCCCAACTATCTTCTGGTAACAGGGCGGCGTCAAAATCATCATCTTCTGGAATCTGGAGTTCCACCGTGGGTCGTCTGGGGAACAGAGCCCTTGGCTTCAGACGGCTCACATGCACCCAGGGGTTCACGCGGTAGCCGGTATCTTCAACCTTGAGTCGTACTCTGAAATCGTCCAGCATCTCCTCGATCCTGAAGGGTCCGTGCCACATGTGTGCTAGTTTTCTGCTCAATCCCGTTTGTACCTTAGGGATGTAGAGCCATACGGCGTCGCCTTTAGCGAAACCTGACTTCAGACGCTCTGATAACTCGTTCCACTTTCTGGTCTGTTCTTCAGACCGGTCACGCTTTGCCTTCTTCTGGAGATCTTCGGCACATGCCAGAGCATAGCTATAGTCTCGTTGCATCTTCCGTCTCCATTCGTACGCAGTTCGCTCCTGAGTCGTCGATGGCTTGGGTCCAAGCATAGCGGACACCGTCCCGTGAGCATCCCAACCATGTACCAGGTAGAAAGGCGTTTCCAGACGAGTGGCATCGAATGACGTATTCAGGGCAAACATCAGACGTTCGGCGTGATCATCCCAGTCACTTTGATCAGCTTCAGAGATGTATGCCTTAATCGCGCGCACCACAGTCTGTACTGATCTCTCTTGCTGGCCGTTGGCTTGAGGCCGGTACCCTAGAGTAGCTCGTTGTCTGCTACCCAAAAGTTCCCTGAAACACTTGAACACCTCACCATAAAGCGAGGATCTTGATCATGACGAATCAGAGAGCTAGCACCAAAGTTTCTGAAAACGCGTTCCTCATAAGCCTCTGCTACATCCTGAGCAGTGGTGACACTCATTGGCTTGCACATCACGTATCCTGAAAACATATCCTGGAACAGCAAGAGAAATGTGTTTCCACGTGCGGATTTCGGCATGTGGGTCACAAAATCCATAGACACCACTTCAAATGGCCGGCTGGGCTCAATATTTCCAGGGGACGGTCCAGGATTTGGGGGTCGCCCCTTGCCACTGGCACAGTCTACGCATTCCTTCACAAATCTCTCCACATCGGCATACATACCCAACCAGTAAAATTCCGAACTCAACTTCTCAAAGGTTCTCCTGATTCCTTGATGTCCACCTTGGTAGTCTTCATGAGCATAGTGTAACAGGTCTGGATACAAGTCTCTGGGAACCACCAGTCTGAGTTCGTCAACATTGTCCCGGGGCCGCTCTCGAGTAGCGCGACTCAGGCGATATAGTACATCTCTAGAATCCAGAACGAAGTCCTCAGCAACTCTGGCAAGCTTCCTGACTCGGGGTCGTGGTAAATCTCCCACGTCACCTTTCAGAAACTTCATGAGTTCAACCAAGTACGGGTCCTGGCTCTGATGCGCCTTGATCCGTCGCCAGCGTTCTGCCTGGAACTCCAAAGGCCCCAAAGGTTCTCGTTCGTCATCATCCTCAGGCAGATTAGCGTCAGGCGGAGCTTGGGCACGGGTTACAGCAATCAATACTCTGACCGATCGAGGCAGGGGTGCGGATTCCGGATCAAAAACATTCTCAGACTCTGGTGATGCATTATGATTTTCAGAGTCTGGTATTTTTGACTCTTGAACTTCCATGTCCGGGTTTGAACAAGGCTTCATCAGTTTCTCATGAACTTTGGATACCAATTGCAGGTGCATAAGTTCTTCCTCGTCTCGCACCTGCCAAGCTTTCTAAAGGGTCAAAGTCTTCGAGGTCAGGTAATCCGCCGCTTGGTTAAACTCGCGCTTCACATGCACCAACTTCAGAGTCCGAAACTTGGTTTTCAGAGACTCAAATTCGGCCAACCTCCGTTGCAAGTTAGGCTGATTGCAGTTGATTAGTCCCTGAGCCTGTTGTATCGCGATGCGCGAATCTCCCACAACCACCAACTCCTGTATTCCGTGGTCGAGTGCCATCTTCAGACCATAATTCAGGCCACAGTATTCCGAGTCATTCACCGTGACATCCGTCAGGGGAAACCCTCGGGCTTCCAGAACGCTCCACCCCGGGAGTTCCCAGAGTATACACCCACAGCTTCCCAGACGGGTAGACGTCTTTGCGGCACCATCAAAACTCAGAACATAGCCCTGATAATCTGCTTCCAGCATTTCCACACTGATAGGAACTGGCGGCTTGACTCGCCCCTTGACTGGGATCAGATTTTCAGAGACTTCGTCCAGATGCTCCCTGGGGGTAATGCCCGCACCGAGTATAGCTGGGAGTCCATCTTCGTCGCTAAACCCGGCGGATCTCCAAGTTCCACTGCGACAACTTCAGACCCCACTTGACGTTTCTGCCGTCGGTGGAACTCGATGTCAGCAACCATTTCAGGACAGAGTATCTGGTATAAACCACAATCACCGGACTTGACTCCACCAGAGCTCTGAAGTTTTCTAAAACTCTGAGGATCGCAATCACCTCTTTCTCAGCGATATGATACCTGAGTTCGGCATCGTTCAGTACACGACCCGTAAACCGGACTGGGTGTATTATTCCCTCATATTCTTGTCCCAAGACTGCTGAAGCAGCCCAAGGGTTCGCATGCGGAATGACAACAAACGGTCTGGTTCGGTCTGGATGTCTGAGTAGTGGAGTAGAGACTATCTTGCGTTTCAGAATTTCGAATGCCTCTTTCGCACGAGTCAGGTCTCGTCCAGCGCGAATCTGCTCGTCTGTCAACTCATAGAGAGTAGCAGCGATCACCGGTAAATCCTCAATAAACTTGTTGTAATAGTTGAGGCTTCCCATGAAACTCTGTACTCCCTTCAACGTAGACGGAAATGGCAGTTCTTCAACTCCTTTGACAATCTTGGGTGTTGCCCTCAGACCCTCGGCACTGATTTCGTGGGATAGGTACGGTATCGACAACTTCCCGAACTCGCTCTTGGGCAAACTCACAGAAATATTCCAATAGCGAAGTCTGAAAAGCAGGGCGTTCAAGTCGTCACATAATTGGTCCAAAGTCGGTGCTCCATGTGCGATGTCGTCGATGTATGAACTCCTCCCTAGGACTGGGCCCATGCATGTGGGGACGGGAATATTCCTCTGAAAGACGGTCATCTGACTTGTGAGTGCTGGCATCTCTGAAATCGGAGTATGGTTCTCAGAGTCTGAAAGATGCTTCTCAGAGTCCTGAGGCTGGAGTTGTAGGAATTCCAGAACCTCCGCATCAACTTCAGCTTCTTCTTCTGGTGACAGTCTCACGAATCCCCACAGGCAATTGTCCAACATAGCCTGATACACAAGAGGGGCGTTCTTCAGACCAAACGGCATCCTTACCCACTGAAAATGCCCAAACGGGCAAATGAAGGCTGATATCAGCCGTGCACGCTCCGTCATCCTGATCGCCCAGAAACCGCTAGCCATATCCAGGCTCATAAACCACATCGCAGCCTCAAAACCGATTAGGAGGTCGTCAATAAGAGGCAGAGGGTAGCGCGACAGTTGAATAAAGCCATTCACAATGCGATAGTCGATACACATTCGAATGTCAACACCATTCTTCTTGAGAACGATCACAATAGGAGATGCCCACGGGGAGTTAGAGTACTCGATCAAACCAGTTTCCAGGAGTTTCTTTAGAAGCTCGTACACCTTCAGCATGAGATGAGGAGCGACGGATCTCGGACGTTGAGCTACCGGTTTGGCATCTCCCACATCCAGATCACAGACCACGCCCCTTGCCGATGCGGGTGCTGCATTGCCATCTCCCAGGAATATTTTCCTGTGGTACCTCAGAATATCACGCAGTTTCTTCTCCATTTCTGGGGTCGTCTTTCCTGGTTCTCCAACATCAGCGTTATCGATATCACATTCTGGTGTCAACTCTCCCAGCTCAGGCAACATGACCAGTTGGTCGCGTAATTGAGCGAGGAGTTCCGTGCCTTCTCGCATATATACACCTGGCTCCAAGTCCAATTCTTCATTCGAAACATTCATGCACCGCTCGTATTCCACTCGTAATTTTTCCACAGGCGTTCCAGGCATCCTCTGAATGGGGATATCCCAGGATTCATCCATTAGGTCGAAATCATCCGCGGGTAACTCAGGGGTCTGAGAGTCACCTAAGCGACACTCAGGCTTTGAGTCAAGGACGTCACCGGCAATAACAACGGACGAGTCACCAGGGTCTGTATGTGGAGTACTTTCAGAGGATGTTTCCAAATCTCTGGTATCTGTACTGATGTCCGCACTTCCCGTTGATTCACCGGAGCAACCATCCTCCGTCTGGGTGAATGCATCCAGGGCGAAGCGTACTCGTTTCACGGTCGGTGGTGAATCTGGTTTCACGAATTGTACTCGAGCGTTATCGAACCTTGGTCGTTGCAATATTTCAGTTGGCCATGGGTAGTCTGGGCGATCTACACACGGGGGTCGCGGCATCAAGGCCTCCAACTCCGCCTCTCTCTTCATACGTTTCTTAGTCTCTGGTGACGGGGTGCTTTCCAGAATCAGAACTTCCCAGTCACGATAAGCAGCGGAACCTGGACGCACGAAACGTCCATGCCTTGGGAAGAAACCATATTCCACGATCCTCGCAACATCGGAAAGTTCATTGACCCACGTGTTCTTATCAGAGATATTTACCACGCGAACGGCCACAGGCCAAGATCGAGCCGCATAGATCAGCTGGGTAACTCCAGCGATCACCGCGTCCGGCCCACACGACCTCCCTTTGGGGTTCGTTGGTCCATAGTCGATTCGGACAATAAACTCTTCACCCGGACTCAGAAGAACAGCCTCACTAGGTCTGACCGACCTGTTACGACCAATATGATCACCAGGTTCCCAATTACACATCATCACTACTACCTCGTCTGGTAACGACACCAGACCTTCACGAGCGCTAATTCTCACTCCAGCAGCAAACATAAAACCCATTCCCAGAAGTACGTCAATTCCTTCACCGATATTCGCGACCCAAACATCCACAATATATACCACCCTTGGCCCGAGTGTCAACTTGATCTCAGCGCTGGCACCGATATATGTTGGAACACCACCCATCCCCGACACCTTGGTCTGCTTGTGCGACTTAAGTCTGAGTCCGAGCTTACGCGCAAAGTCGTAACTCAGAATATTTATGGTCGCACCAGTATCCAAGAGAATCTTGGTCCGATGGTCATTCACAGCACCGTACACCATCACCACATCCCTCTTCGAACGATCAGGATAGTTATCCTCCCACCAGCCATAACACTCGCCATCCTTCAACCTGAACGACACTGTGTCGTCTGATGTCGGGTCGGTGTCTTCAACGATCTCAGGTAACTTGTTCCCTGAGTTTCCAGAAGGTATGGTTGATTCTTGGGCAAAAGTAGTCATGCATTGTTGAGTGTTATCTTGAGTCTTCCTCAGCTCTGGTCCTACACACACTAGAACACATAACTCTGGGGTAACGCCATGCCCGGCGCGTTTCGGATCCCCATCCGACGGGCATATTAGTTTAACGGCTTCCCAGAGTCTGCCTCATCACTCAGGAGTTTCTCCCGTAGGTGGTTCGGCATGTCCTTGAGTGCACCTTGTCGAGCGAGTTGCTTGAGTGCTTCCAGAGTTTTCAGATCTTCACAGGGTTTTCCAGGATGTACTCTTCCACATACTTCACAGGGTGGCATCCGACACATTCGACTCGGGTGTCCCTTTTCCTGGCATCGGTCACACGTGATATCTCTCCAGCAATCTTCCTCTGAGTGTCCTGAGCGTTGACATTTTTCACAGAACTTGTTCCAGTAGCCACTATTCTCATGACGCCTCTGGTGGAATCCTTGACCTGACGATCCCGACGGAGATTGGGGCGGTGGGCGCCATCCCATATTGTCCATCACTCGATATACCTCATTCGTCAGAGTCTGCGTCCAATCTGCACTTGGTGGGGCCTTTGAATTGTTCGAAGATGCTTGCACATTACTCTTATCACGAGCAGACTCTGAAGTCGCACTTGGAGTTCTGGAATCACCCGTCTGATCTCTGGTATCCTGATTGGATTTCAGAGATTCCTTATGGTTTTCAGAGTCTTCAGAGTCATAGTCTTCAGAATCCATATCTCTTGCGACGTAAGTCCGATGCACACGCTTGGGCTTGAACTGTCCTCGCGGAATATTGTCAGCCCGGAAATCTCGAGACTTGGCAGGGGTCATTTCTTGGTCACCAGTTCGCCACACGTCTTCATCTTGCTGCACCGCATATTCCAAGTCTGAAATCCGTCGAAATCTCTGACCTTGCAGCGAAGTTTTCAGACGTGCATCTTTAAGCTTCGTGATGAATCGTAGTACATGTTTCTCAAGGCGCTTGGACGACTTTCTGAAATCGATGTCAGCCTTCCCAGCAGCAGAATTAAGTCGGTAGAAAAATTCAAGCGGAGTCTCAGAGTCCTTCATAGCCATCGTAAAGTACCTCTCAGAATAGGATGACCGAGCTTTGCAATAACGTTTCTTGAACTCTGAAGACAGCTCTTTCCAGTCACGGGACACACTTTTGGGAAGCTGGTTAAACCAGTCTCGCGCAGACACCGGGAGCTTCAACTTAAGTTCCTGGATGCGCGTCTTAGTCGACCAACCTCCTTGAGAAGCCATATTCGTAAACCGCTCCCACCAATGGACACGTTCCCTGAGTGTAGCTCTGGGGTCGAATTCTCCAAGGTTGTTGGAGTTCATGAACGGCCTCAGTGTCAGAAGTGTGGTTCCGGCTTGCGCTTGAGTTGCTGCCGTCAAATTCACCACTTCACCTGGCTCCGAGTTCTCCGATGACGAGCTCGCAGAGTCTGAACTTGAATCGTCAGAGTCTCCACCAGAGTCTGGCGCTCTATCATGACGCTTCGCTCTGCGAGACGCTCTTCGATCTCCATTAGGCCGTCTAGCTTCAGTTCTCTGCGGCGGATCTCGTCTCGGAGTAGACGCACGTCTGGTATCACCCTTGGTCTCTGTCACCGAAGTCGCTTGAGTCACGTAGCAGTAGTAGCGCCGCCATTCCTCTCGGCCTTCACTCGCTTCGTTCCCGTGCTTCGTGCAGGGGTGCCTTGCTGGAAGGTTGCAACCTCTCGAGATTCCGTCTTGAGAGCCGGTGAATGTGACATGGGTTCAACCCCAACCCTTCTTGCGTCACTTCTGATTTCCGACCCTGATACTGGATACATAGTTGCAACTTCAGGGTTGCCTGTTTGTAACACTTGGTTTGAAGTTGCTGAATCAGGGTGACCGACCCTTCGCGCCTCTTGAACTTGGGATAATGTCGCTCGAAGGTTTCTCAACTGACCGGCTTGGAACCGTTGCATGTTCTGAGAACTTTCTTTCTTCCTGTCGCGCTCGGCTTCCAAATCCTTCATTCGCTGCTGTAAGGCTTCCATTTGAGAAATCCAGTCCCGTTTCATCTCGTCAGTCGCACGTGCACGTTCGGCTTCAGTCTCAGCCTCTCTTTGTCGCCAGCGTTCAGCAAACTCTGATTCCAGACGTTGGTTTTCAGAGTTCCGGAGCTCCGTTTTCAGAGTTTCCAACTCTGCTGTGCTGCGATTTCTGAGTTTGCTCTCAGACACCAGACTTCTGCGTTCTTCAGCGTCGTCCGCACGTCTCTCAGCCTCCAATCGCGCGTTTTCAGAGAACGTCTGGAATCCATGGAGCGTGAACGTCGACGTGAACAACGGGAACTTGATACGCGCCAGCAGATCCAGACCCTCACCGACCGACTACTTGAGTCTGAAAGCGCCAGACTGGAAGCCCAGAGACGCGCGGATGACTTGGAAGAACGTCGGAGTCAAGCGTCAGAGTCCAAGCCCAGGTATCATTCGATATCGTCTGAGAGACAGGTGTCCGACGAACAAGCTTCTGGTAAACAGTTTTCCGACAGACAGCGTCTGGAGACCGAGTTTGCAGATCGCTGGAAACAACGGGAAGCCGAGGCCGAAGCCGAACGTGCGCGTTGGGCAGACGAGCTGAAACGTGACTGGATTTCGGAAATGGAGACCTTACGACAGCGGGTGCACGACGTGGAGGCGGAGCGCGACAGGGACCGAGAAAGTTCCCAGAACATGCAACGCTTCCAAGCCGGAGAATTGAGGAACCTTCGTGCAACACTGTCCCAAGTTCAAGGGGTCGCTCACCCTAAAGTAGCAACTTCAACCCAGATCTCCGGTGAACATGACCCTAAACCGGCAACCGGACTTCTGGTGAACAGTCGGGATACGGGAGACTGTACACCTGGGGTTAGGGGATCAGAAGGAGTCGCCAGTAGGGGTAGGGTTACACCCATTAAAACGACGGAGGCCTTCCATCCGCCTCTTCCCCTACGGAAATCGACCGACACCAAGCGCGCGAAGGCTGGAATGTAACGGGGTTACACGGCGCTGCGCGCCTTGGCTACAATAGGTGTGGTATACACCATCCAGGTCACAAGTCACAGATCCGTGTACAACACATAGTGTTTCTCACACGTCACATATGTAGCCAGTTGCTGGCTGTTAGCTCAGAGCCACACATTACATTTGATTAGGATTTAGTATGTTAGATACTAAATCCGTTACATTCAGGATTAGGGCAATAAAATAAATAAAAATCAGTTTGCATTTTACATAATTAGTGTTAGTTCCTTTTATTATAGGGACACTGATTGTGAGAGTCCTGCATTTAGTGGACTACTTGGTTCTTTGTGTATAGAACCGAAGGCTAGTGCCTTGCAAGCAGGACTCTACAGAGTCAACCCAACTTCCCTCTGTGCCGTGCACACCTACGCAGCCCGCTGCATCTGGTGCCACTTGTAGTCAATCCAACTCCTGAGTTGAAGACTGTGTCTCTGTGAGAATGGAGCCAGAGAAGCATACGCTCACTTGACTCCGAGTCAGCGGGACACGCTTAACAAGCTTACGTCCTTGCTGGGCCCTGAAGGTATGGCGCACCTTGCGTCTCAAGGGCCGGAGGCCGTCAACGCGCTCCTGGAGGCATTTGCCTCGTACGAGAACGCTCTCGTTGAGCTTCAGCGGAATGTAAAGGAGTTAATCCTGCTCCGAGAGCTAAGCCCGTCACGCTCAGCGTGAAGACCTTCACGGGCACGAAGGGAGAGAACCTCTATTGTGGACCCGAGAGGTCGAGATGGCCATGGGGGCCACTATGCTAGCCAGTTGGAAGGCCAACGTGGCGTTCGTTACGCTCTCTAAGCTCGAAGGTCGAGCACGAGAATGGGCCTTGACGTCTGGGACGTCGGTAGAAATGCAGCCTTCCCCACTTGGGGTGAGCTTAAGGCCAAACTTACGCAAGTATTTGCTCCACCTAACCAGGCGTATCGCGTGCGGTCACGCTTCCTCGCTTGCCGACAGGGCAAGAAGGACCTGGTGGACTATGTCCAAGAGCTGCGCACGCTCATTGCCGGCATGGCTGCCGATCCTCTACCTGAGGTGGTCCACTGTGACTATCTTCATGGAAGGTCTGAAAAGAGCTGGCGTGGCCAGGACGGAGGCATTCCGTCAGAATCCTCGCACCTTCGAGGACGCTGTTAGCGTGGCATTGAATGCTGAACACAACTTTAAGTTGTCGAGGGTCGGTGCTTGCTAATAGCACAGGGTCCGGGGGACCCGAACCCATGGACCTCAGCTATGCTGAAGATGAAGTAGCCGAGCTACGAGCTGCGGTGCAGCGTATGAGCACTCGTCGGTGCTACACGTGTGGTAGTCCCACACACCTGAGGCCCAACTGCCCTCTGCGCAAAGAGCGCGCCGGCCAGAATGGCCGCAACCCTGTCGCGGGTCCCGCTTTGGGCTCTGCCCAGGGAAACGACGGCTCCCAGTAGACGCGGGGCGGTCTACTGGGGAAGAACTGAGTTCTGCAGTGCGTGAGAGGCACTGGGGCTCAGCCCCGAAGAGCTCCGTGCTCTTGAACACGGAACGTGTGAGCAAGCAGGGCTTGCTGGTCGTCCATGTGGACGTGAAGGGCTTCGAGAAGCCGTGGATCGTGTTGATCGATTCAGGAGCGTCTGGCAACTACGTCAGACGCTCCACCGTTGAGGGTAGTCAGCAATATGCTGAGGCGCTTCGAGCGCGAAGAGGTGACACATTCACAGTCCGTCTAGCGATGGGCGTCCGTGTCACGGCAGCCAAGGTCCCCATGGACCTACGGCTGAAGTTCCTGGACTTCGACAGCGTGGAACGCTGCTTGGTCTTGGACCTGGATTCGAGGTACGACCTCATCCTTGGTATGGCGTGGCTGGAGCGCCACGAGCCATGGATCGACTGGAGGTCGAAGACCTTAGCGGTGCTACGCACTTCTCTCCCCAGTGGAGCTTTGGCGAGTCATGAACCCACCTCTGCTAGGAAGCAGAAGCGCTATTGGCGCGAGCATCGAGCCGAGTCGGCAATGATGCTGGAAGTCGGTGTGTCCGAGTTAGTGGACAGCACCGAGTGCGAGGATCGCAGCCCTGTTGAGCGCGTAGCGCTGGTTGACAGTGAGTCAACGTGTGGGCAAAGCTCACGTAACCCCTGTGGGGCGGCACGTACTCCGCTGAGTGACGCCGGTCATGGACCGTCACTGGATGCCGATGGCATCGGGCCTTACCAGGCCGTGAACTGTGGGGCGGCACGTACTCCGTCGAGTGATACTGGTCGTGGACCAAGTCGATCGCTGAGTGTCTCTGACACTGGACCTGTTACGGTCATTGATTGTGCAGCGGCACGTACTCGCTGAGCGGCATCGGTCGTCGACCGAGGTGGATCGCTGAGTGTCCCTGACACTGGGCCGAGAGAGGCCGAAAAACTGTGCGACGGCACGTACTCCGTCGAGCAGACGATCTTCGGCTGAGCGAAGACGTCGTAAGGCCCTTCGGGCGAGACGCGCTCTGCGTCTGAGTCATCCGTGAGCGTCAAGTGCCGACGCACCGGAGGGCGGTGGGCAGCAATAAACACAGGTTGATGGAGTGGGCGGCAGTGCCGAAGGCAGTGTCCTGCTGGACGACTTGCCGAGTGTTGACAAGCTCCTTGAGCTAGAGGAGATGTCCTTCGCTGACTTTGGCGATGCCTTAAAGGCGGGCGAACTCGCCGAGGTGGTCATCGTCCGACCTGAGAAGGAGTTAAACTCGTCGTCCCTCGTTGACGAGTCTGTCTTGGCCGAAGTCAAGAAGGCGTTGAACGCCAGGAGTGGATAGGAGATCCTCAAGAATCCCTCGGATCCCTTCTACTCCTTGCTGAAGGAATATGGAGACGTTGTCTCGAAGGGCCACCGAGTGGCCTGCCTCCTGACTGGAGCGTTCGTCACGAGATCGACTTAGTTCCCGGAACTAAATGCGTGACCCGGCAGTGGCCTCTTCCTAAAGAGCAATGCGACGTCATTGACGCCTTCTTCCGTGCGAAGCACGGCGGGTCTCGTGCGCGAGAGCAAGTTCCGCATTCCGCGCCAACGTTCTGTGTCAGAAAGCCGAATGGCAAGTGGCGTATCGTTCACGCTTTAACAAGCTCAACACTGCCACGATTCCGGCGCAGACGCCGATTCCTAGGAAGGATGTTCTTCAGAACAACATGGTGGGTTGCACCATGTACAGTGCACTCGACTTAGTCGATGGGTGCTATCAGCCGCTCATGCGAGCCAGTGATATTCCGCTTACAGCGGTGAGCACCCCGAGCGGTATGCTCTGGGAGTGGCTCGTCATGCCCCAAGGGCTCTCGAACGCGCCCGCAACGTTCAATCGCCTAGTGACGCAGCTGTTCAGGCCCTACGGGCATTCGCACAAACGTACTTTGACGACGTGTTCGTCCACAGTCAGGCCGAACACGGCAAGACTGACGTTGAGGTGCACGTGGAACACGTGAGGCTGTGCTCGAGTGCATGCGCACGAACAAGCTGTACGCCAACGCAGACAAGTGTCTTTGGCGCGGAAGAAATCCTTCCTAGGGTGCTTCATTGGGAAGCATGGCCTTCGTGCTGATCCAGCAAAGGTCAAGGCCATTGTGGACTGGCCGGTTCCTTGAACCAGAAGGACTTGCGTAAGTGGCTGGGCTTTGGCCAACTACTTGCACAAGTACAGCGAGAACTACGCTGGCGGTTGGCTCGGCCACTGTCGGATCTCCTTAAGAAGGATGCCGAATGGGCATGGCGTGCTGAGCACGAGAGTGCGTTCACTCGTATCAAGGATAGCCTGCTTCAGGCACCGATACTGGCGTTGCCAGACCCCCGATCGTCCGTTCATCGTCGTCTCGTGACGCCTCGGACTTTGCCATCGGCAGTGCTTTGCTACAAGCGAACGCCGACGGGCGCGAACGCGTCATTGCGTTTGAGTCTCCTGACAGCTCAAGGCTGCTGAGAAGAACTATCAGTTCATGACAAGGAGCTACTTGCGATGAAGTACGCTCTCGTCAAATTCAGGGTTCACCTGCTCGGCTCCAAGCCGTTTGTGATCTACACGGATCATGCGTCACTACGCACAGCGACGCAGTCGCCTCACCTCTCGCAGAGGATGGCCCGATGGCTCTCCTTCTTTGCGGAGTATAACTTCGAGGTGAAGTACAAGCCTGGCAGGCAGAACGTCCTCGCTGACGCGTTATCACGTCGCCCGGACTATGAGTTATCTCATGTCACCTCGGTGACGTCGTCCGTGACGGACATGGTTCGAGCAGCGTACGCTCAGGACGACTCTTGTGTCGCGTTGCTCCAAGCTCTGGGGAGCGATGAGTTTAAAGACTCAAAGGTGACTCTGTCACGACGCCTAAAGGCAAGACTCCAACGCTACAGCCTGGAAGGCGGTCTGCTGTACTACAGCACGGGTCAGGATGACCCACCACGAGTGGTAGTTCCTCACGATGAGGATCTGAAGTACCGTATCCTCTATGAGGCTCACGACACACCCACAGGCGGCCACCTCGGTCGCGAGAAGACGTACGGCTCGGTGAGCTCCATGTACTGGTGGCCGAAGATGTACAAGTGGGTCAGCACATATGTGCGCACGTGCGAGACGTGTCAGCGGGTTAAACCCTCGCCGCATGCGGCTGCGCCTGTGGCGAGCTTACCTGCTACCCTCTGGGTGTTGGCAGTCCATAAGTATGGACTTTAGTGTTTGGCCTGCCGAAGGACTCGGCAGGCAACACGGCGCGTGGTGGTCTTTGTTGACCGTCTGAGGCAAGATGGCTCATCAGCGGCTGTGCCGGACACCGTCGATGGTGCTGGTACAGCGACGATCTTCATCGATCGGGTCTTCCGCCAGCATGGGCTGCCTGAGACCATTGTCTCGGATCGAGATCCCCGTTTCACGGGTCACTTCTGGACGTCCGTCTTCAAGGTGCTGGGCACTCGACTGGACATGTCCACGGCGGACCATCCGCAGACCGACGGTCAGACCGAACGCGTGAACCGCGTTCTGGAGGACATCCTCCGCAGCGTATGCGCTGAAACGCCGAAGCGTTGGAGCGCTATGCTCCCTCTCGTTGAGTTCTCCATGAACAATGCGGTGCATGCCTCGACAGGCTTCACCCCGTTCTACGTGAACGGCCTTGCGCACTTCCGCGCGTTCCGCTCACTCCGCCACGCGGTAGCCTTGGGCTTGGTGGGGAGAGGCTGTGCCGTCGCTCGGCTCCGAGCTTGCTGATATCAGCCCTTCTGCTGTGCGTAAACAAGTCGATGACTTCCTCTCGGTGAGATTGAGCGTATTACGCCGTGTACGTGACGCGATGGCTGAAAGCCAAGACGTTCAGAAGGAACAAGCGGATACAAAGGTAGAAGCAATGTATGGGAATTTAAGGTCGGTGACCAGGTTTTATTAAACGCTAAGAACCTACCCACACATGCAGTGTCAAATGTCTTTAAGACGAAATTGCGTCCGCGTTTCATCGGACCATTTACGGTCGTGGCCAAGAAGGGCCTGGCATACACGCTTGACTTGCAAAGCGGATGCGAACACACCCGGTGTTCTACGTCGGCTTGCGGTTAAGCCATATCGGGACCCCGCGGGGTGAGCGCGGAGGCGCTGGCACCGACGACACGTGCCCAGGCTGCGTCATCTGCAGCAGCAACGTCACCTGACCTCGCAACTCAGCGAGCTGAAGCTCCTGCTGGTGCAGGCGAGCAGTCGGGGACTGAGGACCTTCGAGCCAAGCCATCCGGCTTTCAATCTCCTCCATGTCATGAGCGAGACGGGCATGCGAATGCCAAACACTCTCGACATTCCCTTGAAGGGACTGAGTCTGACTCCGGAGGTACCACTGATCGAGTGATCGAGTTGGTACCAGGCGCGATGCGACAAATAGCGCTCGTCACACTCATCGAGTACGGCGTTCCGCAGCGAATCGGCCTCCTCCGCCGTTGCTCGATGAGCAGGGGACTCCCCACTAATACGTGGAGCGCCTGATGGCGCGGCGTCGCCACCGTAGTCAAAACCAGTATCTGGTGAAGTGGCGTGGATATCTCATTCCCAAAAACTCGTGGGAGTTTGAAGGGTCCCTGAGGCAGGACTGCCCTGACGTCGTGGACG
The DNA here is from genome assembly GCA_018806915.1 of Phytophthora colocasiae. Taxonomy (NCBI): domain Eukaryota; phylum Oomycota; class Peronosporomycetes; order Peronosporales; family Peronosporaceae; genus Phytophthora; species Phytophthora colocasiae. The sequence goes on along the minus strand of JAGKQI010000071.1, from coordinate 196,183 downwards.
CTTTTGATCGCGAAGATCGGGGGCGCCCGAAGGGCTCGAGGTCGACCACTCGGTCGACACCCGCTTCCTCACCACTAGTGTGAGAAGCTGACGGACCTCAGCAGCCGAGCTCAGGCTCTGGTCCGTGGCTGGCACAGCCAGCGAGTCTCCCTCGGAGACTGAAGGAGCATCCTGCGAAGCAGGGATAGGCCAGCCTGAGAGGCGGGAGCCACTGCCGTCGTGTGACGAGGAAAGCGGCCGGGCCGCACGCGTATCTTCGCGTACTGGAAGAGTAGACCTCGGCGAGGCGGACGTCCACCTCGGCGCAGCTCTCCATGAGCCGGTCAAACGACGCGAGCTTCCGTGAAGCCTCGGCCCAGGTGGCCACATGGACCATGTAGTCCCGGGTGGTCTCTCCGGTTTGGAGCAGGAGTGGATAAGTCCTCATCTGAGGTACAGACTCCCGTCGCCGTTGCTTATCTAAGCGTTGCCGATACTCGGCGAGTGTGCACACCTGCGGGGTCGAGGAAACGCTCATGGAGCCCCTGTCGCTGCTGAGTCTCAGCCACCGTACGTGGAGGATTGCCTATGGCGTAACCATGCAGGTTTGGCTGCGCCATCAACTGCTTCACCTGCTCGGCAGGGTCGCGAGGCTCGAAGCCGTAGTCGCGCGCCGCGACGAAGTCCCCACGATGTCCCGTTGGACCGGTCGACGTGACTCTGGAGCACCGCTCAGGGAAGCCTCCAGTGCCTCATCAGAGGGTTGGTGATCGCGTCTTCGACTCCCTTGAGTGACTCTGGCTCATCGCGAGCAGGAAGCGGTGGTGCGTTGCGCAACGCGTTGAGCACGAGGCTCGAAGGTCCCTCCGGGAACGGATTGGGCTGCCGCAGCTGCCGAGGAATTGAGTACCGACGCGGATCGCGTGGAGAGCGCAGCTCAGATCGGAGTCGTCCGAGGGCTCGCAGGAGCAGGAGACGCATGGGCATCGCCCTGTTCGGACTCCTCGTAGTCCACTTCGACCTCGCCTTCCTCTGTAGGAGAGCGACGTGGGTCGCGCGTCGGCGACGCTGTCGTGTACTCGAAGGGTGAGCCACCGCTACCACTTGACGTCGGCTAGCCTTGAACATCGCTCCGTAGCGAAGGCGGGACGCCGCGAAATACTCCGGAATCGGAGAGCGTGAGAGGAGCCGAGGGCTCAGAACCGGAAAGCGCTGAGGCGCTGGTGCGTAGACGCCTGGTCACTGGACACCTCAGGAGCGGTTGGCTCGCTGGGGAGAATTGGAGAATGTGCTCGTTGAGCCAGCGCACCCGCGCACTCTCGTTGAGAGATTTCTTTTATCGGAAAGTTGCCGGTGACGACAGGCCTTGACAAGGCAGTTATGTCTACAGTTGTAGATACTCCGTATCCACGGTTTGGTGGGGAGGGTGTATCGGTTATACACGGCGCTGCGCGCCTTGGCTACAATAGGTGTGGTATACACCATCCAGGTCACAAGTCACAGATCCGTGTACAACACATAGTGTTTCTCACACGTCACATATGTAGCCAGTTGCTGGCTGTTAGCTCAGAGCCACACATTACATTTGATTAGGATTTAGTATGTTAGATACTAAATCCGTTACATTCAGGATTAGGGCAATAAAATAAATAAAAATCAGTTTGCATTTTACATAATTAGTGTTAGTTCCTTTATTATAGGGACACTGATTGTGAGAGTCCCGTATTTAGTGGACTACTTGGTTCTTGTATAGAACCGAAGGCTAGTGCCTTGCAAGCAGGACTCTACGAGTCAACCCAACTTCCTCTGTGCCGTGCACACCTACGCAGCCCCGCTGCATGGAAGGCATGGCGCGACCACCGCGGCCGCTACGACGACCCAGACGGCTCAAGAAGCTCCCCTGACCGAGGTCAAGACGGAAGGAAGGCGCCCAGCGACTCCCAGGCGCGAAGGACACCGGAAACCCAGTGAAAGACGCTCTGAAGATGGCCGAGATGCTCCACGGAAGACCGGAAGACGCAGGAACACGCCAGACCCTGGTGGAAGCTCCAGTAGCTCAAGATCGGACTCTGGAGACTCGTCGTCCGATGACCTGGACCCTCCGGAGGTCGTTAACCTGACTGCGTCTCACGGACAAGCTGGAACGACCCTGTTGACCATGAGGCCCTTCATAAACTCAAGTATCATCGGAGAATTTGATCCCCGAGCGACACTGCGAGAGCGTGTTCACTGGTGGGAGCGTTTTGTGAACATGGCATCTCAGGGAGCATGGACGAACAAGACCCGCATACAAGAACTTAAGCTGAAGCTCCCTGTGTCTGCCAGAGATTGGTTCAACCAACTGCCGAAGAGCATTTCCCGTGACTGGAAGGAATTATCATCGGAGTTTCGCAAGCGCTATTGCAAGGCCCGGTCGTCATATTCTGAGAGATATTTTTCGATGGAGATGAAGAGCTCAGAGACTCCGTTGGACTTCTTTTACCGCCTGAACTCGGCCGCCGGAAAGGCTGATGTAGATTTCAGGAAGTCTTCCAGACGTCTGGAGAAACACGTCCTGAGGTACATCACCAAGCTGAAGGACGAGCGTCAGAAGATCGCGTTACAAGGTCGGAAGTTCAGGAGTATCTCGGACTTGATATATGCTCTGCAACAGGACGAGGATGTCTGGCGAACTGCTGATCAGGATACTGCGACCACCAGACACCGAGACTTCCGAGCAGACAATGGACAGTTCAAACCGAAGCGTATGGGGAAGACGTACCTTGCCCAAGCAGACTCGGATGCCTCTGACGATGTCGATGCAGATGCCAGAACCCATGAGAAGGATGCCAGAGCCTCGTCGTCGGAACATGATCGCGAGACGCCTGGCGTACAAGCTCCGTCTGGTATACAAGCTGCATCTCAGGCACCTGGTGGACTCAAACTTTGACAAATGAAGTCTACCGGGTCATGGACAACATGGGATGGCGACCGCCGCCCCAGTCTCCCAGAGAATCATCAAGTCAAGACTTCCAGCAGACACGACGCGATAACCCTGAGTACTGGAACAAGTTCTGCGAGAAGTGTCGCCGCTCGGGTCATTCGGAAGAAAACTGCTGGAGAGACATCGTCTGTGACCGGTGTCAGGAGAAAGGTCACCCGAGCAGAATGTGCCGAGTACCGCCGTGCGAGGTTTGCGGAAAGGTGCACTCTGGGAGACCGTGCGAAGACATCAAGACTCTGGAATCCCTCAAGAAATTAGCCCGTCAAGGTGCACTGAAGGACCTGCCGGATCACCTACTGGAGAAACTCCTGGGTGACGAGGCTGACTCTGGGAAACAGTTAAACTAGCAAGCCCGTCGGATGGGGATCCGAAACGCGCCGGGCAAGGCACACCCCCAGAGTTATGTGTTCTAGTGTACGTAGGACCGGAGCTGAAAACAACCCAACCTAAAAATCAACATTGCATGACCGCTTTAGCTCAAGAATCAGCCATGTCTTCAGAAATTCCGCGTCTGAGAGACAGTTCATCGGACTTTCCGAGAGACTGTTCACCGGACTTTCCGAGAGACAATGAATCGCCTCCGGACGACACTATCCAGTTTCGTCTGAAAGACGGAGAATGTTATGGCTGGTGGGAGGATCACTACCCTGATCCTGCAAAGCGTGATGTGGTTATGGTACATGGCGCTGTCAATGATCATCGGACCAAGATTCTCCTGGACACCGGTGCGACTATTAACATCCTGAGTTACGACTTTGCGCGTAAGCTCGGACTCAGGCTAAAGTCACACAAACAAACAAAGGTGTCAGGGATGGGAGGAGTTCCGACGTACATTGGCGCCAGTGCTGAGATCAAGCTGACTCTCGGACCGAGAGTGGTTTACATTGTTGATGTCTGGGTCGCGAATATCGGCGAAGGTATAAACGTGCTATTGGGAATGGGATTCATGTTCGCTGCTGGCCTGAGGATCAGTGTCCGTGAGGGACTGGTATCTATGCCAGACGAAGTCGTGGTGATGATATGTAGCTGGGAGCCTGGTGATCATATCGGCAGGAACAGGTCTATCAGACCAAGTGAAGCTGTACTTCTGAGACCTGGTGAAGAATTTGTTGTTCGGATTGATTATGGACCAACGAACCCACAACGAGAGGTCGTGTGGGCGGGACGTGGAGACCGCTGGGTGACTCAGCTGATTTATGCAGCCCGGTCATGGCCCGTGGCGGTGCGCGTGGTGAACATTTCGGACAAGAACACCTGGGTGAATGAATTTTCTGATGTCGCGAGGATTGTGGAGTATGGGTTTTTCCCACGACATGGTCGCTTTGTACGGCCAGGTTCTGCAGCCTATCGTGACTGGGAAGTTTTGATTCTGGAGAACACTCCGTCACCAGAAACGAAGAGACGCCTGAAGGCAGAAGCTGACCTGGAGGATCTGATACCTCAGCCTCCGTTTGTGGACCATCCTGTGTACCCTTGGCCAACCAAGATCTTACAGCGTCCAAGGCTAGACAATGCTCGAGTACAGTTCGTGAAGCCCACATCGGGCCCACGAACAAAACAAGTTCGCTTTGCTTTGGACGTGGCCACGCAGACAGATGATCGGATGCTGAAGCAGAAGAAACCCGAGATACCGGTGTGGATACCAGAGATTTGAATGTGCTGTCAGAAGGAGTGACTCCGAAAAACTCCGAAAATACACTTGGAATTTCGAGTAACACGATTGCTGACGGTGAACCTGCTCTGAGTGAACCTGAGATTTCTGGTGAACTGTCTATGGGAGATGAGGATCCAACGGATTGTTCATGGGACATTCCTATCCAGAGTATGCCAGGCACCCCTGCGGAAAAGCTTCGAGTGGAGTACGAGAGGTGCATGCGAGTCACGAATGAAGAACTGGATCTGGAACCCGGTGTTTATATACGGGAAGGGACAGAGCTGCTCTCTCAGCTACGAGACCAGCTGGTTATGCTACCAGAGTTGGAAGATTTGACTCCTGAATGCGACATTGATAAGGCTGACGTCGGAGTACCCGGGGAAACGACGCCAGAGATGGAGCAGAAACTCAGAGATATCCTGAAGTATCACCGGAAAATCTTCCTGGGAGATGGCAATGCCGCACCTGCCCCGGCAAGGGGCGTGGTCTGCGACTTGGATGTGGGAGATGCAAAACCCGTCGCCCAACGTCCAAGGTCTGTTGCCCCTCACCTGATGATCAAGGTGTACGAACTTCTGAAGAAGCTCCTGGAGACCGGACTCATCGAGTATTCGACTTCGCCCTGGGCTTCACCGATTGTGATTGTTCTCAAGAAGAATGGTGTGGACATTCGCATGTGCATTGATTATCGAGTGGTGAATGGCTTTATCCAGTTGTCGCGTTATCCGTTGCCCCTGATAGACGATCTGTTGATTGGTTTTGAGGCAGCACTGTGGTTTATGAGTCTGGATATGGCGAGTGGTTTTTGGGCTATTCGAATGACGGAGCGTGCAAGGCTGATCTCAGCGTTCATCTGCCCATTTGGACATTTCCAGTGGGTAAGAATGCCTTTCGGTCTGAAGAACGCGCCTCTGGTATACCAGGCGATGTTGGATAACTGTTTGTGGGGGTTTGTGCGACTGTCACCTGAAGAGGAAGCTGAAGTTGACTCCGATGTGCTGGAATTCCTGAAGCTGGAGCCCCAGAACTCTGACGAACATGGTCCGGTTTCTGGTGAACAATCTCAGAACTCTGATGAACACCTGTCAGAGTTTCCAGTGCTCACTGACCAAATGACAGTCTTTCAGAGGAACATCCCTGTTCCGTCCTTTATCGGACCGGTACTAGGTCGAAGTTCCTACATCGACGACATTGCTCATGGGGCGCCCACCTGGGATCAACTCTGCGAAGACCTGAACGCCTTGCTCTTCAGACTCAGATACTGGAATATTTCCGTGAGTCTACCCAAGAGTGAGTTCGGGAAGCTGACGATCCCTTATCTGTCACATGAGATCAGTGCTGAAGGACTAAGAGCTACGCCGAAGATCGTCAAAGGAGTGGAGGAATTGCCGTTCCCGTCGACACTCAAGGGAGTACAAAGCTTCATGGGAAGTCTGAATTACTACAACAAGTTCATTGAAGATTTACCGGTGATAGCTGCCGTGCTCTACGAGTTGTCTGATGAACAGATTCGAGCTGGACGAGACCTAGCACGTACCAAAGAAGCCTTTGAGATTCTGAAGCGCAAGATTGTCTCGACTCCACTCCTCAGACACCCAGATCGCACCAGACCTTTCGTCATCATACCTCACGCGAATCCGTGGGCTGCTTCGGCCGTCCTAGGACAGGAGTACGATGGAGTGATACATCCCGTACGGTTCACTGGACGTGTACTTAATGAGGCAGAACTCCGGTATCATATCGCGGAGAAGGAGGTCATTGCGATCCTCAGGGTTCTGGAGAACTTTCGGGCTCTGGTAGACACGAGTCCCGCGATCACGGTGTACACCAGGTACTCGGTGTTGAAATGGCTTTTGACGTCGAGTTCTAGCGACGGTCGGAACGTGAAGTGGGGACTGAAGTTGTCTCACTGGAACTTGGAAATCCGTAGAATCCAGCGTGACGAAGATGGCCTCCCAGCCATTCTTGGAGCAGGTATCACGCCTCGTGAACACCTCGATGAAGTTTCCGAAAATCTCATCCCCGTCAAGGGGCGAGTCAAACCTCCAGCGCCCATTAGTGTGGAGATGCTGGAGTCTGACTACCGAGGATGTGGCTTGAGTTTCGATGGTGCTGCCAAGACGTCCACTCGTCTAGGAAGCTGCGGATGTGTGCTCTGGGAACTCCCCGGATGGAGTATCTTAGAGGCCCAAGGTTTCGCTCTGAAGGACGTTATTGTGAATGATGCGGAATACTGTGGTTTGATCAATGGATTGAAGTTAGCCCTGGAACGTGGTATTCGAGACTTAGTGGTTGTCGGAGACTCTCGCATCGCTATTCAACAAGCTCAAGGTCTGATCAACTGCAATCAGCCGAACCTACAGCGGAAGTTAGCTGAGTTCGAGTCTCTGAAGACCAAGTTCCAGTCTCTAAAGCTAGTACACGTGAAACGTGAGTTCAACCAGGCAGCTGATTACCTGACGTCTAAGACCCTTGCGCTCGGTGAATCCTGGCAGGTCCAAGACTCTGATGAACTGACTCATCTACAATTGGTGTCCAAGATCCACGAGAAGTTGATGAAGCCTCCTGACGCTCCGGACGATGTTCGCCAGGACTCTGGTGAACAAGATAGCACACCAGAGATAGATGACCCAGGACCAGAGTCTGCACCTCTGCCTCACGCGGCCAAGGTGCTTGTTGCCATCACCCGTACTCAGGAGCAGGAGGGTAACCTACCAGACGATGTGGAAGTACGTGAACCTATGGGCCTACTGGAATTTCAGGAAGAACGCTGGCGGCGGATCAAAGTTCACCAGACCCAAGATGCTCATCTGGCAGAACTCATCAAGTTCCTTAAGGGCGACGTGGGAGATTTACCACGACCCCGAGTCAGGAAGCTTGCCAGGATTGCCGATGATTTCATCTTGGACTCCAGAGATGTTTTGTACCGCCTCAGCCGTGCTACCAGAGAACGTCCGCGGGACATGGTTGACGAACTCAGACTTGTGGTTCCCAGAGACTTGCATGCTGATGTGCTGCACTATGCTCATGGGGATTACCAAGGTGCTCACCAGGGAATTAAACGCACGTTTGAGAAGTTAAGCTCCGAGTTCTATTGGCTCGGTATGTACGCTGATGTGGAGAGATTTGTCAAGGAGTGTATGGACTGTGCTAGCGGCAAGGGGCGCCCCCCGAATCCTGGACCGTCGCCCGGCAACATTGAGCCCAGTCGACCTTTCGAAGTGGTGTCCATGGATTTCGTGACGCACATGCCAAAGTCCGCCAGAGGCAACACGTTTCTGTTGTTGTTCCAAGATATGTTCTCAGGCTATGTGATGTGCAAGCCTATGAGTATTACTACGGCTCAAGATGTCGCTGAGGCCTACGAGGAACGTGTCTTCCGGAACTTCGGAGCTAGTTCTCTGATACGCCATGATCAGGATCCTCGGTTCATGAGTGAAGTGTTCAGGTGTTTCCGGGGCCTTCTGGGAAGCAGACAGCGAGCAACTCTGGCGTACCGTCCCCAGGAAAACGGTCAACAAGAGCGGTCTGTTCAGACAGTCGTACGTGCCATCAAGGCGTACATCGCCGAAGCCGACCAGAGCGACTGGGACGACCACGCCGAGCGTCTGATGTTTGCGCTGAACACTTCTTTCGATGCAACTCGTCTGGAAACACCTTTCTTTCTGGTGCACGGCCATGGGACTGTGTCCGCGATGCTAGGACCAAAGCCTTCTGGTGTACAAGAGCGCACTGCTTATGAGTGGCGTCGGAAGATGCAACGAGACTACAGCTACGCTCAAGCCTGTGCTGAAGAACTTCAGAAGAAAGCCAAGCGGGAGCGCTCCGAAGAACAGACCCGAAAGTGGAAGGAGTTGTCAGAACGTCTGAAGTCCGGATTTGCCGTCGGTGATGCCGTGTGGCTATACATCCCCAAAGTACAAACGGGGTTGAGTCGAAAACTCGCACACATGTGGCATGGCCCTTTCCGGATTGAAGAGATGCTGGATGATTTCCGGGTGAAACTCAAGATTGAGGACACCGAGTATCGGGTGAACCCTTGGGTTCACGTGAGTCGCCTGAAACCAAGAGCCTTGTTTCCCAGAAGACCAACCGTGGAACTGGATTCCATGGGGACGATGACTTTGATGCGGCACTGCTGCCGGAAGACAGTTGGGAACCAGACGCTGAGAACGATGAATACGAAGTGGAAAAAATATTAGACACTCGGTGGAGCAAACGTACCAGAACCTCTAAGAGACTTCGGGAATACCTGGTCAAGTGGAAAGGGTACGATGAGACAGAGTGGCTACCCTTGTCAAAGCTGAACTGTGGCGCCCTACTGTATGAGTTTAATCAGAGCGCACGAGCGCGAGCTCGTTTCCAAGCAATGCAAGCTGGAAACGATCACCCCAGAGTGTAAACTCTGGAATCTGCTCGAAGAACTCTGGCGAACATTACTGTTCACCAGGCAGATGTTCTTCAGAGAAGAGGTGTCTGAGGGACATATCTTTCGGAAAGGTGATTTCGGGAATATGTGACTCCCAGACTTGGTGATTGTTATGTGAATTTGTATGGAGATGATTGTGTGATTGTGTGTTTACGATGGAATTTTTACGAGTGGATTATGATGATGCTACGAGAAAGAGCTGATCGAATGACATATGAGGATGTTAAAGGAGAAGATGGCTGGGGAACTATATTTGGGGTTGTTACTACGCTACGATATGCAGACGACTAAGTTGTTCTGAGAGAAGAAGTGTAGTCCCCCGATCAGCCATGAGGTGTACGCCAGACTTCTGGTGTACTTATTTCAGTGAGACGGGATTCTCAGCGCGTTCACTGGGCGTCAGAGCTTGCTTCCGGAGATCAGATGGCACGAATTGCATCCAGTCTCTGTCCGAAGACGCTGTGGCCCACTGCGTACGCGCTGGTTCGGCAGAGTCGATAGCTTCGAGCTGATTGCGCAAGCTCAGGCACTTGGGACCTCCGATCTCACGTGCACGCGGGTCTTGCCAGATCCATGGGCAATATTTGTCCGAAACCTTCCAGATGCCAGGCTCAAACATGAGCGTCTCTGGGAAATCCTTGTGTTTCAGGACCTTGGACACTGCCGCTCGGTATTGACGCAGTAGAGACGCTCGGCGAAGCCCACATTCCTTGGGTTGTTCACCGGACAGCAGGTCAGCGTCGGGGTCCATTACCACCCAGTGGGTGCGTTCCCACAGTGCTTGGGCGTGCTTGTTCATGAGAGACGCGAGCTCTTCGATGTCCGCCTGAACCAAGGGACAGAGGTCTTCACGCCGGTGAAAGTACAGCTCGGTCCGGCGGTTCTGGTACATGACCTCCCAGGGAGCTGGCACTTCGTCCAGCAGAGCTTGGTACTTCTTGGAGTTCCAGCGTTTCTTGAGGCGTGCCAGACTGTGTCTGTGGGGCTCGAAGTCTGGGAACCCGGGAGTCTGCCCGATGGCCGTCTTGGTGTCGCTGGTTGGCTGGACTGGGATGCCGTAGTATAACCACGACGAACAATGTGTGTCCGGGGCCTCAATCGTCAGCAACTCCTTCGGTGTCAGTGACGTGTATGGCTTGGACACCAGACTTGACTTCCGGATTTTACCAGAAGGTTGCTTGCCCGAAGAACTCTTGGGAGACTTTGAGCCACCAGACTTCTTGTGCTTGGGACTTGACTTGGAAGCGTCGCCGGACTTCTTACTGCTCGACTTGGACCTGGCTGCCTCGTGCACACTGCTCCGCTTAGACTTCTTGCTTGGGATAATTGGCCCAGAGTCGTCGGTGTCGCTGGACTCGTAGTCTCGTGGACGCTTGGTACCAGCATGTGAATGGTCATCGGACTCCTTGTCGTCCGACGCACTGCTGTTACCTTCAGACTCTTCACCACTGGACTCCTCGTCGCTGGAAGAGGACTCCTGGTCACCAGACGCCTTGAAATCCGGGTCCTTCTGAGGATCGTCTTCCGTAGACTCAGGTTCACTGACGGGATACGGGACGTGAGCATCTAACGCCTCCCAGACCGGCGGTTCCTCATCGCTCTTCTGGAGACGGCGTAGTTCTTCTTCTCCCATCTTGAAGTATGTCTCTGGGACATACGAAGCCCACGGAGTTTGATTCAGCTTGCGCCAGTACATCATGCTCACTAGCATTTGTACCAAGGGGCGCCCCGTGAACAGGCTGTGGGCAGGCTTGTCCGTGCGAAGCCATTTCATCGCGGTCTCATACTTGAGTCCAGCGAGCAAGGCTAAGCGCAAATCCGGGCGGACTTCCTCCCAGACGACCCCATCAGGCAGCAGAGTATGAACCACGTCCTTGGACACCGGGGACTTGGCGCTTGCCGGACGAACTGAATCAATGCCAGGCGTGTAGCTCTTGGGGCGATCCTGGGGGACTCTAGTGCGATGTTTACCGGAAGACTTGGCTGGCTTGGCAGGGGACGATGGTGTGACCACCAGGCGAGTCTTGCCTGATATCTTGGTATCACCCGCGGGATCACCAGAAACAGCCACTCCACTCCCAGTGCGCGTCAAGTCTAATACACGGGCCGTCTTCTTGGCCTCTGCAGCTTGATTGAAGCGGACTTTCGCCAGGCGCTTGGAGAAGTCAGGAATCGCAGCCTTACGCTGGTCCATCGCTGTCACATTAATGATGGTGTCCCAATCCTCCGGTGGTGCTTTGCCTTCTTGGAAGTTCACCAAGAGTTCTCGAAGACGCACCCAACTGCCGTTCAGCTCCCCATGCTCAAATAAGTATTCCAGAAAACCCCAGGAGTCTGTACACCAACCAAGAACGGTTGTCCTTCAGGCGCTGGTTTAGGATCCACCCAGTTAGAGGGAACGTCCGACGTCACATCGCCCGGCAGTTGTTGTCCAGGCGCAAACAGACCGTCCACCTCGGCGGTGGAGAGGATGTGTGGCCCCCTAGGAAACGAAGACATAACAGCAGAAGCCGCAGATGTGTCCGGCATGCTCACGGGCTCATCGCCGTCAGCAGCATCAACGCCCTGCTTCGGAGCGGCGGACGCGCTCGACTTTGAGGCTGGGGCGCTAGAGCTGCCTCCTGATGACGCGGCACTGCCGCCATCATCACCTCGCGATGCTGTGGATGCCGAAGCGGGCCCAGTGCCCGAGGCGTCGCCGGTAGTAGAAGTCAACGGAGAACCCATGGTCGCTGGATCTTCTTCTGACTTGTGTGTCAGAAAGGAAATCGGAATGTGACCGTTTATTGGATACGACAGTTGGCTATTTCTGAGTCCGATGGAATCAGACTGAGCGACAGGACGCCAGAGACTCTGAAACCCCGGAAGTTTTGAGAGCGTCACGGCTACACTATGTCTCTGGTAACACATGTCTGATGTGTCCGGCTTATACAAGCAATATTCCAGACATTACCAGTTTCCGACAAACAGACTCCGGCGTACAAGACTCCGATGAACAGACCCAAGTGTCACGACTCTGGTATTACGACTCTGATGTACATGATTCCGGAGTACATGGTTCCGATGAACATGTCTCCGATGCACATGATTCCAGACCCTGATGAACAGGATACCAAGACTCTGACACTCTGAAGTCCACCCCATACTAAATCCAAGTGTACCCAACACGACCCCCCCCTCACGCATTCAAGTGACACGCAACCCACTCATCCCTGTAATGACATCATTAAGTGTCGACTCGACAAGATCTGCAGCACCGACTACCATACTGAGCCCAAGTAAAGATTCCTGAGTTATACTGAGACCAAGTGTATATGAGAATATGGAAGACAGAAGACAGAGAGATACGAGATAGATAACCAGAGTTCAATTTGCTCGGTACCCCCGAGCTCAATTTGCGTTACAACCCCAAGGTCGATTCTTCGGTTCTTTGGAAAGTGTAAGGCCACGACAAAGCTTTGAGTCGTGTGATCTCTCACCTATCAAGCCCCTTTAGGTGGAGATCAGCGTAACATAGAGACCTGAGAGGACCCACCTATTCCATTTACTAGTTGGGTCGGTAGTCTTGTCTCTAGCGGTCGCCAACTGCGTTGGCGTCGACCGTCTCCGCATAGTCAGGTCGACGCGATAACGCGTCGGCCACTACATTGAGTCTTCCGGGTTTGTACTCTACCCGGAAGTTGTACTCCGCGAAGAAGGACAACCATCTCGCCATACGTTGCGAGATGTGCGGCGACTTGATCGCCGTACGCAATGATGCGTGGTCTGTATAGACCACGAACGGTCTACTCCCAAGTAGATACACTCGGAATTTTGCGAGTGCATACTTCATGGCAAGGAGCTCCTTGTCATGTACGGGATAGTTACGCTCAGCTGGCTTCAGCTGACGCGATTGATAGTAGACTACACGATCACGCCCTTCGTGATCGTGCTGCATCAATCCACATCCGATTGCAAAGACGGATGTATCGCACACTACGTGGAATGGACGATCTTGGTCCGCCACGGCCAAGATCGGCGCTTCAGTCAAGCCCTGCTTGACTGCACCGAATGCATCCTCGCACTCGGTCGTCCGAATCCACTCAGCTTCTTTCTTAAGAAGCTGTGACAACGGGCGAAGATAACATCTTTTCGCGGTATCGGCATCTGCGCCGGTATCGTCGCATCGTTCAATTTGTTGTACGCATGAACGATGCGCCAGCCGCCCTGTCGTTTCTTAACACAGAACGTTGGGGCACTGTGCGGGGACTTCGATTCCCGCACTTGACCTGCAAGGCGACGACTTTCAAAGAAGTCGTCGATCGCTTGAACTTGTTCACGCGGCAGTGGCCACTGCCGTGTGTGACATGATGTTAATTCCGATTTTCGAGCGACCGGTGGATATTACGTTATGATGTGATTGGTTATACTATGGGTTATAAGCGAAAGGGACTTTGGGACGCGGCCGCACCCGTGCGACATCTGTGGAAGATTGTGGGTAAACCTTCGCCTGACTGTAAAGGGGCCCAAAGGACCAGAAGTGTACTTCAGAGTGTGCACAACTCTGAAGGTCGACTACACTCTGTCTGGTCACCGGACTTTCCCCGACGAATGAGTGCCTAAGTTCTGGCAGAAAGTCTCTCAGAAGAACGTATCTCTGAGAGACCTCATCCCGTTACCGTCCAGCGCGACGATGGATGGTTCAAGGATTCACAATATATACCCGCAGAGACCAAGTATCGCGCGCCGGACGCCGCGCACCCGCGCAACCCTCAAGATCTTCATGTACGTTCTAGCATTGGTGCTCCGTACTCTGGTTTCGTACTCAAGACTCTGGTATCTCTAACTCTGAGTGACCAAGACTCTGAAAAGCAAGTGATATCAGACTCTGAAAACCAGGATACCAGACTCTGAAACCACCGAAGATCCAAGACCATACTGAAACCAAGTGAACCCAAGTTCAAGTCACGCATTCAAGTGATTACTGACCTGCACATCCCCCGTAATGACGTCTCTACCTGTCAACCCATCGAGATCGGCTGCACAGACTGCATACTGAGACCGAGTCAAAGTACCAGATGTATACAAAGACCAAGAGTACCTGAGATATGAAGACTGACTGCATAAAGGACGCAAAAGATGACAAGAAGAAGAGAGTTACCAGAGATATATGATAGTTATGATGAAGATAAACGATAAACAGAGTTCAATTTGCCGTGTAACCCAGGAGTCGTTGTATTTCTGTTTGCAAGGCCACGCCAAGCATCGCTGCCGTGTGATCTCTCGCCTATTCAATCCCCTTAGGCGGAGATCAGGTAACGTAGCGACCTGAAAGGACCCGCCTATTCTATATCCTAGTTGGGTCGTTTGTTTTGTCTCTAGCGGTAGCCCATTTCATATTGCTCGTTTGGACAGGCTCTGGAAACTAGACAGTCGTTTTCAGAGTGCAAGGTAGACTGTTATATATAGCCGATTGTATTGGTTTATATTTTCCCTCTATACTAGAGGGTGGTGCGCGAACGTAAAGGGATACCAGACAGACAAGGTGTCTGGTAGCAAGTCCCTAGTTGACCTGGAGTGTTAGCCCACCGTTCAAGGGCCTAGAAAGAATAAGAACGGCTGTATATATTTGTATATTTTCGAACTCTGTATATTGGTTGTTTATCTCTGAAAGTCAGGCATCTCGGTTCTGGATTTGTGATATTCAGACACCGATTTCAGGCTTTCTCTGGTATATCCACCTCTTTTCGACCGCCGACTTCCTGGAAACCATCTTGGTTCCTAGAGATTCCGACTCCCGAACGCTCCTGGAAGGATCTCCTGAATACCGACACCAGACTCCAAGGGAACCCCTACTTCTCTTCACAACACATTCTCAGACTCCGGCGAGGGTCATATTTCCGAAGACAACGAACCCACGAGGATACCGCAAGGTACCACACGCCAACCTATCGTTGTACGGCTCTGAAAACCCCTTTTCAGTAGTCGTATAACTAGGGTTCACTATACGCCCCCTGCTCCGCGACCAAAGTTTCACCGACTTCGCGACAACTGGTGCGCGTGCCCGGATTTTTGGAATCGTCATATCACCGGATTTGAGAGTACAAGAAGAGAAAGTTTCCTGTCAAGCGTCTACATTCAAGATGGCTACGCCAGGATCTACGAGAGGAGGACGCCGCGGTCGTGGTCGGAGTATTCCGACACGTCAATCCAAGCGTCTACAAGGTTTATCGCCTGAGGAGCAACCAGACTTGGATGCTATCCAGAAGGCGGCCCGCGAGAAGAGGAAGGCTGCGCGAGAGAAGAAGGCAGCTGAGAGTGTGAGCGTCCCAGAACCGGCGGTCGAAGACCAGCCTGCTGAGGAACCAGAAGCCCAGGAGGCACCTGCTGTCTCTGGTGAACAAGGTTCTGAAGGCCCGTCAGAAGTCGAGGCTTCTGGTGACGAGGTGACCACTGCCTGCGAGGGTGGTGATGAGGCGTCTGAGGGAGGCGCCGATATGGTTGAGCCCCCAGAAGTGATCGATCTGCGTTCAGATTCGACCACTTCCGGCCAGTCCGTGGATGAAGTGAAACCAGAGCCCGGACTCTCTGAAGAACATGTTCCGCAGTCTCCAAAGTCTGAAGACACACCATTGTCTGATGACATGGCGATCAAGTCCGAAGGGTCTCTGAAGACACCGTCGGATGAGTCTGGGAGGGCTGATTCGCTTGATGGGGAACGAGCTCTGAGGTATGTGCGTCGTGAGTTCCGCCGCTGGAGAGATATGGACACAGGCAAGGTCGTCCCGCCAAGCATCGAGTATATGTGGCCGACGATGAAGCCTAGTGTTGACGCTTTCCAGAAAGCTGCTGCAGCGACCGGCGACTACATCAAGTGGCGATGTTCCTCTGTCTTCCCTGAGGATATGTGGATCTCAGAGTTTCACGTGAGGCGTCATGGTTTTGGCCGGATACAAGATCTTTCCTACGTCGAGATTCCGATGAGCACGTTGACAGCACCAGAGTGTGTAGCTATTCTTCAGACAATGCTGTACGAGGCGGGTTTCGAATTCCAGAACCTCCTCTCAACATGGTCCCAGACACAAGCGTCAGCTGTTTTCGAGTCCCAAGTACGCAGCGTGGCGTCCGAACTTCAGAGTCGACTCGCTGTGGAATTGGTTGAGTGGGTCACTGTGACCGCCAGGTTACAGGTTAACCGACTCCCAGAAGGTGTGAAAACAGAAGACATGACAAGTCGAGATGAAGCAGACAGTGTATTACCAGACAAGGATGCTGACCTACAAGGACGACAGCTGATCATGCGACTCCGGGTGACCGGACTCCGAGTGACGCACAGTTCCGATGGTTCCAGCAGTGATGAGCCACCGCGGTCCAAGCGCTTACAGCAGAGACCACCTCGCCCACATGTCCCGTCAACACCGTCAGCCCTGTCGACGCCGTCGCTGTCTTCACTGCCGCAGTACGAGAGTCGTTCCGATAACACACGACCGGACTCTGGAAACCCGATGTCTGAGGATCACGGCACTTCTCAGACTCGGATGTCGGACGTGCCAATTCCCAGTGTCATTGGGACCTCGGATGACCAGTCGTTGGGATTCCAGACTTCCCGCGGAAGCTCTACGGATTCGTCCTTGATGTCCATGAGTCGAGGGGCGGCATCACATATGTCGCTGTCCACAGGAAGTCTGGCGTTAATCGCTCAAGGCGCTGATGTGGGAGGAACAGCCTCTGAAGGCATGGGGATTCAAGTGACGCGAACGCTGTTACCAGTGAAACCAGAGTTCGAAGATGTCGACATGCCGCAAGAGAAACCAGAGGTGGCGGACGCGAAGTCTGGAAACCAGGTGTCTGTCAGAAGTTCTTCACGGGATTTCAGACAATTGACTCCGGAGATTCCGCCTGTATCTGTCTCCACCCGAAGCGAAAGTCACCAGAGCCACCGCCAAAGTGTGAAGAGTGAAGACCTTCCAAGACCACCGTCCCGACGCTTAAGTTCCATCGCGTCGAGTCGTACGAAGTCTGAAGCTCGAAGTTCTCAGAGATCAGGACCTGCCCAGATCGAGTTGAACGTCATGAGGCAGCAGCAGGAGTGGCAAAGCCGGATGGAGCAAGCGCAGATGGAGTTCTTGGCCCGAGAACGCTTGGAGTCTATGGAACGCGATCGTCGTCGGGAACAACGTGACTTGGAAGCAAGACGCGAGATTCAGAAACTCACCGACCCGCTTGTTGGAGTCTGAAAACGCGCGATTGGAGGCTGAGAGACGTGCGGACGACGCTGAAGAACGCAGAAGTCTGGTGTCTGAGAGCAAACTCAGAAATCGCAGCACAGCAGAGTTGGAAACTCTGAAAACGGAGCTCCGGAACTCTGAAAACCAACGTCTGGAATCAGAGTTTGCTGAACGCTGGCGACAAAGAGAGGCTGAGACTGAAGCCGAACGTGCACGTGCGACTGACGAGATGAAACGGGACTGGATTTCTCAAATGGAAGCCTTACAGCAGCGAATGAAAGATTTGGAAGCCGAGCGCGACAGGGAGAAAGAAAGTTCTCAGAACATGCAACGGTTCCAAGCCGGTCAGTTGAGAAACCTTCGAGCGACATTATCCCAAGTTCAAGAGGCGCGAAGGGTCGGTCACCCTGATTCAGCAACTTCAAACCAAGTGTTACAAACAGGCAACCCTGAAGTTGCAACTATGTATCCAGTATCAGGGTCGGAAATCAGAAGTGACGCAAGAAGGGTTGGGGTTGAACCCATGTCACATTCACCGGCTCTCAAGACGGAATCTCGAGAGGTTGCAACCTTCCAGCAAGGCACCCCTGCACGAAGCACGGGGACGAAGCGAGTGAAGGCCGAGAGGAATGGCGGCGCTACTACTGCTACGGCCACCCAGGTGACTCAAGCGACTTCGGTGACAGAGACCAAGGGTGATACCAGACGTGCGTCTACTCCGAGACGAGATCCGCCGCAGAGAACTGAAGCTAGACGGCCTAATGGAGATCGAAGAGCGTCTCGCAGAGCGAAGCGTCATGATAGAGCGCCAGACTCTGGTGGAGACTCTGACGATTCAAGTTCAGACTCTGCGAGCTCGTCATCGGAGAACTCGGAGCCAGGTGAAGTGGTGAATTTGACGGCAGCAACTCAAGCGCAAGCCGGAACCACACTTCTGACACTGAGGCCGTTCATGAACTCCAACAACCTTGGAGAATTCGACCCCAGAGCTACACTCAGGGAACGTGTCCATTGGTGGGAGCGGTTTACGAATATGGCTTCTCAAGGAGGTTGGTCGACTAAGACGCGCATCCAGGAACTTAAGTTGAAGCTCCCGGTGTCTGCGCGAGACTGGTTTAACCAGCTTCCCAAAAGTGTGTCCCGTGACTGGAAAGAGCTGTCTTCAGAGTTCAAGAAACGTTATTGCAAAGCTCGGTCATCCTATTCTGAGAGGTACTTTACGATGGCTATGAAGGACTCTGAGACTCCGCTTGAATTTTTCTACCGACTTAATTCTGCTGCTGGGAAGGCTGACATCGATTTCAGAAAGTCGTCCAAGCGTCTTGAGAAACATGTACTACGATTCATCACGAAGCTTAAAGATGCACGTCTGAAAACTTCGCTGCAAGGTCAGAGATTTCGACGGATTTCAGACTTGGAATATGCGTTGCAGCAAGATGAAGACGTGTGGCGAACTGGTGACCAAGAAATGACCCCTGCCAAGTCTCGAGATTTCCGGGCTGACAATATTCCGCGAGGACAGTTCAAGTCCAAGCGTGTGCATCGGACTTACGTCGCAAGAGATATGGATTCTGAAGACTATGACTCTGAAAACTCAGAAAATCATAAGGAATCTCTGAAATCCAATCAGGATACCAGAGATCAGACGGGTGATTCCAGAACTCCAAGTGCGACTTCAGAGTCTACCCGTGATGAAAGTACTGCGCAGGCATCTTCGAACAATTCAAAGGCTCCACCAAGTGCAGATTGGACGCAGACCCTGACAAATGAGGTATATCGAGTGATGGATAACATGGGATGGCGTCCGCCGCCCCAGTCCCCGTCTGGATCGTCAGGTCAGGGGTTCCACCAAAGGCGTCATGAGAATAGTGGCTACTGGAACAAGTTCTGTGAAAAATGTCAACGCTCAGGACACTCAGGAAGATTGCTGGAGAGATATCACGTGTGACCGATGCCAGGAAAAGGGACACCCGAGTCGAATGTGTCGGATGCCACCCTGTGAAGTATGTGGAAGAGTACACCCTGGAAAACCCTGTGAAGATCTGAAAACTCTGGAAGCACTCAAGGACATGCCGAACCACCTACGGGAGAAACTCCTGAGTGATGAGGCAGACTCTGGGAAGCCGTTAAACTAATATGCCCGTCGGATGGGGATCCGAAACGCGCCGGGCATGGCGTTACCTCAGAGTTATGTGTTCTAGTGTGTGTAGGACCAGAGCTGAGGAAGACTCAAGATAACACTCAACAATGCATGACTACTTTTGCCCAAGAAACAACCATACCTTCTGGAAACTCAGGGAACAAGTTACCTGAGATCGTTGAAGACACCGACCCGACATCAGACGACACAGTGTCGTTCAGGTTGAAGGATGGCGAGTGTTATGGCTGGTGGGAGGATAACTATCCTGATCGTTCGAAGAGGGATGTGGTGATGGTGTACGGTGCTGTGAATGACCATCGGACCAAGATTCTCTTGGATACTGGTGCGACCATAAATATTCTGAGTTACGACTTTGCGCGTAAGCTCGGACTCAGACTTAAGTCGCACAAGCAGACCAAAGTGTCGGGGATGGGTGGTGTTCCAACATATATCGGTGCCAGCGCTGAGATCAAGTTGACACTTGGGCCAAGAGTGGTATATATTGTGGATGTTTGGGTCGCGAATATCGGTGAAGGAATTGACGTGCTTCTGGGAATGGGTTTTATGTTTGCCGCCGGAGTGAGAATTAGCGCTCGTGAAGGTCTGGTATCGTTACCAGACGAGGTAGTGGTGATGATGTGTAATTGGGAACCTGGTGATCACATTGGTCGTAACAGGTCGGTTAGACCATGTGAGGCTGTTCTTCTGAGTCCAGGCGAAGAATTTATTGTCCGAATTGACTATGGGCCAACGAACCCCCAAAGGGAAGTCGTGTGGGCCGGACGCGGTGACCGCTGGGTTACCCAGCTGATCTATGCGGCCCGATCTTGGCCTGTGGCCGTTCGCGTGGTAAATATCTCTGATAAGAACACGTGGGTCAATGAACTTTCCGATGTTGCGAGGATCGTGGAATATGGTTTCTTCCCAAGGCATGGACGTTTCGTGCGTCCAGGTTCCGCTGCTTATCGTGACTGGGAAGTTCTGATTCTGGAAAGCACCCCGTCACCAGAGACTAAGAAACGTATGAAGAGAGAGGCGGAGTTGGAGGCCTTGATGCCGCGACCCCCGTGTGTAGATCGCCCAGACTACCCATGGCCAACTGAAATATTGCAACGACCAAGGTTCGATAACGCCCGAGTACAGTTCGTGAAACCAGATTCACCACCGACCGTGAAACGAGTACGCTTCGCCCTGGATGCATTCACCCAGACGGAGGATGGTTGCTCCGGTGAATCAACGGGAAGTGCGGACATCAGTACAGATACCAGAGATTTGGAAACATCCTCTGAAAGTACTCCACATACAGACCCTGGTGACTCGTCCGTTGTTATTGCCGGTGACGTCCTTGACTCAAAGCCTGAGTGTCGCTTAGGTGACTCTCAGACCCCTGAGTTACCCGCGGATGATTTCGACCTAATGGATGAATCCTGGGATATCCCCATTCAGAGGATGCCTGGAACGCCTGTGGAAAAATTACGAGTGGAATACGAGCGGTGCATGAATGTTTCTGAATGAAGAATTGGACTTGGAGCCAGGTGTATATATGCGAGAAGGCATCGGAACTCCTCGCTCAATTACGCGACCAACTGGTCATGTTGCCTGAGCTGGGAGAGTTGACACCAGAATGTGATATCGATAACGCTGATGTTGGAGAACCAGGAAAGACGACCCCAGAAATGGAGAAGAAACTGCGTGATATTCTGAGGTACCACAGGAAAATATTCCTGGGAGATGGCAATGCAGCACCCGCATCGGCAAGGGGCGTGGTCTGTGATCTGGATGTGGGAGATGCCAAACCGGTAGCTCAACGTCCGAGATCCGTCGCTCCTCATCTCATGCTGAAGGTGTACGAGCTTCTAAAGAAACTCCTGGAAACTGGTTTGATCGAGTACTCTAACTCCCCGTGGGCATCTCCTATTGTGATCGTTCTCAAGAAGAATGGTGTTGACATTCGAATGTGTATCGACTATCGCATTGTGAATGGCTTTATTCAACTGTCGCGCCTCTGCCTCTTATTGACGACCTCCTAATCGGTTTTGAGGCTGCGATGTGGTTTATGAGCCTGGATATGGCTAGCGGTTTCTGGGCGATCAGGATGACGGAGCGTGCACGGCTGATATCAGCCTTCATTTGCCCGTTTGGGCATTTTCAGTGGGTAAGGATGCCGTTTGGTCTGAAGAACGCCCCTCTTGTGTATCAGGCTATGTTGGACAATTGCCTGTGGGGATTCGTGAGACTGTCACCAGAAGAAGAAGCTGAAGTTGATGCGGAGGTTCTGGAATTCCTACAACTCCAGCCTCAGGACTCTGAGAAGCATCTTTCAGACTCTGAGAACCATACTCCGATTTCAGAGATGCCAGCACTCACAAGTCAGATGACCGTCTTTCAGAGGAATATTCCCGTCCCCACATGCATGGGCCCAGTCCTGGGGAGGAGTTCATACATCGACGACATCGCACATGGAGCACCGACTTAGGACCAATTATGTGACGACTTGAACGCCCTGCTTTTCAGACTTCGCTATTGGAATATTTCTGTGAGTTTGCCCAAGAGCGAGTTTGGGAAGTTGTCGATACCGTACCTATCCCACGAAATCAGTGCCGAGGGTCTGAGGGCAACACCCAAGATTGTCAAAGGAGTTGAAGAACTGCCATTTCCGTCTACGTTGAAGGGAGTACAGAGTTTCATGGGAAGCCTCAACTATTACAACAAGTTTATTGAGGATTTACCGGTGATCGCTGCTACTCTCTATGAGTTGACAGACGAGCAGATTCGCGCTGGACGAGACCTGACTCGTGCGAAAGAGGCATTCGAAATTCTGAAACGCAAGATAGTCTCTACTCCACTACTCAGACATCCAGACCGAACCAGACCGTTTGTTGTCATTCCGCATGCGAACCCTTGGGCTGCTTCAGCAGTCTTGGGACAAGAATATGAGGGAATAATACACCCAGTCCGGTTTACGGGTCGTGTACTGAACGATGCCGAACTCAGGTATCATATCGCTGAGAAAGAGGTGATTGCGATCCTCAGAGTTTTAGAAAACTTCAGAGCTCTGGTGGAGTCAAGTCCGGTGATTGTGGTTTATACCAGATACTCTGTCCTGAAATGGTTGCTGACATCGAGTTCCACCGACGGCAGAAACGTCAAGTGGGGTCTGAAGTTGTCGCAGTGGAACTTGGAGATCCGCCGGGTTTAGCGACGAAGATGGACTCCCAGCTATACTCGGTGCGGGCATTACCCCCAGGGAGCATCTGGACGAAGTCTCTGAAAATCTGATCCCAGTCAAGGGGCGAGTCAAGCCGCCAGTTCCTATCAGTGTGGAAATGCTGGAAGCAGATTATCAGGGCTATGTTCTGAGTTTTGATGGTGCCGCAAAGACGTCTACCCGTCTGGGAAGCTGTGGGTGTATACTCTGGGAACTCCCGGGGTGGAGCGTTCTGGAAGCCTGAGGGTTTCTGACGGATGTCACGGTGAATGACTCGGAATACTGTGGCCTGAATTATGGTCTGAAGATGGCACTCGACCACGGAATACAGGAGTTGGTGGTTGTGGGAGATTCGCGCATCGCGATACAACAGGCTCAGGGACTAATCAACTGCAATCAGCCTAACTTGCAACGGAGGTTGGCCGAATTTGAGTCTCTGAAAACCAAGTTTCGGACTCTGAAGTTGGTGCATGTGAAGCGCGAGTTTAACCAAGCGGCGGATTACCTGACCTCGAAGACTTTGACCCTTGGGGAAGCTTGGCAGGTGCGAGACGAGGAAGAACTTATGCACCTGCAATTGGTATCCAAAGTTCATGAGAAACTGATGAAGCCTTGTTCAAACCCGGACATGGAAGTTCAAGAGTCAAAAATACCAGACTCTGAAAATCATAATGCATCACCAGAGTCTGAGAATGTTTTTGATCCGGAATCCGCACCCCTGCCTCGATCGGTCAGAGTATTGATTGCTGTAACCCGTGCCCAAGCTCCGCCTGACGCTAATCTGCCTGAGGATGATGACGAACGAGAACCTTTGGGGCCTTTGGAGTTCCAGGCAGAACGCTGGCGACGGATCAAGGCGCATCAGAGCCAGGACCCGTACTTGGTTGAACTCATGAAGTTTCTGAAAGGTGACGTGGGAGATTTACCACGACCCCGAGTCAGGAAGCTTGCCAGAGTTGCTGAGGACTTCGTTCTGGATTCTAGAGATGTACTATATCGCCTGAGTCGCGCTACTCGAGAGCGGCCCCGGGACAATGTTGACGAACTCAGACTGGTGGTTCCCAGAGACTTGTATCCAGACCTGTTACACTATGCTCATGAAGACTACCAAGGTGGACATCAAGGAATCAGGAGAACCTTTGAGAAGTTGAGTTTCGGAATTTTACTGGTTGGGTATGTATGCCGATGTGGAGAGATTTGTGAAGGAATGCGTAGACTGTGCCAGTGGCAAGGGGCGACCCCCAAATCCTGGACCGTCCCCTGGAAATATTGAGCCCAGCCGGCCATTTGAAGTGGTGTCTATGGATTTTGTGACCCACATGCCGAAATCCGCACGTGGAAACACATTTCTCTTGCTGTTCCAGGATATGTTTTCAGGATACGTGATGTGCAAGCCAATGAGTGTCACCACTGCTCAGGATGTAGCAGAGGCTTATGAGGAACGCGTTTTCAGAAACTTTGGTGCTAGCTCTCTGATTCGTCATGATCAAGATCCTCGCTTTATGAGTGAGGTGTTCAAGTGTTTCAGGGAACTTTTGGGTAGCAGACAACGAGCTACTCTAGGGTACCGGCCTCAAGCCAACGGCCAGCAAGAGAGATCAGTACAGACTGTGGTGCGCGCGATTAAGGCATATATCTCTGAAGCTGATCAAAGTGACTGGGATGATCACGCCGAACGTCTGATGTTTGCCCTGAATACGTCATTCGATGCCACTCGTCTGGAAACGCCTTTCTACCTGGTACATGGTTGGGATGCTCACGGGACGGTGTCCGCTATGCTTGGACCCAAGCCATCGACGACTCAGGAGCGAACTGCGTACGAATGGAGACGGAAGATGCAACGAGACTATAGCTATGCTCTGGCATGTGCCGAAGATCTCCAGAAGAAGGCAAAGCGTGACCGGTCTGAAGAACAGACCAGAAAGTGGAACGAGTTATCAGAGCGTCTGAAGTCAGGTTTCGCTAAAGGCGACGCCGTATGGCTCTACATCCCTAAGGTACAAACGGGATTGAGCAGAAAACTAGCACACATGTGGCACGGACCCTTCAGGATCGAGGAGATGCTGGACGATTTCAGAGTACGACTCAAGGTTGAAGATACCGGCTACCGCGTGAACCCCTGGGTGCATGTGAGCCGTCTGAAGCCAAGGGCTCTGTTCCCCAGACGACCCACGGTGGAACTCCAGATTCCAGAAGATGATGATTTTGACGCCGCCCTGTTACCAGAAGATAGTTGGGAACCTGATACTGAAAACGACGAGTATGAAGTGGAGAAGATTCTGGATACCCGCTGGAACAAGCGTACCAGGACGTCCAGACGCCTGCGCGAATATCTGATTAAGTGGAAAGGTTACGATGAAACTGAGTGGTTACCGTTATCGAAGTTGAACTGTGGAGCATTACTTTACGAATTCAACCAGAGTGCACGAGCACGAGCCCGTTTTCAGGCGATACAGGCTGGAGACGATCACCCCAGAGTCTAATAACTCTGAAAACACATCTGGAAGTCTGATATCTGAAGGATTTCGGACATTGACTTTTAGAGTGTGGTAGTCTGAGTGCGTGTTTTCAGAGACCTATTTCTGAAATTCGTGCGTTTGGATATGTGATCGACCATGTTACTGCTTATATAAAACGACTGCGTGAATGTGAATATGGAAGTGAGTTTGTGGAGAATTAAGTGCTGGAGGATACGAGGTTATGAACAATGAGATGATGAGAAGAAGTGTGATTACGTGGAATGATACTGAAAGATTAAGGGATTAGGAAGCTACACTGAGGCCAGGGGTTTACGTCACAAATGCAGACAACTATTTGGCTTTTCGAAAATGCAGCCTTCCCGTGGGCACCATGGTGGACACCTGGGCTTCAGTAGCGAAGGGAGATCGGGTTCTCGGAACGCTCCGTAGGTGTCATATGATCCTTCTTGACGTCAGCGGGGACGTACTGGAGCCACTCTTCGTCCACATTCACCGTGGCCCATTGCATCCGAGCAGGCTCAATCGCGTCCAAGTCACCCAGTTGCGTCTCCAGACTCAGACACTTAGGACCCCCAGATCCAAGGGCAGGACTTGTCTGGGACAACCCAGATGCCAGGCTCTGAAAGCAACGACTCTGGGAAATCTTTGTGCCCCAGGACCTTTCGGATGAGGGCGTTGTGCTGACGAATCATGGCGGCTCGACGCATGGACCGGTACTTGTGAAGCTCCGCAGACTTGTCGTCAGCCTCAACATCCATGGTCACCCAATGCGTTCGCTCCCAGAAGGCTTGAGCGTGCTTCTTCATGCTGCGCACAATGTCTTCTACGTCAGCCAACACCATGGGTCCCAGTTCGTCCCGCTTGTGGAAGTAAAACTCTGAGAATCTGTTGTCGAACATGACCTCCCAAGGGGCGCGCTTCTTGCGGATGACCGCACAGTACCGCTCAGAGTCCCAGCGCTTCTTGAGGATGGCACATGAGTGCTTGTGTACCTCGTAGTCTGGGAAACCCAATGTCTGGCCAGTGGTGGTCCTAGTGGAGCTCACTCGCTGTACTCTGATGCCATAGTACAACCAGGAGGATGCCTCACAGTCTGGTGTTTCCACCACCTGGAGCTCCTTGACCGTCAGAGAATTGTAAGGCTTGGATACCAGACTACGTGCCTTCCCTGAAGAACCCTTGGACTTCGACCCACTTCCACTGGTGGATTTCGGGCGAGACTTGGGACTGGTATGGGCTTTTACGGATGCGATACTTCTCTTGGACTTCTTGGTGGGGATGATAGGTCCATCATCAGAGTCTGAGTCGTCATCAGAGTCCCGGGGACGCTTGGAGCCAGGACGTGGGTGGTCATCAGACTTCTTGTCTCCAGACTTCTTGCTCCCGGACTTCTTGTCCCCAGACTTCTTGCTCCTAGACTTCTTATCTTGAGACTTCTTGTCTTCAGACTTGTCGCTCTCGGAATCGCTGTCGTCAGACGCACCGTCATCTGAGCTCCCGTCGTCATCTTCGTCTCCAGACTCGACCACACCAGAATCTTTGTAATCCGGATCATCCTTGGGGTTGTCGGCGGTGGACTCGACATCACTTTCTGGGTAATTTACGTGACCATCCAGATCACCCCAGGCTGCAGGCTCGGTACCAGCTGAGATGTGACGATCCACCACCTCTTCGGCCATCTGGTAATACACTTCAGGGACGTACTTGGCCCAGAGAGTAGAATCCAGGCGACGAGAGAATACCAGGCTCACCAACATCTGAATGAGAACCGGACTGCTAAAGAGACTGTGAGCCTCTTTGTCCGACGCTAACCACTCCATGGCTTTATCATACTTGATCCCAGATAGCAGGGCTTGGCGGAGGTCGGGTCGAACTTCCTTCCAGACCACGTCACCAGGGAGCCTCTTGTGGACCTCAGACTTTGCCACCTTAGAATCTGCATTCGCCGGAAGCGCCGACTCTTCAACGGGCTTGTGTCCGGACGGGCGACGCTGCAAATTCTTGGAGTCCCACTTGAACGGTCGCTTCGGAGATGATTTCAGAGTCTGGGGCTTAGGTGGATATGACAGGTACCGTGGGCTCTCGCTCTTGGACTCTGAGGTTCCAGCACTTGGACGAGTAAGATCCAGAACTCTGGTGGTCTTCGCAGCCTTCTCAGCAGCCCAACGAGCTCGTTCTTCAGAAAGCCGTTTCTTGAAATCAGGAACAGGCTTCTTCCGTGCGTCCAAAGCTGTCACACTGATGACAGTCGTCCAGTTATCAGGAACGATAGTATTCTCCTGAAACGACACCAGAAGGTCATGGAGCCGATCCCAATTACCGGAGATTTCAGAGTTCTCTTGTAAGAACTCTGAGAATCCCCATGGATCTGTGGGCTCGACTTCAGGACGCGATTTCAGAATCGAGACCTGCGCTTGAAGATCAGCGACTTGGGATTTCAGAGCAGCCTTATCCGATTTCAGAGCTTCCACTTGGTCCTGGTAGTGAGCCTTGAGATCCTGAAGCTCCGAAGTCATGCGTTCTTCTACCACACCGGCGTCTTGCTGGGCACACTTAAGCTCGTGTTTCCAGTATTGACAGTGCAGTACCCACTCACGCTTGATTTCTTCGCATTCAGAGCGCGCTGCTGCAGCATCAATCAAAGCGACACCGTTCTGAGAACCAACACGTTCCCGAAGGCGACGGTGAGCAGCAGTCATAAGTTTTAGGCATCCGGCCGTCAGAAAAACTTTCTCGGCAAGCCGAGTGGGGGAGACGTGAGAAACCAGAGACCCCAGTTCCCGGCGAACATCCACATACGACGTCAAAGCATCCAGAGTACGCACGTCTGGAGTCTGGGCGCACGGAGACACGACTTCGTCAGGATCGAAGCTTGGGATCACCCGCTCCAGCTCCCGGAAGTCTTCATCAGTGAGTGCCTCGTAACCCACGAGTACACAGGGGCCACCATACGCGTTCGCTATGTGACGCCCTCTTCTGAAATCTTCAGCCCGTGCAGGAGTACTCACCAGAAAGGCACGTCCCTCTGGTTTGACGATGGGAGCAATATAATTCTGGGGAACATCAGAGTCCCCCAACGCCGTGACTTGGTCTCCTGTGGACGTCACCAGACCCTGACGAAACAGCCGATCAACCTCTTCTGTGGACAAAAGCCGTGGAGTACCAAAGGCTCGCGGTCTGAAGACACCAGGAGTACCCTCAGAGAATTCAGAGTGAGATTCCCCACGTGAAGCCACCGGTGGCGAGAGATCACCAGCACCGGCCGAGTTCATGTCATCACCAGGGAGGTCCCCAATCGGACCATCGACCTGTGAGTCGGTAGGTTTGGATGCATGGGCTGGGGCGCTAGGGCTGCCACCTGGCGATGTGGCTGAACCAACATCTCCACCCTGCGATATACCGGCAGTTGCTGAAGCAGGACAAGTACCTGTGGCGTCGCCTGCCACCCCACTCGCTGGGGCGTTTGAGCTCAGGGAAGTGTTCGTTTCCTCAGTCATGAGCGAAAGGACGGAGTTTTGGAAATGACCGCCTGTTAGGCAAGTCAAATTCAAGTTTCTGAGTCTGAGATAATCAGATTGTGCGACGGGACACCAGAGACTCTGAAAACCAGGCAACTGGCAAAGAGTTGCAGCTACGCTACGCTCTGAAAAACGTCTATCAGAATGTTTGATGGGCCTGGCCATGATACACAGCTTGGAGAAAGTTCCGCACTGATGGATCGTGACCAGGAGGGGCGGTTGACATGATGTTAATTCCGATTTTCGAGCGACCGGTGGATATTACGTTATGATGTGATTGGTTATACTATGGGTTATAAGCGAAAGGGACTTTGGGACGCGGCCGCACCCGTGCGACATCTGTGGAAGATTGTGGGTAAACCTTCGCCTGACTGTAAAGGGGCCCAAAGGACCAGAAGTGTACTTCAGAGTGTGCACAACTCTGAAGGTCGACTACACTCTGTCTGGTCACCGGACTTTCCCCGACGATGAGTGCCTAAGTTCTGGCAGAAAGTCTCTCAGAAGAACGTATCTCTGAGAGACCTCATCCCGTTACCGTCCAGCGCGACGATGGATGGTTCAAGGATTCACAATATATACCCGCAGAGACCAAGTATCGCGCGCCGGACGCCGCGCACCCGCGCAACCCTCAAGATCTTCATGTACGTTGTAGCATTGGTGCTCCGTACTCTGGTTTCGTACTCAAGACTCTGGTATCTCTAACTCTGAGTGACCAAGACTCTGAAAAGCAAGTGATATCAGACTCTGAAAACCAGGATACCAGACTCTGAAACCACCGAAGATCCAAGACCATACTGAAACCAAGTGAACCCAAGTTCAAGTCACGCATTCAAGTGATTACTGACCTGCACATCCCCCGTAATGACGTCTCTACCTGTCAACCCATCGAGATCGGCTGCACAGACTGCATACTGTCGCGAAGTCGGTGCAACTTTTACCGCGGTGCAGGGGCGTACAGTGAACCTGGAAGTGTGACTACCGGTAGTGATACCAGAGTCACACAGCAAGGTGGGCGTGTGTTACCTTGTGCTGTCCTCGTAGGTTCGTTGTCTTGGTAATGAGACCCTCGCCGGGGTCGTGAGAGTGTTGATGAGAGTGAGGGTTCCTTGCGTAGACCGTCGGATGTCCTTCTGGTCCTCACAGGAGCGCTTGAGAGTCGAACGTTTTCCGGTGAACACTTGTGTACACCAGAGATTTCTGAAGGCAAAAGAGAAATTAATACAATGGGAAGTCCAGTAATTAGACTTCCGAGATAACCGCAATATAGAGTTCCGATATACAAATATGTAGCTGCTCTTATTCTTTCCTGGCCCTTGAGCAGTGGGCTAGTTCTCCAGGTCAACTAGGGAAATGTTCACCAGACACCTGGTCTGTCTGGTATTCCCGTAACTTTCGCGCACCACCCTCTAATATATAGAGGGAAAATAAAACCAATACACTATCAGTTATATAACAGTCTACCGAGCGTCTTGAGAGCGACTGTCTAGCTCCCAAAACCTGTCCAAACGTACAATATGAAATGGGCTACCGCTAGAGACAAGACAAACGACCCAACTAGTAAATGGAATAGGTGGGTCCTCTCAGGTCTCTACGTTACGCTGATCTCCACCTAAAGGGGCTTGATAGGTGAGAGATCACACGACTCAAAGCTTTGTCGTGGCCTAATACTTACGGGAAGCAGCAGGCAGACGACCTCGTTATAACAAAGCAAATCGAACTCGTTACAACAGGGAAAAATTGAACTCTGGTTATCTATCTCGTATCTCTCTGTCTTCTGTCTTCCATATTCTCATATACACTTGGTCTCAGTATAACTCAGGAACTTTCACTTGGGCTCACTATGGTAGTCGATGCTGCAGATCTTGTCGAGTCGACACTTAATGATGTCATTACAGGGATGAGCAGGTTGCGTTTCACTTGATTGCGTGAGGTCGTGTTGGGTACACTTGGTTTCAGTATGGGGTGGACTTCGGAGTGTCAGAGTCTGGTATCCTGTTCATCAGGGTCTGAATCATGTGCGTCGGAGACATGTTCATCGGAACCATGTACTCCGGAATCATGTACATCAGAGTCGTAAATACCAGAGTCGTGACACTTGGGTCTGTTCATCGGAGTCTTGTACGACGGAGTCTGTTCATCGGAAACTGGTAAATGTCTGGAATATTGCTTGTATAAGCCGGACACATCAGACTTGTTTACCAGAATCATGTTCGTAAGACTCCATGTACGTCAGACTCATGTACGTCGGACTTCATGTACGTCGGACTCATGTACGTCAGACTTCATGGTGTGATATCAGAGTTTCCATGCGTGATACCAGAAATCCATGAGTATTTTCAGGGTGCGGAGCACGTATGCTACAACGCACGAAGTCCAGTTGGGATATGCGCGGGGTGCGCTACGTCCGGTGCGCGATACTTGGTATCTTGTGGGTATAACTGTATTCCTTGAACCATCATCGTCACACAGGACGGCAACGGGATGAGGTCTCTCAGAGATACATTCTTCTGAGAGACTTTCTGCCAACCTTTAGGCACTCATCGTCGGGGAAAGTCTGGTGATCAGACTGAGTGTTGTTGTCTCTCGGAGTTTGTGCACTTTTCCGAGGAACACTTCTGATCTCTTGGGCCCCTTTGCAGTACAGGTGAAGGTTAATATATATAGCAGTTTTCTTCCACAGACCCATCATATTGTCGCACGGGACATAACCTCGTCCCACATCTCCCTTTCTCCCACAACCCAGTGTATATCCAATCACATCACAGCGTAACGTCCATATCCACTCAAAAATCGTAATTAGCAACGTGTCAACCGCCCCTCCTGGTCATAATTCGTCAGTGCGGAACTTTCTCCAAACTGAGCATCATGGCCAGGACAGTACGTCAGAGGTCCCGTGAACATAGTGTAGCTGTGACGCTCTCAAAACTTCCGGGATTTCAGAATCTCTGGTGTCCTGTCGCTCAGTCTGATTCCATCAGACTCAGAAATAGCCAACTGTCGTATCCCACAAACGGCCACACCCCGATTTCCTTTCTGACACACAAGTCAGAAGAAGATCCAGCAACCATGGGTTCTCCATTGGCTCCTACTAGTGCCAACGCCTCGGGCACTGGGCCTGCTTCGGCCTCCGTAGCATCGCGAGGTGGTGGTGACGGTGCTCCCGCATCACCTGGTGGTAGCTCAAGCGCCCCAGCCTCACAGTCGAGCGCGTCCGCCGCTCCGAAGCAGGGCGTTGATGCTGCTGACGGCGATGATCATGTGAGCGTGCCTGATACGTCTGCGGCTTCTGCTTCTGCGAATCCTCCTTCCGGCGTCTCAACTCCATTCCCCAGAGGACCGCACATCCTTTAACATCCTCACATGTCGTTCAGTAATCTTCTTCTCGTAGCATCATCATAATTCACTCGTAAAATTCCATCATAAACACACAATCACAAAATCATCCCCATACAAATTCACATAACAATCACCATCTCTGGGAGTCATGTATCCCCGAAATCACATTTCCGAAAGACATGTCTCTCAGACACCCTCATCTCTGAAATACATCGTCTGGTGAACATCACTGTTCACCAGAGTTTTCAGAATAGGTTAGAGTCTAAACTCTGGGGTGATCGTCTCCAGCTTGCATTGCTTAAAAACGAGCTCGCGCTCGTGCGCTCTGATTGAACTCATACAGTAAAGCGCCACAGTTCAGCTTTGACAAGGGTAGCCACTCTGTCTCGTCGTACCCCTTCCACTTGACCAGGTATTCGCGAAGTCTCTTGGAGGTCCTGGTACGTTTGCTCCACCGAGTGTCAAGTATCTTTTCCACTTCGTATTCATCATTCTCGGTGTCGGGCTCCCAACTGTCTTCTGGTAACAGTGCTGCATCAAAGTCATCATCCTCGCGGACATCGAGTTCCACAGTCGGTCTTCTGGGAAACAAGGCTCTCGGCTTCAGGCGACTTATATGAACCCAGGGGTTCACCCGATACCCGGTATCCTCAACCTTCAGTTTCACACGAAAATCATCCAACATCTCTTCAATCCGGAAAGGGCCATGCCACATGTGTGCGAGTTTCCGACTCAACCCCGTTTGTACCTTGGGGATGTATAGCCACACGGCATCACCGACGGCAAATCCGGACTTCAGACGTTCCGACAACTCCTTCCACTTTCGAGTCTGTTCTTCAGAACGCTCCCGCTTGGCCTTCTTCTGAAGTTCTTCAGCACAGGCTTGAGCGTAGCTGTAATCTCGTTGCATCTTCCGACGCCACTCATAAGCAGTGCGCTCTTGTACACCAGAAGGCTTTGGACCAAGCATCGCGGACACAGTCCCATGAGCATCCCATCCGTGCACCAGAAAGAAAGGTGTTTCCAGACGGGTCGCATCAAAGGAAGTGTTCAATGCGAACATCAGACGCTCGGCGTGGTCATCCCAGTCACTCTGATCAGCTTCGGCGATGTAGGCCTTGATGGCGCGCACGACCGTCTGAACAGACCGTTCTTGCTGGCCGTTCGCCTGAGGACGGTACGCCAGAGTCGCTCGCTGTCTGCTTCCCAGGAGATCCCGGAAACACCTGAACACTTCACTCATGAACCGAGGGTCCTGATCATGGCGTATCAGGGAACTAGCTCCGAAGTTCCGGAAGACACGTTCCTCGTAGGCATCAGCGACATCTTGAGTCGTGGTAATACTCATAGGCTTGCACATCACATATCCTGAGAACATGTCTTGGAACAACAGCAGGAACGTGTTGCCTCTGGCGGACTTTGGCATGTGCGTCACGAAATCCATGGACACTACTTCAAAAGGTCGACTGGGCTCGATGTTGCCGGGCGACGGTCCAGGATTCGGGGGACGCCCCTTGCCACTTGCACAGTCCATACACTCCTTGACGAACCTTTCCACATCAGCGTACATACCAATCCAGTAGAACTCGGAGCTCAGCTTCTCGAACGTACGTTTGATTCCCTGGTGAGCACCCTGGTAATCCCCATGAGCATAGTGCAGCATATCGGCATGCAAGTCTCTGGGAACCACAAGTCTGAGTTCATCGACCATGTCTCTCGGACGTTCCCTGGTAGCACGGCTGAGGCGGTACAAAACGCCTCTGGAATCCAAGATGAAATCATCGGCAATCCTGGCCAGCTTCCTCACTCGGGGTCGTGGTAGATCTCCCACGTCGCCCTTAAGGAACTTGATGAGTTCTGCCAGATGAACATCTTGAGTCTGGTGAACTTTGATCCGCCGCCAGCGTTCTTCCTAAAACTCCAATGGGCCCATGGGTTCACGAGCCTCCGCGTCATCTGGTAGGTTTGCTTCTTCCTGATTGCGTGCACGAGTGATGGCAACAAGCACCTTGGCAGCATGAGGCAGGGGCGCAGACTCTGGCCCTGGGTCATCCATCTCCGGTGTACAATCGTGTTCACCAGAGGTCTGGTGAACATCATCCGGGGCTTCAGAAGACACCCCTTCGGGAGGCTTCATCAACTTCTCTGGAATCTTGGACACCAGTCTCAGATGAGTCAGTTCGTCAGGGTCTTGGACCTGCCAGGACTCGCCAAGAACAAGAGTCTTGGACGTCAAATAGTCCGCTGCTTGATTGAACTCACGCTTCACGTGCACTAGCTTCAGAGACTGGAATTTGATTTTCAGAGACTCAAACTCGGCCAATTTCCGCTGCAGGTTCGGCTGATTACAATTGATCAGTCCTTGAGCTTGCTGGATAGCGATACGAGAGTCTCCGACAACCACCAAGTCTCGGATGCCACGTTCCAAAGCTAACTTCAATCCATTGATCAGACCACAGTACTCTGAGTCGTTCACAGTGACGTCTTTCAGAGCGAACCCTTGGGCTTCCAGGATGTTCCACCCCGGGAGCTCCCAGAGCACACATCCGCAGCTTCCCAGGCGAGTGGATGTCTTGGCGGCACCATCGAAACTCAGAACACAACCTCGGTAATCAGCCTCTAGCATCTCCACGCTAATGGGAGTCGGAGGTTTGACTCGCCCCTTGACGGGGATGAGGTTTTCAGAGACCTCATCGAGGTGTTCACGGGGTGTGATGCCCGCTCCAAGAATGGCCGGGAGACCATCTTCATCTCGCTGGATCCTGCGAATCTCCAAGTTCCAATGTGACAACTTCAATCCCCACTTCACGTTCCGACCATCAGCCGAACTGGATGACAGGAGCCATTTCAGCACCGAATGTCTGGTGTACACCGTGATCACGGGACTCATGTTTACCAGAGCCCGAAAGTTCTCCAGAACCCTGAGGATCGCTATGACCTCTTTCTCTGCGATGTGATACCTGAGCTCCGCCTCATTCAACACACGTCCAGTGAACCGTACGGGGTGTATCACTCCATCGTACTCCTGTCCCAAGACGGCTGAAGCAGCCCACGGGTTCGCATGAGGTATAATAACGAAAGGTCTGCGAGTCACGAATGAGGAATTGGATCTGGAACCCGGTGTCTACATACGGGAAGGAACAGAGCTACTCTCTCAATTACGTGACCAACTGGTTATGCTGCCTGAATTGGAAGATCTGACTCCCGAATGCGATATCGACAAGGATGACGTCGGAGTACCCGGGAAAACAACGCCGGAAATGGAGAAGAAACTCAGGGACATTCTGAAGTATCATCGGAAAATCATTCTGGGAGACGGCAATGCCGCACCTGCCCCGGCAAGGGGCGTGGTCTGTGACTTGGACGTGGGAGACGCTAAACCTGTTGCCCAACGTCCGAGATCCGTTGCCCCTCACCTGACGATCAAGGTGTACGAACTGCTGAAGAAGCTCCTGGAGATCGGACTCATCGAGTACTCGACTTCGCCTTGGGCATCACCAATAGTGATTGTTCTCAAGAAAAATGGTGTGGATATACGCATGTGCATTGATTATCGAGTGGTGAATGGTTTTATCCAGTTGTCGCGTTATCCGTTGCCCCTGATAGACGATCTGTTGATTGGTTTTGAGGCAGCACTGTGGTTTATGAGTCTGGATATGGCGAGTGGTTTTTGGGCTATCCGAATGACGGAGCGTGCAAGGCTGATCTCAGCCTTCATTTGCCCATTTGGACACTTTCAGTGGGTAAGAATGCCCTTCGGTCTGAAGAACGCCCCTCTGGTGTACCAGGCTATGCTGGATAACTGTCTGTGGGGGTTCGTGCGATTGTCACCTGAAGAAGAGGCCGACGTTGATCCCGATGTGCTGGAATTCCTGAAGTTAGAACCCCAGAACTCTGACGTACATGGTCTGATGTCCGGTGAACAACTTCAGAACTCTGATGAACACATGCCAGAGGTTCCGGTGCTCACCGACCAAATGACTGTCTTTCAGAGGAACATCCCAGTCCCGTCCTTCATGGGACCGGTACTCGGTCGAAGTTCCTACATTGACGACATTGCTCATGGGGCGCCCACCTGGGATCAACTTTGTGAAGACTTGAACGCCTTGCTTTTCAGACTCAGATACTGGAACATTTCTGTGAGCTTGCCCAAGAGCGAGTTCGGGAAGCTGATGATTCCTTATCTGTCGCATGGGATCAGTGCTGAAGGGCTGAGAGCCACGCCGAAGATCGTCAAGGGAGTGGAAGAATTGCCGTTCCCGTCGACACTCAAGGGAGTACAGAGTTTCATGGGAAGTCTGAATTACTATAACAAGTTTATTGAAGACTTACCGGTGATCGCTGCTGTGCTCTACGAGTTGTCCGATGAACAGATTCGCGCTGGTCGAGATTTCATGCACCGCTCGTACTTGGCTCGGAGCTTTTCCACAGGGGTACCTAACATACACTGGATTGGGATGTCCCATGAACAGTCTGTCGGATCCTCATCTCCCATGGACAGTTCACCAGAAACACTCAGAATGACTTCATCCTCGACCATGTTACTCGGAATTCCAGACGTGATTCCGGAGTCTTTTGGAGTCGTTTTCTCTGATGACAATCCCAGATCTCCGGTGTCCACAGCGGTATCTCGGGCCTCCTCTTTTCCGGCATCCACCCAGTCATCTGTGCGTAGCCACATCCAAAGCAAAGCGAACTTGTTTTGTTCGTGGGCCCGATGTGGGCTTCACGAACTGTACTCGAGCATTGTCTAGCCTTGGACGCTGTAAGATCTTGGTTGGCCAAGGGTACACAGGATGGTCCACACACGGAGGCTGAGGTATCAAATCCTCCAAATCAGCTTCGGCCTTCAGACGTCTCTTCGTTTCTGGTGACGGAGTGTTCTCCAGAATCAAAACTTCCCAGTCACGATAGGCTGCAGAGCCTGGCCGTACAAAGCGACCATGTCGTGGGAAACATCCATACTCCACAATCCTTGCAACGTCAGAAAATTCATTCACCCAAGTATTCTTGTCAGAAATGTTTACCACGCGCACCGCCACAGGCCATGACCGGGCTGCATAAATCAGCTGAGTCACCCAACGATCTCCACGTCCCGCCCACACGACTTCTCGTTGTGGGTTCGTCGGACCATAATCAATGCGAACAACAAATTCTTCACCAGGTCTCAGAAGTACAGCTTCACTTGGTCTGATGGACCTGTTCCTGCCGATATGATCACCGGGCTCCCAGCTGCACATCATCACCACGACTTCGTCTGGCATAGATACCAGTCCCTCACGGACGCTGATCCTCAGGCCAGCAGCGAACATGAATCCCATTCCCAATAGCACGTTTATACCTTCGCCGATATTCGCGACCCAGACATCAACAATGTAAACCACTCTCGGTCCGAGAGTCAGCTTGATCTCAGCACTGGCGCCAATGTACGTCGGAACTCCTCCCATCCCTGACACCTTTGTTTGTTTGTGTGACTTTAGCCTGAGTCCGAGCTTACGCGCAAAGTCGTAACTCAGGATGTTAATAGTCGCACCGGTGTCCAGGAGAATCTTGGTCCGATGATCATTGACAGCGCCATGTACCATAACCACATCACGCTTTGCAGGATCAGGGTAGTGATCCTCCCACCAGCCATAACATTCTCCGTCTTTCAGACGAAACTGGATAGTGTCGTCCGGAGGCGATTCATTGTTCTTCGGAAAGTCCGGTGAACAGTCTCTCGGAAAGTCCGATGAACTGTCTCTCAGATGCGGAATTTCTGAAGACATGGCTGATTCTTGAGCTAAAGCGGTCATGCAATGTTGATTTTTAGGTTGGGTTGTTTTCAGCTCCGGTCCTACGTACACTAGAACACATAACTCTGGGGGTGTGCCTTGCCCGGCGCGTTTCGGATCCCCATCCGACGGGCTTGCTAGTTTAACTGTTTCCCAGAGTCAGCCTCGTCACCCAGGAGTCTCTCCAGTAGGTGATCCGGCAGGTCCTTCAGTGTACCTTGACGGGCTAGTTTCTTGAGGGATTCCAGAGTCTTGATGTCCTCGCATGGTCTCCCAGAGTGCACCTTTCCGCAAACCTCACACGGCGGTACTCGGCACATCCTGCTCGGGTGACCCTTCTCCTGACATCTGTCACAGACAATGTCTCTCCAACAGTTCTCTTCAGAGTGACCTGAGCGACGACACTTCTCGCAGAACTTGTTCCAATAGTCCGGGTTATCACGACGTGTATGCTGGAAATCTTGACCTGATGACCCTCGGGGAGACTGGGGCGGCGGTCGCCATCCCATGTTGTCCATGACCCGATAAACTTCGTTTGTCAGAGCCTGAGTCCAATCAGCACCGCCAGGCGCCTGAGAGGCAGATTGTACACCAGACGAAGATTGTACACCAGACATCTCGCGATCGTGTTCTGACGACGAAGCTCTGGTATCCTTCTCTTGAGTTCTGGTGTCCGCATCGACATCGTCAGAGGCATCCGGGTCTGCTTCTCGGGCGACGTAAGTCTTCCCCATACGCTTCGGCTTAAACTGTCCGCGTGGGAGATTGTCCGCTCGGAAATCCCGATGTCTGGTGGTCGTAGTGTCTTGATCAGCAGTCCGCCAGACATCTTCGTCCTGTTGCAGAGCATATTCCAAGTCCGAGATACTCCTGAACTTCCGGCCTTGTAACGC
Source organism: Phytophthora colocasiae (assembly GCA_018806915.1). Classification (NCBI taxonomy): domain Eukaryota; phylum Oomycota; class Peronosporomycetes; order Peronosporales; family Peronosporaceae; genus Phytophthora; species Phytophthora colocasiae. The sequence continues at coordinate 157,582 of JAGKQI010000071.1, read as the reverse complement.
GATCTTCAGACGCTCGTCCTTCAGCTTGGTGATGTACCTCAGGACATGTTTCTCCAGGCGTCTGGAGGATTTTCTGAAGTCCACCTCAGCTTTTCCGGCGGCCGAGTTCAGGCGATAGAAGAAGTCCAACGGAGTCTCGGAACTCTTCATTTCCATTGTGAAATATCTCTCGGAGTATGATGACCGGGCCTTGCAATAGCGCCTGCGAAACTCCGACGATAATTCCTTCCAGTCACGGGAAACGCTCTTCGGAAGCTGGTTGAACCAATCTCTGGCAGACACCGGGAGCTTCAGCTTGAGTTCCTGTATGCGGGTCTTGTTCGTCCATGCTCCCTGAGATGCCATGTTCACGAAGCGCTCCCACCAGTGAACACGCTCTCGCAGTGTCGCTCGGGGATCAAATTTCCGATGATACTGGAGTTTATGAAGGGCCTCATAGTCAACAAGGTCGCTCCAGCTTGTCCCTGGGACGCAGAAGTCAGGTTGACCACCTCCGGAGGATCCAAGTCATCAGAAGACGAATCACTTGAGTCCGAGCTTGAATCACTGGAGCTTCCACCCGGGTCTGGGTCATTCCTGCGTCTTCCAGGCCTTCGAGGAGCGTCCCGGCCATCTTCAGAGCGTCTTTCGCTTGGTTTCCGGTGTCCTTCGCGCCTGGGAGTCGCTGGGCGCCTTCCTTCAGTCTTGATCTCGGTCAGGGGAGCCGCTTGAGCCGTCTGGGTCGTCGTAGCGGCCGCGGTGGCCGCGCCATGCCTTCCAGCCTTCGCGCGCTTGGTGTCGGTCGATCTCCGTAAGGGAAGAGGCGTATGGAAGGCCTCCGTCGTTTTAATGGGTGTAACCCTACCCCTGCTGGCGACTCCTTCTGATCCCCTAACCCCAGGTGTGCAATCTCCCGTATCCCGACTGTTCACCAGAAGTCCGGTTGCCGGTTTAGGGTCATGTTCACCGGAGATCCGACTTAAAGTTGCTACTTCAGGGTGGGCGACCCCTTGAACTTGGGACAATGTTGCACGAAGGTTCCTCAATTCTGCGGCCTGGAAACGCTGCATGTTCTGGGAACTTTCTCGCTCCCTGTCGCGCTCCGACTCCACGTCGTGCACCCGCTGTCGTAAGGTCTCCATTTGCGAAATCCAGTCACGTTTCAGCTCGTCTGCCCAACGCGCACGTTCGGCTTCGGCCTCGGCTTCCCGTTGTTTCCAGCGATCTGCAAACTCGGTCTCCAGACGCTGTACGTCGGAAAACTGTTCACCAGAAACTTGTTCGTCGGACACCTGTCTCTCAGACGATTTCGAATGACATTTGAGCTTGGACTCTGACGCTTGACTCCGACGTTCTTCCAAGTCATCCGCGCGTCTCTGGGCTTCCAGTCTGGCGCTCTCAGACTCGAGTAGTCGGTCGGTAAGTGTCTGGATCTGCTGGCGCGTATCAAGTTCTCGTTGTTCACGTCGACGTTCACGCTCCATGGATTCCAGACGTTCTCTGGCCAGAAATTCCTTCTGCTCCTGTTCCATTCGACGCTGCCATTCCTGTTGCTGCCGCATAGCGTTCAATTCGATCTGCGCTGGGCCTGATCTCTGGGAACCTCGTGTGTGGCTTGACGCAACGGAACTCAGGCGTCTGGAAGACACTTTCTGGTGATCCTCGCTCTTCAGACTCTGGTGCCTGCTCTGGTGGCTTCTCCCACGACTCGAGACGGACGATGATGGAGCTTCTGGCGTCCGGTGAACAGAATCTCTTACAGAATTTCTGGTAGACAACTGTCTCTCGGACTTCACTTCTGGAAACTCCGGCTTCTCTTCCAACATCTCGAAGTCTTCAGGCTCCGACTTCACCGGCATCAGTGTTCGTGTCACGTGGATTCCCATAGACTCTCCGGCGAGCATTCCCCCGGCTTCAGCACCTTGGGCGATCATCGCCAGACCTCCGACGGACAACGGCATATGTGCAGACGCCCCTCGACTCATGGACGTCAGCGACGAGTCTGTGGAACTTCCACGAGAGGTCTGGAGTCCCGACGAGTGCTCATCAGACGTACGCGAGGTCCCAATGACACTCGGCACAGGCGCATCAGTCGTCAGAGAGCTGCCTCGATCTTCAGACATTGGTACACCAGACTCCAAACGAGTGATATCAGAGTGACTCTCGTATACTGGCAGCGAACTCAGCGACGGCGTCGACAGTGCAGATGGTGTCGACGAGACTTGTGGGCGCGGCGGACCATGCTGTAGGCGCTTGGACTGCGGCGGTTCTCCACTGCTGGACCCGTCGGAACTATGTGTGACTCTGAGTCCGGTCACCCGGAGTCTCATAATCAGCTGTCGTCCTTGTAGGTCAGCCTTCTCATCGCGTAATATACCATCAGCTTCGCCTTGACGTGCTTCGTTGCCTGCCTTTGCATCTTCTGGGAGTCGATTGACCTGTGACCTGGCGGTCACAGTGGCCCACTCAACCAGTTCTTCAGCAAGTCGGCTCTGAAGCTCCGTCGCCACACTGCGCACTTGAGGTTCGAAGATAGCAGACGCCTGGGTCTGAGACCACCTCGGTAGCAGGTTATGGAACGCAAATCCTGCTTCATACAGCATCGTCTGAAGCACGGCAACGCATTCGGGTGCCGTCAGAGTATTCATCGAGATCTCGACGTACGACAAGTCTTGGATTCGGCCAAAACTATGGCGCCTCAAGCAGAACTCCGATATCCACATGTCTTCCGGAAATACTGAAGAACACCGCCACTTGATATAATCGCCCGTTGCTGCCGCAGCCTTCTGAAAGACATTTGCGTCAGGCTTCGCTGTTCGCCAGGCGTATTCGACGTTCGGCGGAACAATTCTTCCAGCGTCCATGTCCCTCCAGCGGCGGAACTCACGGCGTACGTACTTCAAGGCACGTTCTCCATCCAGCGAATCGGCCCTCCCAGACTCATCAGACGGTGTCTTCAGAGAATCTTCGGACTTCATCGGCATGTCGTCAGACATCGGAGTGTCTTCGGACTTTGGAGTCTTCGAGACACGTTCATCAACCAGTCCGGGTTCCGTCTTCACTTCCCCCACGGACTTCCCAGAAGTCGTCGACTCAGAACACAAGTCAATGACCTCCGGGGACTCAACCACATCGGCGCCTCCCTCAGACGCCTCATCACCACCCTCACGGGCAGTGGCCACCTCGTCACCAGAAGCTTCAGCTTCGGACGGACCTTCCTCAGAACCTTGTTCGCCAGACACATCGGGTGTCTCTTGGGCTTCAGGCTCCGCAGCAGGCTGGTCCTCGACCACCGGTTCTGGGACGTTCACCTCCTCGACTGCTTCCTTTTCACGTGCAGCCTTCCTCTTCTCGCGTGCCGCCTTCTGAACAGCATCCAAGTCGGGTTGTTCGTCAGGCGGAAGACCTTGAAGACGCTTCGACTGACGTGTCGCCACACTGCGACCACCGCGTCCCCGACGTCCTCCTCTCGTAGTTCCATGTGAAGCCATCTTGAATATAGACGCTTGACAGAAACCCTCTTCTCAAACTCTCTTAGATCCGGTGATATCACGATACCAAGATCCGGGCACGCGCACCAGTTGTCGCGAAGTCGGTGCAACTTTTACCGCGGTGCAGGGGCGTACAGTGAACCTGGAAGTGTGACTACCGGTAGTGATACCAGAGTCACACAGCAAGGTGGGCGTGTGTTACCTTGTGCTGTCCTCGTAGGTTCGTTGTCTTGGTAATGAGACCCTCGCCGGGGTCGTGAGAGTGTTGATGAGAGTGAGGGTTCCTTGCGTAGACCGTCGGATGTCCTTCTGGTCCTCACAGGAGCGCTTGAGAGTCGAACGTTTTCCGGTGAACACTTGTGTACACCAGAGATTTCTGAAGGCAAAAGAGAAATTAATACAATGGGAAGTCCAGTAATTAGACTTCCGAGATAACCGCAATATAGAGTTCCGATATACAAATATGTAGCTGCTCTTATTCTTTCCTGGCCCTTGAGCAGTGGGCTAGTTCTCCAGGTCAACTAGGGAAATGTTCACCAGACACCTGGTCTGTCTGGTATTCCCGTAACTTTCGCGCACCACCCTCTAATATATAGAGGGAAAATAAACCAATACACTATCAGTTATATAACAGTCTACCGAGCGTCTTGAGAGCGACTGTCTAGCTCCCAAAACCTGTCCAAACGTACAATATGAAATGGGCTACCGCTAGAGACAAGACAAACGACCCAACTAGTAAATGGAATAGGTGGGTCCTCTCAGGTCTCTACGTTACGCTGATCTCCACCTAAAGGGGCTTGATAGGTGAGAGATCACACGACTCAAAGCTTTGTCGTGGCCTAATACTTACGGGAAGCAGCAGGCAGACGACCTCGTTATAACAAAGCAAATCGAACTCGTTACAACAGGGAAAATTGAACTCTGGTTATCTATCTCGTATCTCTCTGTCTTCTGTCTTCCATATTCTCATATACACTTGGTCTCAGTATAACTCAGGAACTTTCACTTGGGCTCACTATGGTAGTCGATGCTGCAGATCTTGTCGAGTCGACACTTAATGATGTCATTACAGGGATGAGCAGGTTGCGTTTCACTTGATTGCGTGAGGTCGTGTTGGGTACACTTGGTTTCAGTATGGGGTGGACTTCGGAGTGTCAGAGTCTGGTATCCTGTTCATCAGGGTCTGGAATCATGTGCGTCGGAGACATGTTCATCGGAACCATGTACTCCGGAATCATGTACATCAGAGTCGTAAATACCAGAGTCGTGACACTTGGGTCTGTTCATCGGAGTCTTGTACGCCGGAGTCTGTTCATCGGAAACTGGTAAATGTCTGGAATATTGCTTGTATAAGCCGGACACATCAGACTTGTTTACCAGAATCATGTTCGTCAGACTCCATGTACGTCAGACTCCATGTACGTCGGACTTCATGTACGTCGGACTCATGTACGTCAGACTTCATGGTGTGATATCAGAGTTTCCATGCGTGATACCAGAAATCCATGAGTATTTTCAGGGTGCGGAGCACGTATGCTACAACGCACGAAGTCCAGTTGGGATATGCGCGGGGTGCGCTACGTCCGGTGCGCGATACTTGGTATCTTGTGGGTATAACTGTATTCCTTGAACCATCATCGTCACACAGGACGGCAACGGGATGAGGTCTCTCAGAGATACATTCTTCTGAGAGACTTTCTGCCAACCTTTAGGCACTCATCGTCGGGGAAAGTCTGGTGATCAGACTGAGTGTTGTTGTCTCTCGGAGTTTGTGCACTTTTCCGAGGAAAACTTCTGATCTCTTGGGCCCCTTTGCAGTACAGGTGAAGGTTAATATATATAGCAGTTTTCTTCCACAGACCCATCATATTGTCGCACGGGACATAACCTCGTCCCACATCTCCCTTTCTCCCACAACCCAGTGTATATCCAATCACATCACAGCGTAACGTCCATATCCACTCGAAAAATCGTAATTAGCAACGTGTCAATACTGAGACCGAGTCAAAGTACCAGATGTATACAAAGACCAAGAGTACCTGAGATATGAAGACTGACTGCATAAAGGACGCAAAAGATGACAAGAAGAAGAGAGTTACCAGAGATATATGATAGTTATGAGGAAGATAAACGATAAACAGAGTTCAATTTGCCGTGTAACCCAGGAGTCGTTGTATTTCTGTTTGCAAGGCCACGCCAAGCATCGCTGCCGTGTGATCTCTCGCCTATTCAATCCCCTTAGGCGGAGATCAGGTAACGTAGCGACCTGAAAGGACCCGCCTATTCCATATCCTAGTTGGGTCGTTTGTTTTGTCTCTAGCGGTAGCCCATTTCATATTGCTCGTTTGGACAGGCTCTGGAAACTAGACAGTCGTTTTCAGAGTGCAAGGTAGACTGTTATATATAGCCGATTGTATTGGTTTATATTTTCCCTCTATACTAGAGGGTGGTGCGCGAACGTAAAGGGATACCAGACAGACCAGGTGTCTGGTAGCAAGTCCCTAGTTGACCTGGAGTGTTAGCCCACCGTTCAAGGGCCTAGAAAGAATAAGAACGGCTGTATATATTTGTATATTTTCGAACTCTGTATATTGGTTGTTTATCTCTGAAAGTCAGGCATCTCGGTTCTGGATTTGTGATATTCAGACACCGATTTCAGGCTTTCTCTGGTATATCCACCTCTTTTCGACCGCCGACTTCCTGGAAACCATCTTGGTTCCCAGAGATTCCGACTCCCGAACGCTCCTGGAAGGATTTCCTGAATACCGACACCAGACTCCAAGGGAACCCCTACTTCTCTTCACGACACATTCTCAGACTCCGGCGAGGGTCATATTTCCGAAGACAACGAACCCACGAGGATACCGCAAGGTACCACACGCCAACCTATCGTTGTACGGCTCTGAAAACCCCTTTTCAGTAGTCGTATAACTAGGGTTCACTATACGCCCCCTGCTCCGCGACCAAAGTTTCACCGACTTCGCGACATGTGCACGAGATCAATCTCGTGCTGTACGCCCTTATCCTTCGGAAGCTCCGAAGGAATCTCGTCCGGGAGTACATCACTGTACTCCCGCAGAATCTCGTAATAGGGACTCGACTTCAACGAGTCCCAACTCTGCTCCTCGAAGCGTTGCTTCTTGGTCTTCGCACTGAGGGGTCATCGCCCTCAGTGATGCCATCGACGACGAGCTGCTTCAGCTCTTCGGCTTCGCGATCCACTCTCTCGATATCCGAGAGAATGCAAATTTGTTCGATACGTCCATCGTACAAGTCCCGCGCGAAGCGCTTCCAACTCATCGTTGGAAGTGCGGTCAACGCCGACGCACACGTTGGCAGATTCTCCAACCGCATCCTCTGGTACTGTAATGCAGTATCAGTTCGTGTCAAGACGTTCCTCGCCTTGACACTCGGTGTCTGCTCTGCAGACACACCCTCCACAGTCACGGACTGGGACTCGCAAACTCCCTGAGCTTGCGCCGCGAAGGTCTGCCATGGAGCTCAGCTCCAGGCGCTCCACGTCCAAGGCATCCAACCTTGGACGGGACTTTATCGCCATCGTCAGCGGATGGAATCCGCTGACTCGTACATCCAAGCACTGCTTGTGTGCCGCTCATCGCGTGCACCACCGCTGCACGTGAGCACGCAGGTTTTTTCTGGTACTGGACGTTTGCAACCGCCAGCACCTCCTGCCGCGCAGTCGGTTCTCAGAACCGCTGCGTCTCCATCCGCTACAACGGATGGAGCTTTATCCGCTCCTACGGATTGAGCTTCACCCGCTACAACGGATGAAACAGCTCCATCCGCTCCTACGGATGAAGTGACCGCATCGTCGACTCCCGGAGTCGACGTGCCTCGCTAGCTTCCAGCGCTAGCGAGTGTTCGCCTATACACGTATCATCAGCTCCCGGGGCTGATGAACGATCGCTAGTTCCCGGAACTAGCAGCGAAGCACCAGTGGCGTCAGCTCCCAGAGCTGACGCACGTCTTTCGGTTACCTGAATTTTATTTTCTTCGTCAACTCCCAGAGATGACGCGACGTCGTCGGCGCGACCCTTGGGGGTTTGAAGTACCTCCAAGGATACCGGTAATACCGGTATAATACCTTCTCTTAGGTGAATCGCATTCACCTGACCATCACTCATGTGACAAACATCATTCAGATGTTTATGCTTCAGGTGATTCACATTCACCTGACCATCACTCATGTGACCGCGACCCTTCGGCTCAGATTTCTGAGTCGACACACATTTTCTCCCAACGACTCCCTGAGTCGTTGGCGGTCGCCGGCGGCGATCGGAGGCAGCGGCGGACGCTGCTGCCTCAATCTGGGATTCACATGCACCGCCCGGTGCATGTGCAGCACTGACAGGGCCATCGCTCTCTGTCGCGCATGTGTTGTTGAAGCGTACGAGCGTACGCTTCTCCCAGTTGATCACCGGGTCATGCCGTGCAAGCCACGGCATGCCTAATACCAAGGCAAACTTATCGTCTAGATCCAAGACGATAAGATCTTCTACAAACGTCCTTCGTTTGTAAGAGAAGTGCACACGGACCACGCGCTTCTCACTCCTCACGGTGGCACCTGTTGCCAACCGCACCTCCAACACGCCGCGAGGCGTGTCGGTCTCTTCGAAGTCAAGCCTTCGAAGACTTCCCTGTCGAACAAAGTTGTTCGACGCGCCCGAGACCACTAGGGCACGAAGAGAGTTCACTCTCTTCGACATCACGTTCAGGATGACAAGGCCTGGCTTGTCATCTTGCATCTCGCAGCGATAAACCTTCTCGCTGGGGGCAGCAGCCTTCAACGTCGCGTGTCCGAGTTCGACAGTAGGACGCCCCGCGCCTACTGGTCCTTGGCGTTTTTTGAACGCCCGCCCGCTGTGCACTTGCGTGCATAGTGACCGATGTTACCACACAGGTAACATCGAACCTTGACGTTCTTACGCTGCTGTTGACCAGCAGTCGTAGCACTCGAGAGGTCCATAGGCTCCGGACCTCCCGTCTTCGCAACAGGACGCGCCGGCTTCGGCGCGTTCGCATGGAGTTTAGCTTGACGCCGGCTAAACTCCTCTTGCATCGCAAGGCCGATCGCCTCCTCGAGAGTATTCGGATACTCTCGGAAGAGATACGTCTTGACGGGACCATCTCTCAGTCCCTTCATGAACGTGACGACCTTGGTCGCCTCGTCGATCGGTTGGCCACTATGTTCGATACCAAGTATCGAGCACGCTGGGCAAAGGTGTGAACATCATCCTTGCCCTGCTGCAGATCGATAAACTCCGCTCTCGATCTGAACTCGTTCTTCGGAGACTCAAACGCAAGCTTGAGTTCCTCCTTGAACTCCTCGTACGTGCTGAAGCACGTAGGATTCCAGAGTCGGCGCCCATAGGCCCAACTCCTCGCACGTCCGCCAAGACATGACATGGCGAACGCGACCTTCGACATCGGGTCGACGATACGTCGAGCCGCAACGGCTGTGTCGAGCTCGACAAGCCAACGAAGGAGGGTCTCGTCTTCCTTCCCCGTGTAGGTACTCACGTGGAGTTTCAACGACTCCACCGAGGCAGCAACATCTCGTTGCTCCTTTACAATGTACCCCAGAGCAATACCATGTTGCTCTGTCGACGATAGCGTACGAAGCATCGCCACTACCGCCGCCTCTCCAATGACTTGAGAAAGTCTTTGGAGAGCTTCCCACGCTGGGTCCGACAGGTGGGCACAGTCCGTGCGCGTCACGGACATGTGTGGGGTCCCAGTGGATCCCTGATCCATTGGGGAGTTCTCGACCCCGCGTTCGTATGACTCCATACGAACGAACTGCAGTCGGTCGTGGGACGGACTACAAAGTGCTACCAGGTGTAATAGGCCTATTAGGTGGCGTACACGTGCGCTTACGTGTATGAGGAAGCGTGCAATTAGAGTAGACTTAATTTAAGTATACTTATTTAAATAAGTATAATTAAATCAAATATAACTAAATTAACTGCAAAATACCGTAAAATGAGAACTGTTATTGAATTTGGCACAAGCCAATTATGGACCTCCTAAAACTGTTTGTTATCTATTTCTAAAGGGTCTGCCAACGTGTGGTTGGCAGAAACTCTACTCCGTGATTGGTAGAAATCCTTTGCTTTCTACCAATAACATACATAAATGCACACGAACCACCCAATGATGTGGTTCGCCTATGTAGCCGTTGGTGTGTACAGCACATTGAGGTCCCTTTCCAACCTCTAACAGTTATCGCAACTGTTAGAGTTACAAGTGGTGTAGCCAATTGTACGTGTAACCCCGTTACAAACAACATCGTCGCACGCGTCCTGGAAAAGTAACGCTGACGCTTGACTCTCGACAGCGAAGCTCCACGAGAAGCCGTCGGCGACATAGCAATCAATTGACCGACCCAGCCGTTTGTACACCTCGTGGAGGAGGTACGTGGTTACACCGTAGTCGCAGCTGCTAACAAGACTACGCAGCTCTTGTAGCAGGTTGTCTTGCTCTCTGGCGGGGCGAGCTTCCTGGGCGGCAGGGGCAGAAGGTGGCGATGGGGCCTGCATGGTGTGTGTGTGGGGGGAGCGGTGGCTTTTTGGCGAATGATACGCCACTGCACCCTACCCACCAATTGTCTATGTAAGCGTGTGGGTGAGAAGTCAGTAAAGGGAGTACAGATTTCAGGTTTTCTCGCTGAATACAGTGCTTCGATGACAGGTGCTGCACTTGCTGAACAAATGCACGGCAAATGGCAGGTGTGTCAGTCGACAACGAACGTGAAGTCGTCTGTCGACGAGAAACCAGGTTTCTGCGAGATTTAAACCGAGCGAGCCAGCCTGAGGAGGCCTCAAAACCGGCATCGCCGTAAAGTTGCTGGAAAATGTTACGCGCTTGCAGGCGGATGTACGAGTCCTTAACCTGTAAACCTTTCCGGTTACGTGCCTCAATCAACTTGTACAGCCTTCGTTCGAGCTCGCTGTAAGCTGGCCGCCTTCCGCCGCCAGTGAGACGGCGTACAGTACGCGTAGCAAGCTGTGGTTCGCGAAGGACAGCCTTCCGTTCTTCTCTCTGGCTCCACCACCGGGACGGAACTCGAATTGGTGTTGTGCTTGATAGCAAGTGCGCAAAAACCGCTTCCAGCGACACTAGGTTCGTATTCGGCCAGAGTGGCCAGTTTCTGAGCGATACGTAGCTGCGACGAGAGCTTGGCATAGCGGTGAGAAGACGGCTTCTGCAGTGAAAGTGAATTTAAAAGTAAGAAGATCAATAGCCGATGGCCTTGTCAGAAATGGTTGGTAGCACGTGAACATCGATAGGGTCGTGGAGTTCATGTGGTAGAACCCTTTCCTCGCAGATGTCCTTGTATGTATTTGTCTAGGCATTAGATTTGAGTTTTTTTATTGAAGTAAGTTTTCAAGTTATTACGCCAAATCGTTTTGTACGGTGTAAGATGGTAGACGGCTGCGATTGGTACTTCTGACGGTATTATGAACGTATTTGACGAATTTGCAGTGCATTGTCGTAGGGATGCTGAATTTGGTTGAATGTTACCAAGTAAAAGTCTCAAGTAGATCCGTTCCACATCATGTGGTGATAGGTGGACAACGTGCCCAATGGAAGATACATACTTTCTGTGCTGTATCCACTCTTTACTCCTCTTGTTCCACCGGTATACTATTGGAATGTCCTTGTACAACATTGTCCCAGCTACGTTTGGCTAAATAATAGACAGCAAGAACTTCCGCATAAAACCCCGCGCGATGATGCCAGGTCTGTCTGATGCTGTCTGCCCTGGTCGAATATTCTCTTTGATCTCCACCCATTTTAAATTTCATGTCATGGTAATGAACAGGTTGGGAGCACCTAGTTCACGCACGATGGTCATGGCATCTTGATACCGTTGATACATGTAGCGACGCCCACCTGTAAACGAAGGCGGTAGAGTTAAGCATCTGCCAACGTTGCCCGCGCCTAACGTTCTTTATGACGTTGTCGATGAATTAGCTGTCACTTGCAGTTGATCGTTAACCCCTGTACTCCCGTACTCTGTTTAATACAGAGTAGTCAATATGACAGGGCATAGTGTTTCGTGAGCTTCCCAACAGCTTCCCATACTACAGTATCCCCGCATACTTATTTTAGTATTTTGAAGGATTCAGGTAAAATTTGCTGTGAGGGGAACCTATGTACACATTTTCCGAGATTTAGAAAATGCAGTATAAATGTGTGGGAGGTAGCCGCTGCTCTCTCATTCTAGAATTCACGAAGATCACGATGAACAGTCCTGGGAAGAAGCCATTCAGGAGACTGTGACAGAGTTCACAGCTGCTGGATAGAAGGCGCGCAAGCCGTCTGGACTGAGCGTCGACTACACGTACGTGAAACCTGGCGGAATGGCCAGGACCTTTTATATCGGTAAGGGATTGCTAGAAATCTGCTGGTTTGACAATATAATCCTAGATACTGGAATACTTTAGGAGATGATGCCGTCATGCAGTATGCACGAAGATCAAAAATGCTAAATATACACCCTCCTACAACCTTAAAGCCACCACCCTCCGATACACTCCAAGTGCGAGATCAATAATCAATACAAGACGTTTGACCTATTGAGCTGCCTACCCACTGACGACAGAGCTAGCTACTCTGCCGGCTACAGAATTGGCTACTCAGACTACAGAGTCACCAATTGGCACAGACGACGAGTCGAAGCGTGATTACGACGATGATTTCTTGGATGAATTGCGACGTGAGGATCTCTTTGGCGAGCCAGCCATTGACAACATCAACAAGTGTTCATCCTCCAGAGACGAGGGAACTTCTTCTGGAGGTGAGGACGAGGATGTTATGGCAGAAGTCGAGGACGATGATTTGGATGGAGAAGATGTATAGTCTTCAAGCGAAAGTGACAGAACAACCAACGTTTGAGACCACAGCTGTAGAGCTCCGATCTCTATCTGCACGATATTGGACTGTTGGACTGTGTACGATGCCGGTCACTTCAGTAAGTCTGTATTCTACCGAATACATTGCTTGGCCAAATTATTTTTCTGTATTCTCTGCTAATACATCTTTAGGTATCCTCTAGCGCTAGATTACTACGATGGACCGTGGGTGCCAAAGACAATCAGCACTTGCGTTTGCAGATTCTCCGTTGGGACTTTTCTTCCCCCCCCCAAAGAAGGTGTGGCAGTGTATCGCAGAAGAGACCAATCAAGGGAACACGAGAAAAAGCATTTATTTTGACCAATCCAATTGCTAGAAGAACACCATATTTACGAATCATGAAATAAAAATAATTGGATGGCCAGCAGCTAAAACGCCGGGGCACCTGCCATTCCTACCACTGCAAAAACTGCAACACAGCTACACTGTGAAAGTGAAACAGGAGGCGCTGGGGGTCATCGAGTGGATTGGCTTGACTGCAACGGTCTCCGAGCTCGGGTACCCCCATGGGACCGTGGACGGGTGGTGACGGGCGCGTGACAAGCTCCGAGCGTATGCGGGAAACAAGCTGTCCAAGACGACAAAAGGGCAGGGGCGCAAGGAAAGCTTTCTTTTCACCCCAGCCCTCGTCACCTTCACGAAGGACACTCGCCGAGATGAAGAGGTACGTTTTATCAGTCTTCAATTATTGTACTATTTTTAACATTAAGCGTCTATGTAGTGGCTTACTACGTCCATGATAATAGGTTTTATAGGAGAGAGCTATGAAGAATGGCTACAACAATATGAAGAAGGACGATGTCACCACAGAGCTGTCGACAAGCGCTGGGGAGACTACTGCGGAGAACAGCACAACGGTAAAAACACTTGTCTCAGTACATTAACAATTATATTCATACTAAATATGCTATGTCATGTCGTTATGTACTGTTTTAAATATGGATTATCGACAAAAAAAACTTAAGAATTGAAGTTACCGTGCTTAGATCTTATACAGATTAGGCAGGATTTTACTATAGAAAATCTACAATCTTCCAACGCCTACAGGTGAACGGACACGTTCCTCACTAGCAGGCAAAGTGCGTCAAGTGCACGGTCGAGACATCCATTGCTGTCACTGAGTTGCATTCGGAGGGTGATCACGACGAGAAACGTGATGAAGACGAAGAACTAGATGACGAGGTGAATGCCGACAGAGCCCCATTTCACCACGTCAGCAACGCCGGATCGGTGAGATGTCTGAATGTACTTCTGATAAGACCGCTTCTACACGCCCCCCCCCCTGACAAAGTCGCTATTCGAGCTTGAGTGCTCCTGGAATCGTTTAGCAAGATCGTGGGAACGACCTGCCTTCAGCAAGAACGATGGCTTTCTATTGTCTTCTGGTTGTTGGCTTTGTAGGTTTTAGTTGTACCGCAATAAAGTATATACAGTCCAGATTTTGGCTCTGGTCCGTACGGCAAACCTGGCTTGCGTGGGCCTCCATGCTCTGGACGATGGTTGACCTCTGGAACCTTTTCCCAGTCTTTGTATATCTTCTTCACGCAGTCGAACATGGTAGTGTCTCGCAATGCGTGTTCTAGACGTAGGTAGGTTGGGCCTTGTCGGTCGCTTTGGACATCACCGGTAGATAAGCGGTAGTCGAAACCACGGGCGAACAATCTTTCTCCTCAGAAGTGCTTTTCAACCGTGTCAGAGAGCTGTCTCGATTTTTTTGGCGACGTCTTGGACTGCAGAGACGTCCAAGTGATGAAAGGTGCTTCATTGTAGAAGCACACAGAATCGAAATCCCGTTCGTAGTGTCGTAGGTCTTCGTGGACAACTAGAGGACTGGAGTTCCAGTCAATGAACTTCTACCAAGTAACACACTGGGCCGAGTGGATGTCCATTTTTGGAGGGTTCTTGGGTGGGTGGCAAAAGTGGAAGTGAGCACGACACTTAGGCACAATGGGTGTGCGTCTTACTAAGCGTTAGTATGTGTTCTCTCGTGAGGTACAGTTTTATAAGAAAGTTTTTGGACATCAACGAGGAACTTACGGCTTCTCTCCTACATGCGCAGCTCTTTCGTGAACTACATATCCTGACGTTTCTCACGTTATTCCTGTACGCATTGGACACCATGGCCCCCAAGCCACGCAAAATATAAGGGAAGAATTTTACTTTGAGTGAGCAGAACAGTAAGTCTTTGTTGCTGTAACTGGTGCACCTAGGCGAAACCTTTGAGCTCGGATAAAGGTCTGCATTTGTGGGTGAAGTTGATTGTACAGCGCCGCTAAGTGCGAGTTTGCATTGGTCTCGTCGACGAGTTGCATCACGATTGCGGTGACCTCTTGGAGAGGGAACGCTTCGTTTTCCTCCCATCTAGATCGGCAGCATCGGAAGATGATGTTAGGCGCTTGCGCTTCCTGTTCTAAGCAAAGGAAATTGTTAGAGATTATTTTACCATGAACAATACAGTAATTATACGCACAGGGTTTGCCTCCAAATATGCGTCAATTCTCGCGCTGAGGCGGGCATTCGCCTCACGCTGGACGTTTTGTCGCACGCCGATGGGGTTTCCAGTCTCGGTAGCGTGCCTGGGGCATGTGCCACCTGACGTGACACGTAGCTTTCTTGCCCGGCAATAAACCTGATCTCGTTGGCTCCATTTTCGCGCAGCGGGCGAATGGTCATCACGAAGCCACGCACTTTTTCGCCTTGGGGGGGGGGAACTCGAAACGGAAGGTTGGTCTTGGAGAGTGGCGGAAAGATGAAGCTGAAGGAGCCAGTTCGATCGTTTCTGAGAGGTATCGGACTGTTAGACGTTTCAAAGTGCGTTGAGGATTTGATACAACCAATGATATAGACTAAATATGAACAGCTGTCACTGCTTTAGCCAATCCCATTTAGCTATTTGTCGCGTTTTTCTGATGGATTTGCTGTAAATAATCGCATAGCATAGGCGGTATACTAGTCGTGAGTGATTTTCTATTGTATGATACAGAATAAATAACGGGGCTGAAAGGGTTAAACGAGTTTGTATACTCGCTAGGCTTCGAAAAATGTTTCTGTGTCTTCAGAGGATTTCTTCAGCGTGTCAACAAATTAGTTTCTCTGTTTACACAGAGAAACTCGTCCACTTCGTTGGCCGTACGTTGAAGAATTTGATGTAGAAGATGGAGGTGCTAGATTTCGAGATCATAAGTGGGGCAAGTAGCTGGGCGCCGACTTTCCGAAGAAGACAGTGTTTTCGAGTGGAGTATATCATATCTTCACGGTGATGTTCTCTACTTCCAAGTTGAGGAGTTGGTACAGGGTATTATTCGACCGAGAAACATCGGAGCACCGCTATAACGAGATAACAAAGCATTTTCATCTTATCACCAACGAACTATGTAGTAGCACAGCATAGCACCCATGAAGATGTCACCTGTTGTGCTTACAACGAGTTTCCAGGCTTCGCACGCGGTGTACGATATCGGATAAGCTTGACGTGCCGACAAGACTGTCCCAGCATTTACTGTTCGAAGGCAGTCGCGTTCGGCGAACTACATTCAATCGCTGCTGTAATGCACAGACGCCTATCTTTGTGTTTCGGCTTGATGAGTGACTTATCAGAAGGATCGACTAGCGAATCATTGTGTCGTGTGTACTATTGGTGTATATAGCTCTCATACATGTATACTATTCTCCGTGACAAAATATCATCACCAGTCATTTTCTGCACGTAAAGAGCTCTCGCAAAATCGTTGGCAGGACATGATGATGCCTCTACTGTAGCCTTGCTTCTTTAATCGCTGAACAGTCCACATGGCAGCTTGAAGGCTACTAACATCAGTACAATCCAACATTCTCTTCAACCAGAAGATATGTGACATCCTTAGCCGTTGTTCGTATTCGAGTTTCACATCTGACATGAATGAAATATCGAACTAGTTGCTCCATCACTTTAGACCGCGGTAATCGGATCTGCATGGAAGTTGGCCTGGAGAGCTAACATGTCATATACATCTTCTGCTGAGAAAGGACCACT
Organism: Phytophthora colocasiae; assembly: GCA_018806915.1. Classification (NCBI taxonomy): domain Eukaryota; phylum Oomycota; class Peronosporomycetes; order Peronosporales; family Peronosporaceae; genus Phytophthora; species Phytophthora colocasiae. The sequence continues at coordinate 141,160 of JAGKQI010000071.1, read as the reverse complement.
ACGCTTCTTCTGTACGAACTCTAGAGCTCGGGCAATGTCGTTGCCTTCGCGTCGCGCTACTATTTTTGTACATAGTTCACTCTGATTTACGTGAGAAAAATAAAATCTTTATAAACGTATTTATTAAACCGAATAAAATATATGCGACTACTTATATGCACAAGCAAAATACACGAATATTATTGGTAAACACCGCGCAAGGGTTACGGTAAAAAACAGAAGAAGTAGCACTTCGGAAGACATGTGCGAAATGTGTAACATATGTGTGGGTTTTGCGTGGTCCACATAACTGTTTTCCAGATTGCTTTCAATGCAATGGCTATCTAGGGGTAGGGATAACCCGTTTTATATGGCGTCCTCTCGGTGTGGATTCGCACCAGTTGGATCTGCTCTCTGCTTAACTGGGGTGAAGTCTCATAGTCGCACGTGCGACGGTAAGAGACACTTTTTTTTTGGTTTGGTATGGTTCTAAATTGTGTTGTATATAGACAGCATGAATATATCGGATCTCCTTTTGCATAGCCCCCCACAAAGACCTCCTCTGGGTGATAACGTAACACCGTTTGTGAGGCTTGTCGGCACGACTTCTCTCGCATCGACAACCTGAATCGGCATGTGCGGAAGCCGTACAAGGGCCACCGCCGTTTCAGCTTTGCGATCGGTGCTGGAATTACATCAGGGGCTACCCAATTCAGTTGAGACGCCACCAAGACACGAGGGCGTGCATGTCTGTGGCCGAGAGTGCTGCCCATTGTATCCAGCTGGAAGGTCAGGAGGAATTTCCAAAAAACAGTACAAAGTACTGTTTTCTTCCAGTCTGTACAAACTACTCTAAGATATAGCTACCGATCCAGTACATATTTCCAGACAGTTATTGAACAAAAACCCAGTACACTTAAGTTCGCAGCTAATACTTTAATTTACTTTTCCAACAACATTTACTATTAATTACTATTAATAGTTTATTTCTTACTTATCTTCAGCTCCTTCGGTTTTTTTATAGATCATACGAATCTATTTTGTCTTTTACTTCGTTCTTCACATTAGAAATGACTTCTCCGGCCACAAGCTACGAACTTCCACCGTTGTCCAAGTACGGTCAAGCACGCTTCGTGGTTGATGCATCGGATGTTCAGGCAGCGCGTGACTTGGGCCTGCTACGGGATGACGTTGTATTGGACTCTGAGAATTTTGTAGCAGAAAACTACGGTCTGGTGTACGACCGTCTAGAAAATTTGGCTAAACATGAGTTCGCCTCTCACAGACGAGTGTGAAACCTAACAATTCTGGGAACGCAAAATACCGATGCAAGAAGCTACATGGAGCGCAAGTTTTTGACCAAAACTCCAGTTGAAAGTCTGGAATGCCCATTTTTCGTGAACTTTTTTGGATTTAACGGGAAATGGAAAGTGACAAAGATGAATTTGGCCCATAACCACGTCAAACATGTTGGTTTTACCCAAGTTCCATTTGTGGAACGTTCTGTTCCTGCTCAGAAAATATGCTTGCATAACACCACCCAGGACATTGAGCAACTTACAACACTGGTTATGACGGAAATGCTTCCTATGCATGACCGAACAACTGCAACCTTGACGGGCTCCGCTATTCAGGAATTTCTAATTTCAAAGGGACACAAACTGGGGAAAACAGGAATTTCACGTATGAAGATGGATAGACTACGGGGCGATTTAGTGGGAAGTTATCAGAAATTGGAGTCGTATTTCAAAAAAATGACAGAAAAGAATCCAGGCAGCGTCTGGAAAATTGACCGTGAAGCGGATAATTTGACATTTCGTCGTGCATGTTTCGTTCCGAGTGTTGGCATTCATATCGCTAACATGTGCAAAAAACTAACCGGTTACGACGGAGCGCACCTGAAAGGCGAAATGAACAAACGAGGTGTTTTCCTTGTGGCTACGGCGAAGGACTTCAACAACCATGTCGTTCCGTTCTTGTTGGGACTGAAAACTACGAGCATTGGCATTGGTTCATGGAAATTGTGAAAACAGCTACTGGGTTGGACAAAATCACAATAATTTCGGATCGCCAAAAGGGCCTCTTGTCCGCCGTTGCCGAGGTTTATCCTTCAGCAGGACACCGCTACTGTCTAAGACATATTATGGATAACATCAATCGTTCTGGTGCCAAGCTTTCTATCGACGACAGGCGCATAATTTGTTCTATGGCTCGTTGCGACTGCGAAAATGACTACAAGCTTTTTCGAAGTGAATTACTGGCTTCTAAACCCAAGGCAGTAGAATATCTGGACAACATCGACCAGAAACATTGGGTCAAACACAAATTTTGCGAAACATACGGACTGCCAACGTTCGGAGAAATTACCTCAAATTTGTCCGAACAAGCTAACAATTGGATGGGTAATGAAATGAGGAGTTCCAAACATCTTGACTCATTTCACATGTACTTCAAGCGCCTTAGTGAACTCACGTCTGAAAAACGACAATTGGCGTCGAAATGGATTAGTAACAGCGGTGGACATCGTTTGGTTCCTCTATTGCAAAGGGAGCTGGAAGATCGAGCCAAGGCTGCTTCAATGTGCGCAATAACTCCTCTCCTACATGGCGCTTTTTCGGTTCAGCACCTTGGTCCCCAGAGCAAGCATGGATATATCCACCCCTGGCGCGTAGTTGATCTTCCGGCCACTGAGTGTACGTGTGGCAATTGGAAGGATGAAAATTTTCCGTGCATTCATGCAATTTGCGCTGCCGTTCACAATGGTAGCAGATTTGAAGAGCTATACGACAAGATTAGAACTTCAATTGGGCATTTTCAAGACACATACACTTTCACGTTCAAGCCTTGGCCTACAGATGTCACACTCATCCATGATTGTTCCTCATTTTCAGAGTGACCCAGACCGTATTGGTAAACGTGGGCTGAAGCCAGGACCCAAGCCTTCCCACAAACGAAAACAAGCTCGTAATGCTCTATGAGGATAGCTATAGTGATTCCCGACTCTGTTTCTTTATATTAAAAATACAATTTCTTTCCTATTAAAGTAATTGTTTTTTTTGCATTTTGTAATTGCAAATCAAATTTAGCTGAATATTATCTTTAAAACTTTGCTTCACAAGTCATGTTTTGGAAGCACTTCAGATCGTCCAGTATTGAAATTTCGAAATTGTAATCCAATAACATTTTCAGTTGTTCCCTTGGGGTGTCTATACTAAAAATTGTATGAAACAGTGTTTCTTGTTTGCGAGTTATAAGATCTCGACTGCAGCGTCCCAGACTTGGACATTAAAATATTGAATTCTTTAGGTGTATTTGTGTTTTGTGAATTTGTTTTGTGTTTTGGAGACGTTTACAATTCATTTTTTTTTAGCAAACGGCATCGCTTTTTATGCATTACACGTCCTCAACTATAATAGCACTAGATGCATGCCATTCTACAATTTCTGTTATGGCGCCTTTGAACAAGAGAGGAAAACACACACGCAACTTCCAACGCAATCTCGACGGCTCCTTTTACAGATTGAGAGTCAACCAAAATCTAACTAATCGGGCTCCCCCTGAAGAGGACCCGGCGTTTCGACCGCAGAGTGGGAACGGTTTATTTCGAGGAAGGCAAGCACAAAGAGGGCGAGGTGGGGAGACATTTGAGGTTGAGCGCCTTTACGCAAAACGATGGGTCCACACTCTTGAATTCTACTTAGTACAGTGGGTAAACCATAGAGAGCTAACGTGGGAACCAGCTAGAAACTTACCTTGGCAACTAAAAATGGATTTTGAGCGAGAAACAATCAACTTCGTGTGGCTATACCAAGCTACCCGCGGACGACGCCGTCGAGCGCCCCCTGCTACTCGACGAAGCTGCAGAACTGTTGTAAGAACGTAGGAAGATTATTAAGTTCGTACGCGAACTTAATACATACTGTTTCCAGTACTATGAGTTCACTGTTTGGATTAGCAAGAAAACAGTACTTTGTACTGTTTTCTGGAAATTACTCGGCAGGTCAGCGGCGTGAACGTGACGCTGAGTATAAGTACCGACGCCGTGGGAAAGCGCGCGCCGGGTGTGCTGGTCGAAGAGACAGGGCAAGACACTGAGACAGGCATCTTTGAAGATCTGTTGCTAGATGATAAGAATAATGATGAGCATCGTCATATTGACGCCCACCCCACTTATGATGAAACAGCAGACGCCGGCTGATGAGCAACATAACGAAGGAGTGGATGACTCCGCGCAGATGGATTTTAATGGGTTCAGTTTGGAATGGCCTGACGACTTGAAGGCCACCGACCTTGGCCCGTCCCGAATGATGTCGAGCCCCGGTGCATGATCGAGGTGCCACACCTACCGAAGTACTATCGCGGGTCACCGTGACTGAGTGTATCATTTGTCTACAAGAACTTGGCGGAGCGTCTGTTTTATGGACATGCAGAGGATGTCGTCAACCATACCATCGCAGCTGCGTCACCGACTACCTCAAGCATGACCGGTGAAATCATGATGGAAGGCTTACACTGTTCGCACATCAAATTTTGTGGGATGAAGTGTCATCGCGCCTACAATACCAGATACCTACGAGTGACAATTCCGGCAAACTTTTGTTGCCCGGAATGAAATCATCCCTTTTCCGTGGACGGCTCGTACTTTACAGGCGATACTCCTTGGGTACGCCATCATCACCAATGCCAGCGCGTATAGCCACAGTTGCTGTCAGCTTCAATGAGGAGGAGAGCACCGCCGAACACTCCGACTCCAATGATGAGTATCACGCAAGTGATTTCGCCAGGTGTCAGACAACTCTTCAGACGCCGATTAGGATCCGCGAGAGTAGCCCTACGGTAGCACATTTTTGTATTTTTCAGGTCAATAGCAACTTCGTATACTTGAAATTCACTAATAACTGGACTTTTGGCCGACTGGAGTTTTGAGGCTGGCAGATAATATCTGTCAATATATTTATATATATAGAAGTAAAACAAATATATGGTGATCATACGCATTCTGCTAGAGTACTACGCTTCTTTTCCTCTTCCTAATTTCACTAAGGATTCTATTTACCGACAAGTCCCCCTGCACGCCTGCGGAAAACTCCACCTCGAACCGATCCAGGTCGTCGTTGTAGTTTTGTCGAACGAAGTCTGCCATGATCTTCATTCGCGACAATCGTAATCCGTGCACCTTCCGCTCTGGGGTAACATGTCCAATACTGCGTTATCATTCCAGTACTGATAAACACAGTCTCGCCATGACTTAGCATCCGAGAGCTAAGAAACCAGAGTAGAATTATCCACACCAGCTTCGACGACAGGCTGTTGCGAATCTTGACCGCCTTGCACGAGAACTTGATTTAACCCGACCTCTTTGACAATCTCGTACAAGCCTACTAGCAGCGATTGCTTTAGATCACTCACAACGAAAGCTGATATCGTAATGTCGCCGTCCATAGCGTCCGGTGTGTCCGGTTCCGGTTCCAGTGTATCGTACACACATCATTCACGCCTCTCAACACGTTTTCAGAGCATGGCACTGCGTCGGGTGCTAGCGAGTTTCCTAATGTGCTTTCTTTACGGTCCAAGACGTCATCCAGTAGATAGCGCGTCACGGTCTCTGATTTCTGATTTCTCGCTTGGAGCCCAGCCTGCCTACCACTTGACCAACTTTAGCGACCACCTCCACTTCTCAGGGGCAAACATGAACCGGTGTTGAGCACAACCTCGCCGGAAACAGTGCGACGTTAGCCAAACGTCATAACCTGACACAGTCTTGCATATTCCACAGGCTTCTGCAATGACGTTCAGAACCTATGTAAAGTTGGTATCTGACATCGGAGATCCCCAGTTGATTCCCACATCCGCTGCAATTGTGATAGCTTTACTGATTTTACATAGAGAGTTGTACAATATGGATTTAGCACACTTGGGTGATAGATAAGTACGGTACTCGACAATCACAGCGGTGGTGACCGACTCCCATCCAATTTTGTTGTCGCTAGCTGGCTCCAGCAGCTAGGTTGAAGCTCGCCACCTGCAGCTGCAACGAGGATATCCTGCAGGGCGACAAGTTAAACCAGCTCGGCGGCCAAGGACTTTACGCGCGTGTCGAGGACGGCGTACGACGGTCAGGCCAGTGTCCAACGATCAGGCACGCCTTGCAGTTGCAGAACTTCATCTTCAACCTGCAGGAGTGCTCCAGGACTAGTCGAGCAGGTTTCTTTGCGTTTAAGATTTTCTAATTCATTCATTCTGCATTTTGCTTTACTTCTCACAAGTGCGAAAACAACAAAGAATTCTTTAGCTCACTTCGCGCTGCGAAGCGGAAGCGATGAGCAATCCAGACCACGGGAGCCGTGACCTGGCTATGGAGGCGCTGATTTCGCCTCGAGTGAGAGCGGAGGACGCGGCCGTGGCGCAGCGTCAGACAAGAACGTTCGAGCCGTCGCTGGCACGAAGCCTCCAAGCGGAGTCTGAACAGAATGTCGAGCAAGTGGCCAAGAAGGCGGAGGTTGTCCAGCAACTTACCCTTGAGCAACTCAACCGGTTCCAGCAGCAACAAGAGGCTCTGGCTGCGAAGACGACAGAGTATCTGCAACAGCAGTACGAGAACCAAGTGGAGCTGAACACCAAGCAAGCTGCACTAAGCGCACAGCTGGAGGAGCAGCAGAAGGCTTTGGTGCAACAGTACCAGTTGATGCGGGAGGCCGCAGAAACAGTTGGACACCAAGGTCGCCAGATCGAGGATTTGAAGCAAGAGGTTCTCTCCCCCCATGGCCAAAGTCGCTGGGGATGGTTCGCTAGGAGTGCAGGCCAGGGCGGTCGCGAGCGCGACGGTGACGAACCCATGGTCGGCGGAGACGCTAGTGAGAGTAGAATGAACCGACAATCACGGTGGCCACGGGTTCGAACATGCCCGTGCCTCCTGTGTACCGCGGCTCCACGAAGAAAGAAAAGAAGGCTTTCATGGACAGTTACCTGATCTACAAGCGACGAGTAACGGTCCTGAACCAGGGGGCGTATGGGCGAGTGTTTGTGATGCCCCTGAGTGCCTGTATTGAACACCGGACGCTGATTCATATCTGCATGTACGAGCTGGGAAAGTTCGAGTCGGAAATTACTGAGGAAGACTGGAAGGCGTACGTTTTAGCGGCTAGGCGCCCGGAAACTCAGGATCACGCACGACTCGCACAAGCCATGCGTTCTCTGTCCATGAACACTACGCTTCCAGGCGCTAAGTCCCGAGTGATGAAGCTAGTGACTGACTTCAATGAAATCTTGGATGCCCAGGATATGGACGATTTCCCGCTCGAAGAGCCCAAGATGGCGGTAGAATTTCTGTATGCGGCGCTGAAACCACCCGCGCTCAAGCAGACGGTGATAACGGAGTTAAAGCGCACTATGCACAAGTCGACCAAGAAATCCGTCAAGGTATTCTTGGATTAGCTTAGGTCGCGGGTGTCTGCATTCCTGGTCTTCGAGTCGGCAATCCAGCGGACGACAGGCGCTGACGGAAGCCAGGCCCACTAGCAGTCAAAGCCAAGCAATGCGTCACGGAACAGCGCACGATTCCAGTCGCCGGGGGCTGGAACAGCAGCAGTGGCGCCTGGGGTTAAGCCGAGCTCATTGGGATCGGGCCCTGGCAGCGACGGCACAAAGCTTCAAGGCGCTATGAAGTCGTCTACTCCGGGCTAGCCGCGCAAGTGATTCAAGTGTGGCGACTTGACTCACGGTGTGTTTCAGTTCCCACCGGCAAGTGCGACAGAAGTGAAGGAGCTGTACGACAAGAATCGCAAGGTGCCCAAACAATTGGGTGCCGTTGTACTCGTCCCGGACCTGCCGGTACAAACCAAGCCTGAGGACAGTGCTGGCCAGAAGACTGGCTCGCTAGCATTCCGGGTGAACGGTGTGTTAGCAGCATGGGCGAAACCTGACAGCGGAGCCGAAGTATCGGTAGTAATAACTCACCTGCTTCAGGAGCTCAGAGCGAAGGGTCAGTGGTTGAAGTGCCGGGACCTCCAGCAATGGGAGTCCATCAAGGGAATCGCTGCTGCACCGATGGATATCCAGCAGGAAGTCAAGTTGGACCTCCCTTTCGACACAATTAATGGAGGGTTAACGCTCAAGAACCTTACGTGCTGGGTCGTATCAGACGGTCTCCCACCAGGAATGGGCGATATCTTGCTCAGTGAAGGTGTCATGGAGCGGCTGGGGTACAATGCTCAAGCGCTTTTGGACCAAGCACGGAGCCTCAGAGACGTTTATGACTGGACGAAGACGTGGCGCCACCCGGCGTGCGCAGCGTATATGCATACGCGGCTGCTACAACCATTCATCCAGAGCCTACACCTGAGGAGAAGGAGCTACAGCCGGACGAGGGGCAGCGTTGCTTCCCCGATATCGATGTTACTCAGGACCGGGAGGAGGCGCGTGCATTGGAGTGGAGTATTCTCGAAGGAAAGCTCGACGAAGCCGCAAACCTGGGCTGCAGTGCTGAATTTCGAGCGAAGTTAGCGGAGCTGTTGTCTGAATATCGCGACATCTTCAGGATCAAGCTCGGTCGAGACCCACCCGTTGACATGCCTCCGCTCAAGGTAACCTTGAAGCCGGACGCCGTACCTGTACGCTGTAAGGCTCGCCGCTACGCTCCAGAGCACCGAGCGTTTATGAAGAAACACGTTCAAGAACTGATTGATGCAGGACTCTGCTACCGCAATCCTCACAGTAAGTAGTGCTCGCCGCCTTTGATCGTCAAGAAAGTGGAACCAGGGGATTTTCGTATGACAGTAGATGTCCGCCGGGTGAACGCTCAAACCCTGCGGATGATTTGGCCGATGCCAATTCTCGAGGTCATCATGGATTACCTTACGGACTCGGAGCTGTATTTTCTTTTGGACGTTTTCAAGGGATACTGGCAATTCCTTCTGTCGCTCGAGTGCCAGGAGTTTTTTCGTTTCTGACGGACATGGGCATTTTTACGCCCACTCGGGTGCTTATGGGCGGCTCCGACAGTGTCGCCTACTGTCAGGCCACCGTGCAGGAGATGTTCGAGGAATTTCTGTATAACGGGTTGCTGATTTGGCTGGATGACTTACTCGGTTACGCCAAGTCCGAGAAAGGATTGCTCAAGCTCCTGCGGGGTGTCTTAAAGGTGTGTGCTACAGAGGGTTTGAAATTGAACCCATCCAAGTGCTCTACCTCAGAGAAGCCCGTTGGTGCGGACGCGTGGTGTCGAAGAATGGTGTTCGCCACGATCCTGGCCGGATCTCAGCCCTTCAGGCCTTAAGCGCTCCGGTGACAGGTCAACATCTCCAGCAGTTCGTGTGTGCACTCGGGTGGATGAGGATGTCAATTCCTGGCCACAACAAGCTCACTCAGCCACTCGTTGATCTTATGGAGGTGGTCTACAAGGCTGCCGGTGGACGCACTCGCCGTCAGGTCGCTCCCTTGAAGCTGACCGATGTGGGCTGGACGGACATGCACACGACTTGCCTACAAGCTTGCAAACAAGCCTTGGGATGTGCTGTCGAGCTGGCTCATGTCAAGCCGGACTACCGTCTCTCCGTTTTTACTGATGCAAGTGATTCACACTGGGGAGCAATTATCACTCAGATTCCACAAGATCACACGGCGCGCATGTTCTCCGAACAACACCACGAACCTTTAATGTTTCTCAGTGGAACGTTTTCGGGAGCGGCCCGGTCGTGGGCAATTGTCGAGAAGGAGGCGTACTCCATCATTGCCACCTGCCAGCGCGCTGACTATTTGTTGCATCGACCAGGAGGATTCACATTCTACACAGATCACCGCAATCCGAGGTTCATTTTCAACCCAACCAGTGTGCTATCAGCCGTACCGAAGTACACTGCTGACAAACTCCAACGTTGGGCGCTTTTACTCTTGGCTTACGACTATGACATTTGTGACATCGCGGGTGATGAAAACGTTTGGGCAGATTTGCTTTCTTGCTGGGGCTTTAGTTTGCCCAAAATATGTGCCGTTCGCACAATTCCGTACGAGTACTCACCCACACTCAACGCCGAGTTCAAGTGGCCAACGATGTCTGAGGTACTCACTTGTCAGTAGGGTGCCGAACGTCCACAGAACCTGGAGCTGCAGGCCGACACACAGGGCATCGTTCGGCTCGATGCTGGACCAATTTGGATTCCTGCAGAGGCCGGATCTCTTCAGCTCAGTATTTGTATTGTGGGTCATTTTGGTGTTGCGGGCCATCGCGGACTCGACACGACGCTGGGGCCATCTCCAAGCGTTTTTGGTGGACGGATCTCGCTACCGACGTGGAATATTTCATGCGTCATTGTCTCCATTGTGTCAGTGTCGTCGGTGGTCCCCCGATCCCCCGCCCTCTCGGGGAAGCAATGCATGCTGAGCGTCCTAATGAGCTCGTACACTGGGACTATCTCTACATGGGAGCATCTACCAGCGACGACATGTACATCCTGGTGACCAAGGACGACGCTTCCAAGTATGTTTGTTTTTTTGCCGTTCCTGATGCCACAGCGGACACGACCTACACATGCCTCATGGATTGGTTTGCTGCTTTTGGGGTTTGCCTATCGTGGGTCAGCGACCAAGGCACTCACTTCAAAACTGAGGTGACCCAGTCTTTGCAACACTCCCTGGGAGCCCACCACCATTTCACCACCGCCCGTTGTCCATAGGCTAATGGCACGGTGGAGGTGGTGATGCGCGAAACTCTGCGCTGCTTTCGGTCTCTACTTTCAGAATGGCGCCTATCTACACGGGATTGGCCATGCTGACCAAGGTGGTGCAGCTCGTGCTTAATCACACGCCGGCGAAATCTCTCGCGAATCACGCCCCGGTGGCAGTCATGACCGGGATCCCTGCTATGTCGCCGCTGGATGCCATCTCCCTGCCGGCACCGCTCGAGCCCACGACTCTGTCCAAGCTCACGGCGACACGTAAATCGGACTTTGAGGCGCTGCGTGAGGCCCTGGACAACATGCACAAGTCCGTCGCCCAAGCCAGTCGGGCTGCTCGTGCTAAAGGGCGGAAACATGCTCGCACTACCGGCATGTCAATGGCGCAATATGACATCGGCGACTATGTTCTCTACGCGGACGTCTGGGCACACACGCGTGCAAAGCTCCGTGTGAAATGGTGCGGTCCGTCTCAAGTCACGAAGGCTGTGTCCGCCTCGATTTTCGCGGTAAAAAACCTACTAACCGACGACGAGCGTGAAGTTCACGCGTCAAGACTAAAGTTCTACAGCGACGCCACTTTGAACGTCACCGAGGAGCTGCTTCACCACATCGCCCATAACAGTGAGGGTCACGTCGTTGCTCAGATCCTGGATTCCCGCTACAGTGATGCGGACACACGCTTTGAGCTCTTAGTCAACTGGCGTGGACTTTCCAGTGCAGAGGATTCCTGGGAACCCGCTGTTACGTTACTGGAAGATGTACCGGTGATGGTAAAATTTCATTCGTGCTCACCGCCGAACAGCCAAAACCAAGAAGCTCGCTTCAGGGTTGGAGTTGACAGTGTTGCTCCGTAATTGAGCCCTTCAGGAGGGTAGTTTTGTCGCTAGCTGGCTCCAGCAGCTGCTGCTACCGAGGTTGAAGCTCGCCACCTGCAGCTGCAACGAGGATATCCTGCAGGGCGACAAGTTAAACCAGCTCGGCGGCCAAGGACTTTACGCGCGTGTCGAGGACGGCGTACGACGGTCAGGCCAGTGTCCAACGATCAGGCACGCCTTGCAGTTGCAGAACTTCATCTTCAACCTGCAGGAGTGCTCCAGGACTAGTCGAGCAGGTTTCTTTGCGTTTAAGATTTTCTAATTCATTCATTCTTCATTTTGCTTTACTTCTCACAAGTGCGAAAACAACAATTTTTAAGGCGAGGGTATTCACAGCAAATGGACTACTACATCAGCAGCGCGGGATATCTTAATTAGCTATTGATGCATGTAGTAGCACTGGCATGAAAGCAACAGGTATCCCGCGCACCTCGCCATTGCAAAGCAAGTTAACCCTTTCGCGAACAGAGCTTATTGACCTTGACTACTATGGTATACAAAGTTAGCATGTTAATATACGAAGGGGGGCAAAATGACCCCCTTCTTAAAACACGGTACTTGCCTGATCGGAGTCGTCCTGCACATATGGCAATAGGTCAATCAAGGAGGGCAATTTGACCCCTTTCATAAGCCACTGTACTCTCCTCAATATTCTATGCAATAATTTCATTGGCTGACATAACAGCTGCCACAAGCAAAATCGACAGCGAGTTTTGTCATTGGTCAAGCTGTGTTCACGTAATGCACAAAACCTGAGACAGATAGAGGCGGATCCGTGATAAATTACGGATCCCACTATATACCTTACGCGTTCAACTTCAACGGATGTGCTGTCAGTGGCCCTGAGCGGACACGATCTACATGACGAAGTACATCCGCCTTCACTCCGCAACGCGAGCCAACCCCATCGGCCCAGTAGAAACGTACCCATATTGTAGCCTGCTTACAGCGGCACAATGAACACTCAGTTGCATGAATATAAATAGTGTGGCACGTAACTTGTTTTCAGTATTGAAATTGAATTTTCTCAAACCTTATTACCTTGTATCGACGATAAAATCATTTATGATTTAAGATCATTTTTCAATCGAATTTGATCTTGTACCAACTGATACAAATCGACGAACGCAATGCGTCTCAGTTGCCACTTACAAACCGAAGCGTAGAATGCAGAGGCTTGCAATGACTACACCCTCACAAGCGATCGAGCCTATGCAGGAGGTAGCGACACCCATCAGCACCCCTAGCGATGAATCACGTACGCTCGAAGCTGTGACCCGTGGAAGGACAGCACAGGAGGGGGCCGTAGCACCAGACATCCAGCATTCAGATGGCGCCCCACCCAAGCGGAAGCGAGGCCGCCCGAGGGGGTCAAAGAACAAGCCAAAGTCTGCGTCAAAGCGAAGCCGGCCGCCAGAGGAAGTGCCAGTGGTGAACAAACAGGCCACTAAACCCAGACGAAGTCTTGACCTCATCTTGAACGACGTCGCTGAAGCCTCACAACGACCCAACACCAGTGCAGACGCCGTACTGCCCACTACCACAACCAACACCAACGAGTCGCCGTTATTACGTGCCGCAGCATTGTCACCTGCTAATGCTACGGGACTGCCCACCAGGTTGTCTTCTACGGCCACTGTTACCGAGCCAAGTACACCGACGCCTAATGGTACAGCTACTCGACGTACGAAGAAAAAAAACCTGCCGTCAGTGTTGTCTATGTATGTAGACACACTGGTAGCATTCGCTCCAGCGAAGGAGGGCTTTATTACTCAAAAGAAGAAGTATGTTGGAGTCGGGAGTGCGTATCTGGTTGGAAGAGTCTGCCGAGTTTTGAAGCAGTCACTGTTCCAGATTAACTGGTTGGACTCGCAGTTCCAAAACCACGTTGAGACTTTGAATCTGAGCGCTGTGCAGCGGGGCAACGCTAACTATCGGGCTCTACACGGACGTTCTACTGGGGCTGGATGGGGGCGCTTGTGTGCAGTTGATGACGGTGAGGAAGTCAATGTCGATGATGACACCGACATTCTAGAGGAGTACATGGAGCCTTTCGACCCTCCGATGGAACTTCCGACGTCATTAGCAGAGGTAGAGGCTATCAAAAGCATCCGATTTGAGCCCGAAAACCAGTGCGAAGCTCCTCCTGACCTGTACGAACATGCCGATGGATCAACTAAAACACGACTGCGACCAGAATTCAAGCATATCTTCCAGCACTCGGCCTCGTCGAGTTTTTTCGCGTACATTCCGGTTTCATTCTGGCAGCAAGTTGTTGGAGAGATGAATACCTATGCACGCCTGAACAATATCGCAGTCGGGAAACCGTTTTCACTTGATGAACTCATGATATTTTTGGGGATACTGCTGTTCCTATCTCTTGTCGACAAAGGTGAATACGCTAACTACTGGGGCACACAAGTGGAGAATTTGATATTAGGTGGGGCATCAGTTGGGCTGGATAACGTGATGCCTCTGCGCCGATTCAAAGAGCTGAGGAAAGCTTTCTGCTTTCAATGTATTGAGACCAACGCGGGAGCACAGGACCAGGCCGCCAAGATCCGCCCACTGCTGAATCTATTGAAGACAACTGGGGCAAAATACGTGGAGGTCGGTCGTAACGTTGCGCTAGACGAAGCAAGTGTTGCTTGCCGGTCAAAGTACGGCAAGGCCCTCATTGTATATAATCCTATGAAACCGACGGGGAAGTACCACTTCCGGATTTACATGCTCTGTTGCGCTACGAGTTGGATATCGCTGAATTTTCGGTTGCATTGCGTGAGCGAAATCACCGAACGTTTGGATGGCGTTGTTTCACCTGAAGCAGCGCAGGCGTTGAGCGATGAAGTCGCAGAGCTGTCCTCGATTCGGAAGTGCGTTCTAGAAGTTGTTCGGCCGCTGTATGCTACTCGTCGGATTGTCAACTCCGACAACTACTACACTTCAGTGCAGCTGCTGATGGCACTACGTCTCAAGGGTCTCTACGCTCGTGGCACTGTGCGGAAGACCAGCTCCCATTTTCCTCGCCATGTACTTTTGGAGAAGAAAGACTGCTCCCGTGGAGCCTCCCGGCAGGCTGTTTCGGCTGATAGCTCGCTGGTTGCAGCGTCGTGGTACGATAGCGCTATTGTAACCGTGATCTCAAATGCCGACCCGTCAACGCTTACTTCAGTAGCCCGACAAGTGCGCTCTGAAAAGCGAAGTTTTTCGGCCCCGACATGCATCAAGGAGTACAACGCTAGTATGCAAGGCGTAGATCGCCTTGATCAAATCCGCGCTCGGTTTTCGCTGTCAGATGGGCACTCGTTCAAGAAATGGCACAAGAAACTAGCATTAGCTCTTATCGACGTTGCTCGAGCTAATGCTTATTTGACCCGGAGGTTGGCGGTGGATTTTAGTAAGGTGCGAGACCCACACCGAGATTTCGTTGTTGAACTCTGTTCCGAGTTGTTGTCGGGGAAGTGGAAGGAGGCCCCCAGTGAACGGTTGATGTTTTACGCGGACAGTGCGGCAAGCATGGATCCTGAACATTCATCTCCGTCGAGCACAGTCTGGGTTGCACGATCAACAAATGAAACTCCATGCTCTGAGAGTCCTCAGAAAAGATGCTCGGCTGTTTCCTCGAAGCAATTCTATACTGACATGAACCGCAAGCGTAGGAAATGCGTCGTGTGCCATTAAAGATCGCTACGCTACTGAAGTGACGGACGTGTGTGTGCTTCATAACGTTTGCCTTTGCCAGAATGTCCATGTCTCCAAGGAGCCGTTTGCTTGTCCAGAGACCACTTGGACGTGTTGGGAGAAGTTTCACCGCTTCTATCTCCCCAAGAAGCTCTTTTCACAAAGAGGAAAGACACGGACAAGCTCAGAATTGTATAAACTAAAGCGGAGTCTGCTATCAACTGCGGTTCAAGAGAATGTGGACACTGGCGAAGAACTTAGAGCTGATGGAGGTCGTACAGTTGTAAGGTCAATAGTTCTGTGAGTTGTGGGTATTTATCTTGATCTAAGTATGTAAAAGCAGCACAAGAAAAATTACGGTGGGTTAAATGTGGCAATACACTTGAATATAGTATAGAAACAAAAATGTATATTGCTGTGATTTCACTACGCACTTCAGAGCGACTTGTATAAAAAGATCTGCTGGAGGTCGGCCTTCCAGCTACAGGGGAGATCGAGCACCTTCTCCAACTTGAACGCACGACAGAAATCGTTGTGGCAGCTGTCGCGGTGTCTTGGACAGAAGTTTAGAGCGCTCACCAATACGCGCAGCAGGAACATCCCAGAAAGCTCCTCCTTCAGGTACTCAATAGCTCGCTGTTCGAAGAGAACGTTGTTCCAATATACAACTGTAGCGTCGGCGTAGGGTAGTGTGGTCGAAATGGGCAGGCCAACAATGTCCTGACATATAAGTTGGGATCTTTCGATGAGCCGTGTCGATCTCACGCTCCTGGACATCATCTCCAACCCCACCGTGCATAACTCGCGACGAATTTCAATGCCAATTGCCCTATGCACGTTTGTTGTCAAGGCAACATGTGCGATCACATTCCCAACACCAGCACCGATATCGAGAAAGATGTCAGACGCCTTGATCTCGCCGATCTCACGGAGCAGAGTAGAAATTCCACTTGGCAGTAATTCTCCAGCGTTGCGATGCGGCATTTTTATAGTCCCTTGAACAATAACTTCGCGAGGGACATCGGCAAAAATTGATGTTACATCTCGTTCTCCACTTGGCGGGGACATTGGTGGTGATATTGTTTCTTCTTGAACACCGGGAAAACTTAGTGAGCTGCTACCACCACAAAGGGATCTGATCACGTCCTCATCCCGGGCGGTTTGCGATCCCAACGAAACTCCTGCTGTTGCCTGAATTCTTGGGGTGCTATGACCACATGTCTGTTCTGGCGCTGGTGCTGTTTGAGTACCGAGAGATCCTTGTAACGCTGAAGGGGAACAAGTTTGGGTGGTCGTAGGCGCTAGAGATGCTTGAGATGCTGGTAGTAGTAGAGGCGCAGGAGGTGTCCCAGGCGGCCGAGATTCTGAAGGTACATGAAATGTTGGAGGCGCTGCGGAAGTCACGTGCTGAGGTGTGGAGGCAACACGATGGTGGCTTGTGTCCGGATGCTGCACTAGAGGCGGTCGTGGCGCAGCGCTCGTGCCAGGTCGCTGTTGCCGCACCTGACCACCATCACTCGAGCGTTGCTGTTGCGTTATCCGTCCTCCAGATTCGCGCTGTTGTCGCGGAGCGGCTTGCCGCAACTGACGTATCACTGTGAGTGGCCAACCCCGCGGCCGATGCACCGGCGTAAAGAAGCTTGGCGGGAACTGCTGGATGTCCGCCCCCCATGTCTTCTTCAGAGTCCGAACGCGCTCCCGTAGCGCTCTCGCACCGTGGCCTGTGCGCTTCATATGCTGAGCGATGTCCGCCCATGATATTCGCTCCCCCGCGCGCACGTAGGATGACGCTAGCTGTACGACCTCCTTGTCGTCCTCAAAAGTGAACGAAGTGGCCATGTTGTCGACAAGCAGGCACCACAGACTGAATACTTGTAGGGAAAGTAGGCAACTGACTTCAGTTTTGTATGGAAAACTAATGTGGAAGTAATGGTGTGGAGACAGGGTCCTTACCAAAAGCACCTCACTACGCTGGCGCATCACCAAAATTACGTACTTAGTACGCATATTGCTGACGCAAACACCATAGTTTTCGTACCTAATCGCGTATCTTACGTGATGTTTGCCACACCACGTAAAATATTAACCTGCGTTATTTGACCGGATTGGTTGTAATTGGAGAAGGTGATGTGCTCGTTGAACTTCTGCGAAAGGGGTCAAAATGACCCCCTTCATGGCAGTTTTGATGGGTTCAGTCGGAGGAGATGTCAACGGGGTCAAAATGCACCTTATGGCCTCTAAAGGGTTAACCAGTTACGAGATGAAAAAAAAAAATAACGCTTCGTCACGAAATGATTGGTCTGAAGACTGATATGTCTGGTTCACTACCCCAAAATGTCGCGTCATGACAAAAAATTGTAGGTAATGGTGTTGTTTCGGTATCACTTCGGAATATCGACTCTAGAATTGATGAGTTGCGGGCTAATTTCGCAGCAGAATTCGTCAGGTAGTATGTGGAGTTCATTCAAGCACTGGAAACCCCACTACAACATCCCCTCAAACGCAACAGACATCCAATTGAAGAGATGGTCTGCTGTACCATTCCGTGCCAATGGGTTGGGAGTTTCCTGCTCGAGCTAGTGTAAAGACAATGTGGAATTTGTGTTTTTTGGGGGATAAGCACACTGGTATTTGGCCCAACCGACTGCTCAGCAAGTAACATGATATAAAATCAGAGCACAAGATGCGGCATTCGTACAAAAGGTGATGCAGTATCTACAACAGCTTGCAGAGGAGAGTGGTTTGCCTAATGGTGCCGCCACAATATCGGTCATGCAGCTCGATGCATCTGATCAAGGTTTCAACAATGTCTTTGCTATCTTGCTGTCAAAGGTATATACAACAGCACCATCCAAGCGAGCTGTTGAGCTGTCCTCCGGATCGATCTACAATCGCTTTCCGTTGTTATCAAAATTACAGCAAAACTTTTAGGATACAATAACCAATCAACATCAAGTATTTTCCGATAAAAATTTGGACGGTGTGCACCACATCAGAAAAAATCCGGGGCGCAGTGAGCACTTCCTATTGGCCAGACTCCTCTGTCTTACACCTTCATATTTTCCTGCACAGTTGCCCTCTCCATAATAGAGTCTTGACCATGGGCAACGCATTGGGCACCAAGAAGACGCTGAAGGAGCAACTGCGCGAGAACAAGCGCGAGATTAACCGCGCTGTGCGGCAGCTGGACCGCGAGCGAACTAACCTGCAGACGCAGGAGAAGAAGCTCATCATCGAGATCAAGAAAATGGCCAAACAGGGACAAATCGCCAGCGTCAAGATCATGGCCAAGGACCTGGTCCGTACACGCCAGCATATCACCAAGTTCTACACGATGCGCTCACAGCTGCAGGCGGTCTCACTGCGTCTTGAAACGGCAAAATCAGCTGAGGCGATGACGTCGGCGCTGCAGGGAACCACTACGGCCATGAAGGCCATGGCCTCCACTATGAATCTGCCCAGACTCAACCAGATCATGATGGAGTACACCAAGGAGAGTGAGAAGATGGAGATGACGCAGGAGATGCTGGGTGACACCATTGACGACGTCATGGAGGCTGATCAAGACGAGGAGGAGGAGGAGAAGATTGTCGGACAAGTTCTGGACGAGATAGGAATCGATATGACTGGAGCCGTTCCTGAGGCACCGACAGTTCATGCTGCACCTGTTGCAGCTGCAGCAAAAGCAGCTCCAGCAACGGCTTTACCGCCTGCTGCCCCTGTGGCAGCTGGAGGTGGCGAATCGACGGACTCGGCCATTAGCGACCTCGAAGCGCGGCTGAACAATTTGCGTCGGTCGTAGTGGCACCAGTGTAGTTAATCCACACTCAACAACGCAGATTTACATTGACAGTTTGATAGGAAGAGAATTCGACTGCAAGTTTTTAGTTCGTGTTGTATCAAGGAATTCACGATACCAATGCACAAACAGCGCAGTCACTTTGTAGCTTCTACAGTTCTACATCTATCCGATATCTGGGATGATCAGCAGACTCTTGGGGATGAGACAGAAGTGTAGCGCGAAGTAAACGAAGCGATGGCATAAATACGAATTATCCTCGAACTCTTTGAACACCTCCGGGTGGTGGAAGAACGTGTGCGAGAAGATGCGGTACAGACGGCGTGAGACCGACTGGAAGTACTGCGTAGCATTAGAGCTGATGCTCACACGCGACGGGAACACGCGACTACTAGTCAGCAACGTGTTGACGTTGTCCATAGTGTGTACAATGTACTCAAAGGCGCAACATTCCTTAGGGGCTTTGTGAGCTGCGCATAGGAACACCCAGTCGTCCGTCGCTTTCATAACAGGACACGACTCACGCGTGCAGCTTCCATCCAGACGTGCAACCAGCACGTTCAGCTCCTTCATCACTTGACGTAAGTGCTCGTACTGCCACAGATACGTGTCCTGGTCGTCTGGAACGTCGTAGATTTGCGAGAGAGCAGTGGGGTCTGCTCGAATCTGGCGTTGGATCAGCTGTTCCACCTCGAAGGCGCCACCAGCATCAGCGCTACGTCCTGCCGCATCTTTCTCCCAGCCAAAGAACTCCTCGTTGCTGCTGCCTGGCAAGTTCTTCCCCACGACGAGCGTCGTCATCGTCGCGTCGGTTTGTGTAGTGGACCGCTGTTTTTTATCCCGATAACTTACGAAAAGTAACGCTTAAGTATATTAAATATATCACTACTTCATTCCCCCTTTAGCTTCCCCTATTAAAGCCCAGTAGTTCCCCGCCCACCGCCATCGGCAGCTCATGGAGCGACGAAGACGCGCGGATAACGCGGACGGACGGCGTCGGCGCAGTCGCAGTCGCAGCTTCAGCCCCGTGTCGTCACGACTGCGTTACCAGCTGCGTAGGCGCCATCCACGCCCTCCACCTGTGCCCAGTACACCCCGTAGACGTCGTGGACGCAATAATAATAAAGACACCGAGCAGAACGGTAAGCGCAGTCGAAGCCGTAGTCGTAGCCGTTCACATCACGGTAGTCGGTCGAGGCGAAGAACAGGTACGAGCTAATCATTTTTTGCTGTTTTAACATGTTTTAACGTTTTAATCAGCAGATGCGAGAATGCCAAGATCGAGATCAAGATCCAGGTCTGAATCCCGTAAACGACGCCATTCGGGCAATCGATCACGTACGGGATCTAACGGCAGTCATCGCCATCACCGACGGTGCGTTCTTAGTGCTCTTGTGGCAGTAGATTTGAGCTGGGCAATGACTAATTGCTTTATTACTGCAGATACAGCGGAAGGAAGAGGTCGTCACGCACCGACAGTCAAACGCGCAGACGTCGCAACAGTCCTGAGAATGGCTACAATGGTCACCACCGCTCGTCGCGTGGAAAGAACAAGCAACATCATTCTCGGAGACGTGACTCGTACCATGACCGGGAGTCGCCGCTACCTCCGCCACCTGTACAACAGAAGGACGGAAGTGACGAAAGTGTGGCACATGATGATACAGTGGGCAGCTATGACGGCAAGCCCGGAGAGTACATTGCCAACCGCTACAAGATCATTCGAGAGGCTGGTCTGGGCACATTCGGACGCGTACTGGAGTGCCTAGACAAGCAACGCAACATTGTGGTGGCTATTAAGGTCGTCCGCAAGGTGGACAAGTACACGGAGTCGGCTAAGATCGAAGCTACCATTCTCCAGGATGTTAACGACAAGGACAAGCACAACGAATCGCTCTGCGTGCGCATGTTCAAGTGGTTTGAGTATAAAGGCCACGTGTGTATGGTCTTCGAGCGGCTTGGCTGCTCCCTGTATGACTACCTCAAGAACCACGACTACAAGCCCTTCCCACTGAACTGTATCCGCGCCTACGCGTGGCAACTTTTGACTTCGCTGGAGTTTATCCACAGTATCCGGCTAATCCACACAGATCTCAAGCCTGAGAATATTCTGTTGGTGGATGATGAAGAAGAACGGCTTGCATGCGATTCGTCGCCCTCGTCGACCTCGTCCTACGGATCACCCGACGGATCTTCCGGGCGCGAGCAGTGGTCTAACGGGCGCCAGTGGAAGAAACGTGAGCGAGGCATGTCAGATGCCGACTCGGGACGACCGTCGTTGCGTCCACCAGCATGTAACGCAGTTAAGCTCATTGATTTCGGTGGAGCCACGTATGACGATGAGTCCAAGAGTTCCATTATCAACACGCGCCAGTACCGATCTCCCGAGGTAATTCTTGGGCTTGGGTGGAGCTACCCGTCGGACATTTGGTCAGCCGGATGCATCATTGCAGAGCTGTATATAGGCGATCTGCTGTTTCAAACCCACGACAACCTGGAGCATCTTGCTCTGATTGAGCGCTGCATTGGCCCACTTCCTGAGGAGATGGCGACCAAAGCGTCCAAGAATTCGTCCTCTTCCATTTTTTTCCACCGCGGGCGATTGAACTGGCCAGCAGGTTCGGCAAGTGATGAAAGCGTCGACCATGTGCGGAGGATGCAGTCACTAGCAGGTATTATTTCCCAGGAAGACGCCAAGCTGCTGGAGTTACTACAGCTCATGCTGGTGCTGGATCCGGAAAAACGAGTGACTGCTAAGGAGGCCCTCAACACCCCGTTTTTCGATGGGTTCTCGTATCGCAACATCGTCCGAGCCGATGGATCGTGGGGTGGTCGCTGAAGAAAAGCAGTAGCAAGTAGAACGAAAGTGATAGGAATCAGCATGGTATTGTTTTTTTCTCTTTGCTGTCAATGTGGAGTTTAAAGTGAGCACCAACGACCCTGCCAAAGCTCACGTTGTGTACGACAAAAATGATGTGGCGTTCCCAACGACGCTCATGCTAAGCAAACAGACCGAAGGCAACTTGCTACACATTATTTACAGCTGCACTTGGGGTGCCGCATGACTGGAATCGGTCGGTACCTCTTCAAAAGTCAGCACTACATTGCTGCCTCCGTCGTGGCGTAAACCCGTATCTTGGAACTCCATATTGGCCTCGCTACTTGAGTAGCCGCTCTGGACAGGCGAACTCACACGCGCCTTGCCTCGGCTGGTGCTGAACGGAGACGAACAAACGGACGAACCAGATCCCGTGAAATCGGCGATCGCTGCTGAGGCTCTAACGTCGATGCTGCTGTGCAGACCTGCCTTGGCAGCTAATGATGCTGAGTCTTCGTGCACGATACTTAGTGCTCGGTTGTCTGGGGTGAAGTCTGCGCCGCTCGTATACTCGCAATCAGAGCTCGGACGGTTGCCTTCACTGTCAGCACCGTTGTCATTTTGCTTCTTCTTGTACGTCACAGCCATGACAACTGCACCAACACATGCAAGTGCACCAAAGACGATCGGGAGAGTCGTGGTTATACTAGAGCCGGTGCCCGAACTCAATCCGTCTCCGCTACTGTTGAGAGTATCAACTGTTGCTGTCGTCGACTTGGAGGTTGATGTCGATGCTGCATCCTTTTGAGATTCCGAGTCGAGATTACTCCTGTCCGACGTTGAACCAGGGCTAACCGTTGCAGAGGCACTAGAAGGAGCATCGGTTGTGTCCTGTTCACCACTATCAGAAGCTGAAGCTGCATCTGATTCACTGCTGGTTGGTGGTGGGGCTGTTGTTGAAGGGGGTGTAGTAGCAGGAGGCTCCGTTTCGGGGGCCTCAGTGACCTTATTGGTATCTGGGGCTCTAGTGACCTTATGAGTAGCTGATGCAGCACTACCGATAGCAGTCGTACTCGACGAGGTACCAGTTGTAGTCGAATCATCCCGTGTAGTGATGAGAGAGTTGGTATCCGGAGACAGCGTCAACGTCGACAAAGTAGCATCGGTGCGTGCATCTGAATAAACCAAACGAATATGTGAATTCAACTGGTTCGCAAACGACTTCTAGTGTGAATCTGGGGTACCTGCTGCGATGGCGAATGCTAACACTGCAGCTAGCAGCAACCTGCGAGCTGAGCCCATGCTCTGACGTGCTCCTGTCCTCTGTATTGGCGTTACGAAAAGCCTGGTCTCTCCTGCCGTCTCGCTAGGCCTGTACTCTGATTCAAGTTCGAAAGTGAAAACCCCGCCCGACGCTTCACCAACAGTTTAATTGACGCCTTGTCGAGCGGCTAGGGCGGCGTCGATCGTCTCTCTACCAACAACATGGGACTTAGTTTCTCACGCACGCGCTGCAGTGCCGTAGAACCATCTGCACCCATGTACAAACCCGATGTTTCCACTTATCCACAATTCGCTCCACAACTCTTCCAGTCTTCCAAGATAAGTCCGGACCTGCTGATACTGCACAAGGTGACACCGTTTGTATGAACATTCATTAGGAGGCAAGCCAGACTGCAGTCACTGCAGCTGTAACTGTCTGCTTGGACGTATCGCACGATGACTTGAGCTCAGTTGAGCTTCCAGCAAGCGCGATAGGATCGTCATGCAAGTGGACGAAACGCCACCAATTCGGTGCCATCAAGATCAGCGCCAGGTAGCACAGCATCAAGGTTATCAGCGCTCGTTCTCAACAGGAGTTCAATGCACTCTCGAACGTGTGCGTGTACTGGTATTCGTGCCGTCAATCCAGTGTAAAACCCTCGCATACGTGCTATACCAGCTGCCGCTAATTGTAAGGTTCTGAAGGACGGCACTCCACATGCTTTAAGCTGTTCGAGTAAAAGTGTTGAACCAGCAGACAGCACGAGGAGATTTTCTTTCGAGCGATTCCAACGTATTGACGCACTGCGCAGTCAGTGTTGAGCACAGACTCTGGAAAGGCGACGGTGGCGTACTGACAGCTGCAGATGTCGATATTGCGAGCATGACTGGTCCGACAACGGATGCTACAGTTCCAGCATACGCAGGACACTTCGAGAGTGATCATTATGTCCTCAGCACTTTACTACAAGTGCTGGCAATCAGATCCAAGCGAATCTGATCCTCTCTCTTCCTACTCGAACGAAACTTCAGTCACAGCAGTGCCACGTTGGCTATCTCACCTTCGTCTGCACTAATAGACACTCTTGAAGTCGATGCTCGAGCGCCACGTTGGTCTGTAATACTGACTCTGTATCCATCCACCCAGTTGTGGAACAGGGAAATGTCAACAAACGTATAAACATATGTTTTTTCGTCAAAATACGTACGCCCTGCCCCTTACCGATCGAATTCTTTCTGGCGGTAATACCGCATACGTTTATTGGCACAACGTGACAAATGTGTTAGCCGAGTTTGCGTCGTTTGCATCTCTTCTTGTTGTGGCCAACTTGACTGTAATTACCACAGCGATAACCAGTTCTCCCGTTACCAACCTCGCCGTTAATTCGAATACGCTTGGTCGTTGGTCGACCTCGTCTTGGTGCAAGCCGTGGTGGCAACGTGACATTATCCTTTATTTGCGCACGTCGGGCCCAAGCGCAATCTCAATGCACGCGAGCACTTTGCGTGATCATCACTAACTGTGGTTCCATCTAAACCACATTTCCTCTTGACCCACATTAATGGTCCACTAGGATCACCGCTTGCTAGCTTGATTGGGGAATCCTTGGACGTATCCACAGCCAGCACCTTCGTAGTTCGGATCGACCGAGGTTCCATGACAAAGCCCAACCTGAAGTAGTCGATTGTATCACCGGCATGCAGTGTTTCTTGTTGGAGTTCTTTTCCTGTCAGGCCAACCATGTTGAATGAATTTATAGGTCCAAGAACCAGAGCGGAAATTTGAATGTGTGACCGGTTGAATCACTTGTGAGGTACTTTTGTCTATGTAGTAGATAAGATTTTGAGAGATTCAAGATCTTATCTACTACATCGATAATGTACCTGAGAGACTCGACGTTGGAATCAGCAGGAACTCCTTAGAATACGTTTCTTGGCATTATCGGCTACAATTAATACGCCTTCTGCTTAACTTTCTCGCAGCTGTGTACCGTATACGCTTACTGACGCAAAAACTACGTCTTTTGCCTTTACCGGCCGAATTATACGTTTGTTGACATTTCCCCGTTGTGGAACGGCATCCTGGTATACATGGATCCGTTCAGCAGACGGTCTGCGTGAGGTCTGCTGCAGACCTCACCGAATATGATGCAATTGTCAACAAGTATCGTAAGATAGTACAACACTGGTGTATTATACACCAATGTTGAAGTTGGTGTCTCCCACACAACTGTCGATTACCGGAATCAATATACCGGTAACGGCCACGCACGAAGGGAGACCCAAGACGTAGCAATTCCGTCACAATGACCACGGAACCACAGGAGATCGACGTGAGTGACGACGGTGGTCGTGTGCTAAGTATCCAGTCGCATGTGGTGCAGGGATACGTGGGCAACAAGAGCGCTGTTTTCCCTCTGCAGCTGCTGGGAATGGACGTGGACCCCATCAACAGCGTTCAGTTCTCCAACCACACAGGATACGCCAAGTTCACAGGCCGTCGTCTAACTGGTGACGAATTGCATGAGCTTCTGGACGGCATGGAGACCAATGATCTCTTTCGGGACGCCTATACACATCTACTTACAGGCTATATTGGCTCCATCTCACTGCTGGACGCTATTGTCCGTGTGTACGAGCGGATCCGAGCAGCGCAGACCCATCCAGAGCGTCTCATGTACGTGTGTGACCCAGTGATGGGAGATCTGGGCAAACTGTACGTACCACTGGAACTGGGTAAGTGAGGGAGCTGATGAGGTTTTAGAAATACCCTAACAGTTGATCTTTGGTTTGTTCACAGTGGACTTGTACCGCTCCAAGGTATTACCGATCTGTGATGTCTTGACTCCAAACCAATACGAGTGTGAATTGCTGGCGGAAATGGAACTACGTACCGTGAAGGACGCGATGCGAGCTTGCAAGAAACTGCACACTTTGGGTCCGAAGGTTGTGGTGATCAGTAGCTTTCAGGAGGCGTGCGAGGGAGAGACCCCGAAAGAGTTAGTGGTCATTGGAAGCAAAGCTATCGCTAGCGATAGCGATGGTGAACGTCGTTGCGAACAGTACGAGGTGCGCTTCCCGTGGATCGACAGCTATTATACTGGAACGGGTGATCTGTTCGCGGCACTGTTACTCGCTTGGCTCTATCGCTTTCCAAACGACTTCAAACGTGCATTGGAGAATGTCATTTCGACGATTCAGGATGTACTTCGTATCACTCTCAAACTTGGCGGAAAGGATTGTGATCTGAAGCTCATTCAGAGCCGTCACGTGATTGCCAACCCCACTGTGCGGTTCTTCGCGAAGCCACTTGCTGTCCCTGTCATGTTCGTTCTTGTGGACTTGGACGTTCTCATTTGTTCAACCAGCAATGGCAAACTTGTCGACGTTCCGGCTGGTCTTATGATCCAGCGCTGTGAGCTGCTAGATGCGTTGGTGGCGCTTGTTGGTTCTGAAAACGTCAGTATTGTCACCAACTACACAGTACCGTCGACACAAGCTTTACTGACGAAGGATGGCAAGACATTCAAGGTGATTTCATCCGCTACCATTGGCGCCAAAAGTGACAATCGCAACTGCGAGACGTTGGTTGTATCTAGCTCGACGTCTCTCGTCGACGTGGCCTCTCGTGCACTGTTCCAGGTAGTACCGTCTACTGCTTCCGATGAGGCCGTGACGACTTTTATCAAGGATCACAACTCCGAATGCCTTCTCGCTTAGGGAGTTATTCACTCACATGGCTGCAAGGTGCGATAGTTAGACAAGCAATAGATAGAGCTGCTTCTGTATTTCGGCTTTCATTTGCTGGTGCAGGATAACGGAACTAATCGAACTTCCAGTCAGCGTAAAACATGGATCTTGTTCGAGCCAACTTGACTGTGGAATCAGATTTACGGATGGGCTGCCACTCGTGCAGTAATTGTGGCATGGGTCGAGGCAAGTGCCCGAGTCCATCGGTCCAAGGCATCATATATTTTGCCAGCATCTCGAGCCCTATATACAATCAATGCAACAAGGTTAGATAGGCGTAAACCACCACACAAGACGCACATTAACGACCCACTTTTGCCGCGTCTGTAACACGAGAAGACCTCGACTTTGGTCGATCTTGGCATCTAGCTCGAGGTTCTGAATAAGCGCGACAGCGATGTCTTCAACATCCTCTGAGGTAATGTTCATACTTTTCGAAAGACTCTCGATGCGAATAGCCTGGTACGGACGCACAAGATTCTTCATAACTTGGCTACGGATGTTGCGCAACAGCGGGTTCAGGTACCGCTTCATAATAGGGTCACTCAGCAACTTGTACTTGGGATTCTTCAGGATCTTCTCGAACTGTACGATATCGTTGGTCTCGTACGCACCACGCAGCAGCAACATTGCGCCAATTTCCTCCACATCTTGATAAACTTTTGCCTCTCGCGAATCGAATGGATTAATATCTGAACTTGCCAGCATATTGGCTAGAACGACATATTTGAGGCACTGCGTTGCGCGCGAGTTCCCTGCTTCCTGGTAGTTGCGGAAACTCTCGAAAAACTCGTTGTACGCCAGCATCCACTCCCTCTCCTCCAGATACATCTTGCCACCCTCCTCACGGATAACTCTGCAGTAGAAAATAAAATAAGTCTGCATCCATTCAGGTACTGTGATGACAGCAAACGAACCCCATGATTCGCGGATCAGCAACAGCAGCATCCAGATCGAGCGTTTTCGGATAGATAACGCGCATTTTGGCACTGTTCTTGGTAGCAACACACAACTACACCACGCAACAATGTAAGTTACAGGTCAACTATAAGTGATTCTGCACTCCGTTACCTGAATCTCCAGAGCGTAGATATCCAGCAGAGACGTAGCCTTTGAGTGATCCTGAACACCATCCGGGGTCTGACAGTAGTCATAAAGCTGTTTGAGTAGTTTCTGCAATTGCTCAAACTCCTGCATGTCCAGGTAAAGCTTGCCCAGCTTAACATTCATGCTAAACCAGAGTCGGTCGTTGTTGAGGTCCTTGAGTTTGTCCAGTGTAAGTTCATACATCTTTGACGTGTACTTGGCACTGTTCTTCTCCTCTTCTTTCCCTGTAGCATTCGACACCACGTCCAAAATGGACGAAATGGAGTCCGTACTCTCATTGCGCGTCACGAAGGCCAAATGCTCCAGCATCTGCTCGTAGTGACGTAACATCTCCTCCCACTGACGTCTACTCACACAGATCTTAACCACATGCTCCAGCGCCTGGAAGCTCCACTTGCGCTCTTCAAGTGGCGTCGCTTCCTTCTCCAAATTCACCACCCGTTGGAAATATTCAAGCGCTTGAGTCAAATTTCCACGTTGTCGAAAATCCTCAGCCTCGTAAAACGTATTTTCTAGCGTAATTTGAGCCTCACGAGCCGCGTTACGCTGGGTAGTGGCTTCGTCATCCTCTCCACCGGTGGCTGAGCCCTGTTCGTCGCTGTCAAACTGCTCGTCGCTGTCGTATTCGTACTCATATTCCTCCGAGTCGGACATCCTAATGATGGATACGAAGAATCTGCAAGTGAAGAGTGACGACTGTGTTGTGATTCGTGGATATTTTTTAAAATATTTGATTGGTTGAAATTGAACTGTGGTATTTCGAGTGTCGTCAGTTGTCAAGAAGCATCAATAGCCTTAATATGCTGGAACAGTTGAAGGCAAAGTCCACGCAGGCGGCGGCGATGGCGATGGACACGGCCGGATCCATTAAAGATGTGGCGCAGAAGTCCAATATTGCCAGTTCTCTAAAGGACGCAACGCAGAAGGGATCAGCAGCTTTGCAGGCGAAGGCTGGAGCACTCAACATCAAAGTGCCGACTGTAGTTAAGTCTTCAAGCTCCTCGTCTTCCCTTGCCAGCGGTGCTGACACAGCCAATGAGAGCGATTTGGAGGGAGGAAAGTCTCCTTCGA
The DNA here is from genome assembly GCA_018806915.1 of Phytophthora colocasiae. Lineage (NCBI taxonomy): Eukaryota > Oomycota > Peronosporomycetes > Peronosporales > Peronosporaceae > Phytophthora > Phytophthora colocasiae. Next base: position 112,144 of record JAGKQI010000071.1, on the reverse strand, counting down.
ACGCTAACCAGGAGAAAGAAGGACTTCTCAATGAATTGGGACAGGAATGTGGTCTTACGAAGCGTCAGCGACTCTACGGCGCAGTTGGCTGCTACCTCTTTGGATCGTTGTGCGGCTTCCTGTCGACGCTTATGATGTGGGGAGGACCAAAGCACCTCAAGCAATTCGCCTTCTTTTATACGTTGGGAACTCTCTGCAGTATCGGCAGTTCTCTATTCCTGATCGGCCCAATGAGGCAGCTCAAGGTCATGTGCATGCCGGTTCGACGCGTGGCTTGCTGCATCTGGATCGGCGCCATGTTCACGACACTCATTATCGCCTTTGGGTTCCCCAAGGCTGGACCTCTCGTGCTGTTTCTGGTGATTATTCAGTATTCCGCGATGTTGTGGTACGGGGCCTCATTCATCCCGTACGGCCGAGCGATTCTGCGGAAGGGCTGCACCAAAGCTGCTAGCTACGTATCCAGCTAAAAGAGCTGAAGCAGATACATGTTCCTCGCCGAGGCTAATTTTTATATAAAGGTAGCATTGCAAGCCACAGTGAATGTGCTTGTTGCTTGAATGAGAGCTCACATATAAGGTTCCTACTTGCATTGAGATGGAATCGCCAACGAATTCATGTGCAGTTGGAAAACTCCACTGTCCTATACTGTGCCGGCCATCTCAACGCTGCTGCTATAAACAACTTTTAGCGGCAAGGATATGCCTTCCACTCGTTTGAAGTAGCATGGCCGAAATACTTCAATTACCATCAGGTTTGAGGAAGCAACCCGAGCCCGAAGTTGTAATATGACCTCACGGTTGTCCCATGAACGCGTGCACTGCCATGTGCTGCATTGACGAAGCTTTTTTTGTCTTTGCTTCCAACCTGCTGGGGCTCAAATGGCTTCTAGGCCTGTTTGAAAAAGGCGCGCGACTAAATCTCTTATACCGCCCAGACATCCAGCTTTCCATGCGTCGACGAGGCAGTATCGGGGAAATGGCCACTCCATTCGATCGTCACCTTCTGGACGTGTACGAAGGTCGCGCTCCGGACGGCCTCAAGTTCTTCGAGGCTCACGGATACTTTGATGTGAGTGATAACGCCAACACAGTGCAAATGTTCCGCGAGAATGTCGGTCTCGACGAGTTTTGGGACGACCGTGAGAGCCTCGATACGTTCGACCCCTTAGAGCGAGCGACAGTTTGTCCTTTCGGTTCGAAGAGCAAAGTGCCAAGCAGCCGTATGCGCAGTGCCTTACATCGGAGCAACTCCGGTCGGTTTACACTCTTGGATGACGACGGAAACCCCATGACCGAAGACGACTTGCTGGAAATGGAGCGTGAGGACCGTCTCAAGGTCAAGAGTCTCGAGCTGGACGACGAAGACGTGGCTGAGCTGGAGAACGAACTAGTCTGCATGAAAGAGGCAATTGAGGTGATTCGAGTGGAGAAGTACCATTTCCAGCGAGTATTCTTTCGTGCACTCTACCCAGAAGACGCCGACAAGGTGCCACCAAGCCCAGATGATCGATACAACCTACCTACGCTCGTAGATCTCCCACCACTTCCACCTCCAGTGGCGTTACTGAATCTCCCACCTTACAGTGGCAATCTGTTTGTGCTTCGAGAGTCAATCGCTCTTCTTCGACGCAGCTGGAGCAAACGCTGGTGTACATTAGACTTCCAGTCCCTCGTCGTTAGGATGTTCAAACGAAGCTACTGGAGAAGTCCTCGAGGTGAATTAGACATGCGTTCTACAGCGAAGATTGAGATAATGGGGCACGGTGGCTTCCGGATCGAATTCAACAATGGCAACATGTTGCTTCTGCGCTCCAGAGATGAGAGAGAGGCGGCGAGCTGGGTGCAGTTACTACGCTTTGCCATGCAGATCATGCGGAGCAACGCGATGCGAGGCCCAGATATCTCCCGACTTACAAACAGCTAAGAAGGTGTAGACTAGCTGTGTAGATACCCTGTAAGACCTTAGTCCAGTAGATCTCGAACACTAAACTATTTTTTGTCGAACGAAGACAAGCATTTTCTCCTCCAATACGACCAATATCCCTATTAGAATCCAACACTAACTCGGCCTTAATTAACCAGATGCATTTGCAAGGGTAGCTGCCCAGGTGTCTCCATAGAGTGCTGTAGCCATGCATTTTGATGCCAGAGTGTTTGTCAGATGATACTCAATTTCGATTAAGTGCGAATTAAAAATCAGGAAGGAGCGGACCATTTCCAGATTTGCACCAAGCAGCGCAAGGCAGAAGATCGTCATCATGATGGACCAACTGAAGGAGCAGAGTAAGAAGGCGAGCGACAAGCTGGAGGACTTTGCCAAGAAGACGCAGCAGGAGCTGGAGAGGACCAGTAAGAAGGCGCAGGAGAGCATCGAGAAGGCCACCAAGCAGACCAAGGACAGCATCAACAAGGCCACTAAACAGGGCAAGGAAGCCTCTGAGAGCGCCAGTAGCGCTAGCAGCATGTTTGACTCGGCTAAGGAGGCCTTCCACATCGACATTAAGGACGACAAGAAGGACAAGAAGAAGGCGAAACCACGTCGCAAGGACTCGAGTGACTCGGACAGTGACGAAGAGGAAGGACTCCTGGATGACATTGGCGACGAGTTCGACCAGCTTACGCTTAACCAACGCGCACTGGGCGCCGTCGGCTGCTATGTGCTCAGTGGGCTCTTTGCCTTTGCAGCTACCGTGATGCTCTTTACGGGTGTGCACCACGTACGCTTCTACGCGCTCTTCTACTCGCTGAGCAACATCGCCACTTTCTCCAGTCTCATTTTCATCATGGGCCAGAACCGTCTGCAGAAACGCATGCTTTCACGCAAGCGTAGTGTCACAGGACGTGCCTGGATGGGATCGCTGGCGCTCACTGTTATTGTGGCCTTCTTCTGGCCCTCGCACTGGTTCATTGTCATTCTGCTGCTGCTTGTGCAGTTCGGCAGTATGATCTGGTACAGTCTGTCGTACGTTCCGTTCGGCCGCAAGTTCGTCCACAAGTACATGGCCAAGAGAGTTATCCTCGTGGACGCTATGGACGGGAAGATCGACGGCAAGTAAGTGCAGCCATGAGCGCGTAAGTGTTCCTGCGATTCTCCTCCATATTCAGCTTCTCTTTTTCTTAGTATTATGAGTGCGTAATGACAGGAACAGCAACATTGTTCTACGAAAAACAAGAATTAGTTCAGTAACATTCACTTAGTGGGTGCTTGAAGCATGGATCCTTCATTTACAGCTACAGTTTGGCATGGTCTTCTAGCCAAGCCACAAAATCGCGTACAACAGCATCACGGATGCGAGGAGGTTCACTGGCGAGGTCATGGTGGCCTCCTTCGTACGTTTTGAAAGTTTTGTCAGCGCTGCGTGTCTTGAGATGAAGCGCAGCCGAGCCAGTGACACTGCAAGCCAGGTCCGCTGTGCCATGTTGAAGCAAGTACGGCGTCTCAATCAGCTGCAGTTTGTCTTGGACGCTCGTGATACCTTCCAGCAGGGCAAGTCCAGTGCCAACACGCATTTTGCCCGGGTAATACAGCGGGTCTGCGTATTTTTCAGCATCGATTACCGCCGCCACCTCAGGAGAACTGTTCTTGCCGCTGTTAGCCTTCACCAATGGTAGTTTGGGCATATATTCCTGAAGCAATCGACCTATGAGCTCCATCAAGTGCGAAGGTCGCGACGCCTTGTGAATCTCCGTCGCTGGACAAAGAATGACAGCACCATCAACAAGCTTTGGGCCACCCTTGCTCAACGCGTGGAGAATCATTAACCCACCCAGCGACCTGTCACCAACAAATATATCTCACATCAGTACAAACGCAGCAAAACATAAGAAATCAACTGTAGTCACTCACGCGCCAAGCAAGAACACCTTCTTGTTGGGGTATTTGTTCTTGATCATCTCCACAAAGGCGATGGCGTCATCGACTAACACATCCACACTAGAGAAGTATCCATGTCTGCCATCACTGCGACCCATTCCTTCATGGTCCACACCGGCCACCAAGAAGCCGTGTTGTAAAACCTCGACCATAAATGTGTTGTTCCGCGCACTGTGCGAGTTGATACCATGCAGAACGACCACAACACCTTTTGTATCGTCGGCACTGTTGAGATGTTTGGGAAGCCACAAACGGTAGAACAGCCGCACGATATCCCCGTTGGGTCGGGGTCGCTCTATTAATCCAGAATCTTCGTGGCCAGAGTGCACGTGATTGAGAAGGAATTGCTGATGCGATGCAGTGTGCGGAGCCCCTCGTCGGGTGTTCTGGCGGTCGATTCCGGGACCGAAAAGCATCATCAGCGTGGCGATGCATACGGACAAGCAGACGATGAGCGCAAAGACCGCGAAAAGTGCAGCACTAGCGCTCCACATGGCAGCAAAGAAGAAGAAGGTTGGCTGTGCCTAAGTGCTAACACATAAACGTAGGAAGCTGTTTGGGGTGGCCCACATGAACTTCTTATTCTTAAAATTAAATTCGGTCGTGCTTAATAATATAATACGTCACAGTCAAAGAAGCAAATCATTTTAAAGCAACCCTCACATGCTTACAGGCAGAACTGGAAAGTGAGCCTCCTACAGACTCTCGGCGTCCTGTCCGTTACTGTCGTCTTGGGTTCTGATCCTAGCTATACGTGAAACTCCTATCGATTGATCCGGAAAACGAAGCAGTGTATAACCCATGCGAGGCAGCTACGGTAGCTGGCGCCGAAATGCCTCGAATTTCTTTAAAGTGGTTTCTGTAGTGTCTACAGGAATGAAGACACGGATGGGGGTAGTTTAGCCTGCTTGTAAAATGCAAAGTGATTCTCTCTACTACAGTATTACAGTAGCTACTCTAGTTGGCGTCGGGGCGTTCCTGGCGTTCAACTCGGTTGGTTGGACGCCGTTCGTGTCATCAGCCTATGTCGTGATGCACATCAACACGTCGATATCGTTGTCGCGAATCATGACAACGATTCGTGATGCACATCAACTTGTAGAGTCTACATTGTACAGCATTGTCGATACGCAGGTGCAGTGCACCTGCGTATCATAAGTTACAGCAAGCTGGAGCTGGCTGGTCATGGATCCACTACAGTTTCTGAAGAACGTTCGATTCTGATCCATGTCCCAACGCTGTCTTTACTCTTTGTTGGCCTGCTTGCGTTAACCCATGTACATGTACATGTTTGAAGTGCATAATATGCATGGAAATGCATACATGTATCCTTTCCATACATGTAGTTGAAGCATTGAAGCATGAACTGGTAAACTGTACTGGATCGGGATCTGCTGAGCTACCGACCAAGTAGACTCTGCTGTAGAGCCTAGAGAGGGAAGTGAGAAGCGCTTCGACAGGTACATAGGCACTGGGGGGGTTCACACCGGCAAATTTCCAGTACAGTGTAGGCGACTTACATAAACCAGTATTTTTCGTGTCTCGTTTGACCGAATTTGCAGAAGAGTGGTACTTTTTCCGAGTAGGGAGATCAGCTACTCGGAATTTCTTCAGTTTGCAGTAGGGGAGAATGCAAGAAGGCCATGGCGAGCGTGGAGCAAGGTCAGAGCCACTCGTAGCGTAAGGGAGTAGCGGGGCGATGTCGTAGCTGTAATCACCGTCGCTCTCTTCACTGCTACTCTCTCCATTATCTTCGCCGCGTTCAATAAACCAACGAATCGCGACCAGATCTGCTGGGGATACGCTGGCCCCCGCCATTTTGTCTGTGTTCTCTGAGGCAGCTGAAGATTAACCGGTTGGAAGGCAACTCGCCGATTTCAGTAAATTTGGAGAAATGGACTTTCTTGTAATCTACTGGAAATTTGCCGGTGTGAACCCCCCCACTCAGCTGTACATGTAGTTAAAGGAGCCCATCGCTTTGACACGATTTGAAACGAAAACCACGTACAGTACCTATGTACTGGTATCAGCAATCGTGGTTTCGTTCTGAATCTGGAGAAATATTGACAAAATCTGTCCCCCAGTGGTTGCGACGCCGCCATGCTTCCATGCGCTCCACAAACTTCGAGAGACTGGTGTTTCTAAAGGTTGACCGGGATTTCTTTTGCGCATCAACGATTGTGTCGTGATCTTATAGTTAAGACTGGACGCAACATTCAATGAAAGTTGTTCGCCTTGATATTGCACAATAGTAGTATATTACTGGTGAATGCGCTGTCTGCGTATATTGACTACGATATTTTCGGAGGCCTGCTCCGAGGGCATACTACAGTAACTTTCACCCTCCATACTCACGAAGAAAGCTTACCCGCGCCAGAAGTGCACATACAAATTCCAAGTCAGTTCTTGTTGTGGTTGTACAATGATTTGCTTCAACAAGTAAAAGTCGAAAACAAAAATCGATTATGCGGTGTGAACGTCGCAACGGGCGAAACCACATCCGTATTTTTGCCGATACATGTCCATGTTTCCAGCACAACGTACAAAGCTATGGCAAGTTTAGCACTAATTCGCCACAGTACACCGATCGACAGAATGCATGGTCCATATAAAAAGGGCGCCTGTGATATAGATTTGTGTACACCATTGTTATTAACCAATCAAATCACCCGTCGCAGCGTTCAATCGCTAAAATAAAACTCCACTAGCCACTCGATAAAACGGAGGTCTCCACCAGCCACTCGATAAAATGGAGGCAGCGGACGAGGAGTCCTCGCAGACCCCACCACCCGCGACAGTATTGCAGGAGGCAGAGGAGGTTGCCACCACAGGCCGTCACTAGTGCATTTAACAAGGCACTTAAAACCAATTTTTAGTGCAAATACAGGTGCTCTCTATCTTTTACCAAAATCGTTATTAATTCGTTCTCACATAACCAGTCTACACACGCAGGACAGACTTTGCACCTGCGGGAAAGTGGTTCATGCATTCTGTCGATCGGTGTAAACATTGGTGGAGCATACTGTACATACATGTATATGTAGAGCTCAATAGAGAGCAGGAATGTTTAGCTTTGCCTTGAGACTTGCACATCATGATCAATTCCCAACCCCCTCTTTACAAAAAAATACTCGTTGATGATGATGGAGATGTCCGGCTCGTAGATCTTTGGAGCTGTTGGCTTAGGGTACGGCAACAACCACACAAACGACAAGCCAAAGCATCTTTGTAATACATGTGCATTTAGTGCGCTGAGAATTTTTCCAAAAACGTTATGCTGTTTCTTACTACCGGCACACATAGGCTATTCATTTGCCGAATAATGTTAGCGCTTCACGCAGACACAATGACATTATGCATACATAGGACCTAAACGGTGTAGGTGCACTACAGGTTAGGTATCTGCACACGCAAATTGCAGGATCCGTTTGAGACAAAGGCAAGTGTTAACACGAAAATCGAGTGGCTTTGCTGGTGCCAGATGCTGCTAGATGATCCCAGGCTCCGGCTCAAAATCCTGGTGGTGCCGGTTCACTTCAAGGCCAGCGCCAAGTTGAGAGCGGGAGTTCAAGTGTGAGCCGCGACAACTCGAGTTGGTGGTCTGAAAACTTCGCACTCGATCTCACTCTGCATTTTGCACACTACCTGCCATCCACGAACTCCTGCAACTACCAGGACCTTCGGAACCTCGTCCAAGCATGGGTATCAAGAGCTTCTCTGCTGTGGCAACAGCCATATTCGCGGCCTCCATTAACCTTAGTGCAGCCGACCTTGTCACTTATGACTGGCGCGTTACGTCCCTCTCTGACGAATACGATGGAGTCTCCATCCACTCTCTCGGAATCAACAATAAACCAGCCGACCAAGCTGTGATCGACGTGGAACTGGGTCAAGAAGTCGAGGTTCGCGTCACCAACGAGCTCGATGAGCCTACTTGTCTGCACTGGCACGGACTCAAGCAGCTCGGCACCCAGGAGATGGACGGCACGTCCGAAATCACGCAGTGCCACATCGCCCCGAACGGAACGGCCATCTACCGCTTCTTGCCGGACAAGGCTGGCACGTTCTGGTGGCACAGTCACCACAATGCGCAGTACGCGTTCGGCCTTCGCGGTCCTCTCGTTGTTCACGCCCCTGCAAATCAACAACAGGACTGGGAGAAGGACATCGACGGGGAGTACACGATCCAAATGGCGGATCTGTACCACCGGCAGCCATTGCCAACGCGTATGTGGGATAACATCTTGATCAACAACCGTGGCCGCTACAACTGCACTGCTGCAGCTCATCACAACTTCACCCAGTGCACGGACGACCAATGGCTCTCGAAATTCCACTTCCAGGCTGGTAACAAGTACCTGCTCCGTCTCATCAACATGGCGGCTTTGTCCCCAATCGTCTTCAGCATCGATGATCACGAATTCCGGGTCGTTGCTGCCGATGGTGACCACCTTCAGCCTTCGGAGCTAATCAACTCAGTCACTCTGAACGCTGGTCAGCGCTACGATATCGTGGTTGAAGCCAAAGCTTACTCCAAGCAAAACTCAATTGGCTCCTTCTGGATGCGTGCCAATGGGCTCCACGGGCTTCCCTGGACCCGAGGAACGGCTGCAATCGCTGGCGAAGGCTACACGTACGAAGGTCTTGCTGTGGTCTCTTACGACGCTGAGAATGAGACCGACCCGACGTCCCAGAAGCAGCAGAATCTGACCACCATCGGCGAGTTCGACTTCATTCCTCTGGTGCCGATTGCACTCCCTCAAGTTGCTTCGGACCGTGCGGTGCTGCAGTTCAAGATGCAGGACGGTAAGGGCCACTTCTCGATCGACGGTGGAGACTTCAACCACTTCGTCCACCCCGAGGACCCGCCACTCTTCTCGATCGCTAGTGGTATGAAGACGGAAGAGCTTCCAGCGAACGCCAACGCTCGTAAGATCGAGTACGGCAAGCACATTGAGGTGGTGCTGGTCAACGTCAAGGATGAGCAGCACCCGTTCCACATGCACACGCACTCCCCGTGGGTTGTGGGCAGTGGTGTGGCTTCGGTCGAGCAGATTCAGAAGAACGAACTGCCTCCTCTCAAGCTGCTCAACCCAATGACCCGTGACGTCTACACAGTCCCCCCCTGCACCTCGGACGGCAAGGGCGGTTGTCTGGATGCCGGTTACTTAGTGCTGCGTTTCACTGCTGACAACCCGGGAGTGTGGATCTTCCACTGCCACATCGATTGGCACTTGGAGGCCGGTTTGTCGATGATCCTCGTTGAGGGCGAGCCAGAACTGCAGCAAAAGGGAGTCAATGCCTTCTCGAACACGATTCTTAGTGTCTGCGGTAGCAACAGCAAGTTCTCGCCGTCCAACTCGACCATGCACGCATTGTAGATACTAACTGTAGCATCCTTAGAAGAAAACTCGAAACAAACAACAACTTCTCACACAACTAACTGTCTTGAAGTAGATAGTTCACTTCACCTGGTCAGGGCCAGGTATAATATCACCACACAACAATCACACCAACTTAATGTTGTTCACACTAACCTTGTGTACATTTCTTGTGTCACAACCATTTTCAATACTATCTTGACAGCAGAACACTATGGCGACTTTAAGTGCAGCAGAGGCGGCCGTGTACGACCGGCAGATGCGTCTGTGGGGCGTGGAAGCGCAGAAGCGACTGCAGAACGCGCGTGTATTGGTCAGTGGCCTCTCTGCGCTTGGGTCGGAACTCGTGAAGAACCTCGTGCTGGCTGGAATGGGCGTGACACTGCACGACACGCAGACGACGACGTCCTCAGCTGCTGACACGCAGTTCTTCCTCACACAGGAAGATGTGGGCAAGAACCGGGCTGAAGCGTGTCTGGACCGGGTTCGAGAACTTAACCCGTTGGTGGACGTTGCATGTGAGACGAAACCTTTGGAGGACCTTCCGGATGACTTTTTCAAGCAGTTTACGGTCGTTTGTGTGGTGGGGGCCAGTTTAACCTCGGAATTAAGACTGGATGCTCTCTGTCGGTCCTTTGGTACTGCTTTTTATGCTGCCAGGAGCTTTGGTTTCGACGGAATTGTCTTTGGAGATCTGGGGAGCCACACGTTCCGACGGAATACGGTGGGCGATGCAGCACCGAGTGAACCGGAGACAGTCGAGTTCCCGACACTGGAAGAGGCGCAGAAGGTGCAGTGGAGTTCACTAAAGAGTGCTCGTAAACGGGCTCCACAGTTGCCTCAAGTGTTCGTCAAGAACCAACGTACGTTTCAATGGAGGGGGAACATGGTAGGTGTTTGGTGACTTACTCATTTTAACTGTACACAGTGCTGCAAGGGTACAAGAGTCAGAAGAATGTTCTGGAGATCAATGAGAACGACGAGGTGGAATTTATCCAGTACGCTCGTGATCAGTTCCGAGCCAATGGACTTGATGAAGACTACCTATCGCCGGACGAGCTGCAGTACGTACTTTGGGTATTCTTTTGTTTATCGGCTCTTGGTTGAACTGATCGTGTGATGTTTTACGTCTTAGGACGCTGGTGCGTGCTGCGGATTCGGATCTTGTGCCGATCTGTGCGATTGTTGCAGGCATTTTGGGCCAGGAGGTCATCAAGGCCGTTTCGCAAAAGGACGAGCCGATTTGCAACTTCTTCTGCTTCGACGGCGTTTCCGGTACCGTGAGAAGAATCGGGTAGAGTAGTGGGGGTGATGCAAGGAAGCAATGGCAATGGACAGTGCTGATGACCTTGACTAAGTTTGTGTTGCGTTGAAAGATATGTTTGTTGATACATTTAGCAGAAATCCTCGAGGAGACGCGTCGTCTACCAAAATGTCCACGATACAGTAGTAGCAAGTAGAGACAACGTGAGGATGTCGACTGCTCTAGCTGCCGCACGGGCAAAAACCAAGGGGAAGCGTATGCTACGCAATGCGCTGGATGCTTACGGAGACGAAGATACTTCTCTCTCAAAATGGAATGCAAGGAAGAAGAAGGCAGTGGAAGAAGGAAAGTGGCTGTGGAAGGAAAGTGTTGTGAATGCTAATGCTGCCATCAAATCCAAGTTCGACAAGGAAGAGATACAAACGACGTTAAAGGCACGTTTCGTGGATGTCCAGGCAGCAATTGAGGAGGAAATGAGCAGTACCATCCACGTCGATCAACATGGGGGACAACTTCTCAGGTCAAACGACCATAACGAGGACCAATGCAGCTGGAGGTAGGTTTCGATGATCTTCTTTTCAACGTAATAATCGTCACTAACACTGATTTAACTACTAGGGAGCGTATCGGGGGCAAGATGTATCACTGTACCAACCTTCAGCCAGTGACGAAAAAGAAGAAGATGGACTCGGGTGAGACAGTGTCTTTAGCGAAGCGTTTGTGTTCGTGGCACACGAAAGAATGCAGCTACAGTGAGCATCCAATGGAGAAATCACCTGTGATTGAGATTCCGAACGAGTATGGCATGTGTCTACATTGCTACGAAGTGACTGCTGGTACTCAACGTGCAACACTGCAGAAGGTTCCTCCAAGAATCGGAGTACTAAAAACCCCAGGCGTTTGCGAGACAAATGCGCGCAAGGAAGTGAAACGCGACGCCATTCTGAAGATGTCAAAAACGACTGGAGGCTCTAAAACCGGGAAGAAGCTGAGTCAAACGAGTTTGTGTTCGTGGCAAAAGGATCATTCGGAAGTGTCTTACGTCTGGCGCTGTACCAACCGTGTATTGATGCATCCAGTATTACGAGGATCATATTTACCTTTTTGTGGTTTTCACTCTCCACGATGTATCCAAGAGTATGGGAAAAAGGAGCAATCATGTCCTCCAATAAGCCGCAAGAACCGCTTTGGAATGTGTCGCAACCACTTGGAAGCGCACTTGAGCACTTTATCCTTTGAGGAACGTGGCAGTGTCGTATTGATTGACTCGGACTTCGATGTTCCTGGAATCCGAGAATGCAAGAAGGAAGAAGTGATCACTCCCGTTGTGCGACATCCTCTGGCTCCGAAGTATCCGCCTCCAGGCCTACACGCAGATCAGGATATCCCTATGGAAGCTATGAATGCTGTCGTAGTGCTGCCTCATCGTCCACCACGTTCGCTTTGGGAGAAAACGCTGAAAAAATTTCAGAAATTCGTCGGAAAAGCTTTTCACGAGGCTCTGAACCACCCCAACCCAGTCTCCGTCCTCGCGAAGGAGCTGATTTGGCGCTTGCAGTTCGCGCGAAGAGCAGAAGTAGTGGCAACTCGTATTCAGCGGATATTCCGTGGTAAAAGAGCGCGTCGTAGAGTGACGTTGTTGCTGTATGAGCAGGCGGCGATGGATCGGATCGCTGCGTGTCGTGTCCTGCAGCGGTTTGTTCGTGGGTTTTTGGGGCGTCGGCGGTTTAAACACGAACACCAACAAGTCCACAATGCCGTTCCTCATATCCAGCGATTACTACGTGGTGCTCTAGCTCGGAAACGATTCCGAGAGCTGTGTGCTGCCATCCGTCTACAGCGGAACTTCCGACGGTATCGACAGCGTCTACTGGCCAGAGCTCTCCGAGAAGAAATCGCGTACATGCAAGCACTACAACGTCAAGCTGATCTAAACTACACGGAGATGGAGAAGCAGATGAAGGCGTTTCGACGGATTCGGGCACGGAGAGTACTTAAAACGTACATTAAGCGATGGAAAAAGCGACAGGAAATGCACGAGCAAGAAGTGGCTGAGCGTCTTCGGAGTTTATTGGGAACCGTCAAGATCCAGCGCCAATGGAGACGCCACCACCGTTATATGGCGATCAAGCAGCGCTACGAAAGTGCCCAGAACATTCAAAAGTGCGTTCGGGGCTGGTTGACGCGCCGCTTGTGGTTCGGAGACCCAGGTGTTCGCTTTGTTCCGGGCTTTATCAATCCTTGGAGTGGCTTTAAGTACGTGAAGATCGTCATTGAATCCCAGCCGTCAAAGTCTTACTCGTACCCAAGCCGGAAAATACGAACTCTATATGGTGTTTTGACTATCCAGCGCGTTTTTCGAGGACTTCTTGGTCGATTGGAGGCGAATACACGCTGGGCAGCGATGTTGAAACGATGGGAGTGGCTGGGGATCAGTCCAATGGATATCACTGGCCAACTTAGTGACAGTATGACGGTCGGTCATGAACGGTACGCGTTACTCCTCCCTTCGTTCGCTTACCACAAGGACAGGAAGCAGCACATGCGTCCAATTGACAACGAACCAGTACCGAACCGAGGACATGCATACAAGTACCAGTACATCTTAGATCTGATTAAAGACCGTGATGGTAAGCGAGGGTGGAGTCTAGCAAGGGAAGAGCTGTATGAAAGGCAACTGAAAGAAGAGCAGCAGTGGCTGGAAGCAGAGGAAGTGCGTCGACAAGCAAAAGAGTCGGAAGTTGCAATGAAGGCACTGAGGAAACATATTGCGACAGTACGAGATCCCCTCGCACAGTCGATGGCTGCCTCCAAAGCGCTTTTCCCAGTGGGGGCACTTGTCGATGTAGTTGGTCGGATGGAGGGCAACCAAATCGTTCGTAAAGCGAAGATAACAGCGATTCATCAGAAGAAAACAACGAGTGGAGAACGAATCGCCAGCTTCGACGTGGAATACACCAAAACGATGCGAAGCTCCTATGGTCGACTTGAAACGAGCAGTGAACAGCGTGTCAGCGTTGGACGCTTACGTCGAATCCCACTAGTTCCGACCGAGTTGAAAGCGAAGAGAAGCGTAGGAGTCTTCATCCAGGCGTCTATCGACCGTCTTCGACGTCAGATCCAATCGAGTCAGCAACTTAATGATAAGTCTACAAACGGCGATGCTGACAGAGTGACGGAGGAAGCTCTTCCTAATGTGGACGCTATCGTTAATCGCTTACGGGACTGCAGAGAAGGCCACAATCTTTTACACGACCGCCGAGATTTTGTCAACTTCGTTTTCAGAAATTCCACTGTGTTAAAGTTGAAGTGGCTGCAAGTTGTGAGTCATCTACGATATGGCACACGATCCAAGCAGATAAAGGAGACGTCGCAGCCGAAAAGCCCGTTAATGGAGATGTTTTATCGAGAATTTAGCTTAGAAGAACGAGCGATTCAGCCGATGCCTGAGAGAGCGAATGCTATTGAGTTGCAGATGGCGAAGCTCGGATTCCAGTACGAATCGACAGACGGTTTACAAGACGAAAGCAGTAGCTTGGAGGAGCCTTCAGTGGGTTCCACTCGACCGGAAACGATACCAGTGCTTAAAGAGACTTTACCTCGACATGCAACAGCCACTACTGACGACATGATGCTCTTCCGGGACGACAAAAGTCCTCAGAACACCCAGGATATGCATCGACTTATCTACGAACTCAAGGTATACTGAGAATGCTTTAAAGGTGAATCTTCTTCAACTAATTTCTTATATTCTGGTATTCAGACGCTACCACGAGAGGCTCGTCGTGAACAAATTATCCACATTTCGTCTCGTCGAGCTCACGCCTACGTTTGCGGTCATCCAGCATGTGGCAAGTGCTTTTCATCAAGAAAAATGACGCGACTACACCAGACAAAGACCCACGAAGGACACGAGCGACTTGCGAGCGCTACTCCACTCGTGGATCAGTATTTCCACTCGTATTGGCCGGAAGGTTCTCCATGGACAGAAGCAGATACGAAGGGGATGGTTGGATACTTTTCGTGCAGTCGAACTGGGTGTAAACACCGACAGTTCCGCACACGTCGAGAACTCCACAGGTAAGTAAAGGACGTATCTTTACTGTAAAACTACTTACGATTTTAACTCTATTGTGCTTTTAATTCAGGCACCACGTTAACGAACATGGCATCGACAGTGGCTATGACTTACCTACTTCTTGTGCTTCCCCGTCACCATTATCCACTGGACTGGAGGACGTAGGCAGCAAAAAGAGACCGACTCTAACCCGAAGAGCCATTTGGCTTGGACCCTACAGCGTGTGTCGTAATCTGGAAGCGAAGCTGGGGGTTAGTCCAACTTCTCTCACGAATCCAAAGGCTTGTTCTATCCACGACAAACCAGTTCAGCTCTGTACTGTGTGTTGTTTGCAGCAACGATGTCCAGCCTCCCCGTTTCGACTCTACTCTAGTTTGGCAGTGCGTCGAGCTGAATCCGGTAGCAACCCACTTCGAATCGAACCGGACGAGGACGAGTACATGATCTTTCGCGATGATGAGGAAGAATTTTGTCCTGCAGTGAATATTTGGGGAGTCTTCTCGCTCCAAACACCACTCAACCGCAGACGTAAAGAAAGCGTCGTGCTTCCAGACCCGCTTTCATCCGTTTTGTACATTAAAGTCACAACTATTTGTCGAGATGCAGTTGGAGAAGCCTGGATCTTTGGCTATGTGCTATCTCATCGGAAACAATCGGGATCAAAAAATGAAGACGAGCATGAAGTGGTGTGTGATACGTCTCGAGGTCTCGTCTTCGTGTTATTGAACCAGATCGTTGGGGCTGTTTCCGTTCACTACTGCTCCAAGAACGTTTTCTATCGAAAACATTACACCAAGCCTGAGAATGAAAACAACGCGGGCGATTGCTCATCAAGCAAAAGAAGCAATGGACTTCCGCGGCATCTGTTCTGCATACCAAATTATGCCAGTGACTCAAGAGTATTGAGCGAATTGGATGCAAGTGAAGACGTGTATGTCAAAATCTGATAACAAGCGTGACAAAAAGTCAGAAATCAATTGACTTCTGATTGACATCCTGGTGCTCTAGTCCAACTTGGCGATCTTCCTGAACAACCCGTTCAAGAGGATCACGTTTGTTTTGAGATGGAACGAGCAGTTCATTTGAGAATTTACTCGCTTCCAGCTACTGCGTCCTGCTTCCAACACCCAAGATGTTGACTGTGTCTTCCCTCCTCATGCTGGCTACTGCTGTGACCACCACAAGCGCTGCCGTTCCTGCCGTTCCAACGGACCGTATGGCTCAGTTTCTCCAAGAGAAGGAGAGTCTCCAGTCGGAGCTGAGTGCGTGGAAATTAAGTGACGCTGGCAAGTTCGCGAAGGACCACGGCTTCGTCCCAGCCCCGTCCTCGAGGGAATCCACTGCTGCTGAGGACGAGGAGCTACGTCGGCTCTTTCTGACCAAGTTGATGATCGAAGAAGCTCAAGTCATGAACCCGGACGCCGTTTTCTCGACTGACACGCCGTTTACCATGATGACGGACGACGAGTTCACTAACTTCGTCGGTGCGTCGTATCAACGCGGATCTGGTCTCCTCACGGACAGTTCGGTCTCTGTTGATGTAGTTTCCAACTCGACGAGCACTGACAAGGACTGGACCACGTCTGGATGCGTTGTTCCTGTCAAGAACCAAGGCCAATGTGGTTCGTGTTGGGCATTTGCGGCAGTTGCTGCTCTTGAGAGTGCTATCTGCCTGTCTGGACAGCCGTTGACTCCTCTTTCTGAGCAACAAGTCGTGGACTGCGACGAGTCTTCGTATGCTTGCCAGGGTGGCTTCCCGGGCGACGCGTTAACCTTCATCCAGCACTCCGGCGGGGTCTGCACGGAGGAAGGCTACCCGTACGTGTCGGGCGACACAGGTGACCGCGACACCTGCAAGTCTTCATGCACTCGCGAAGCTGTGACTATCCGTAAAGTGGTGCAAGTTCCTGAGAGCGATTCCGGTCTGGTCCAAGCGATCAGCGGCCGCCCAGTTGCCGTAGGTGTTGCAGCCGGTAACCCTACGTGGAAGCAGTACAAGGGCGGCGTGGTGTCTTCCTGCACGACGTCGGATCTGGACCACGCTGTGTTGGCTGTGGGCTTCTCGCCTTCCTACTTCAAGATCAAGAACTCGTGGGGGACTCAATGGGGAGAGGCTGGCTTCATCCGTCTTAAGCGTGGCGCTGGCACCAGCAAGGAGGGCACGTGTGGCATCATTGGCTCGAAGAATGTCTACCCGGAGCTGTAAGATGGACTCAGACTCAGATCAACTTCAACTTGCGATCCTGACCACACGTTTCATAACGGCTCAAACCATCATTCCCGATCGGATTTTTTGTCTTGGTTTTTGTATGTGCGATCTTGAAACGACGCGATGTTTGTCAACCGACACATTGCTACTAGACCATTGTGTCATTTGCCCTTTAGGCGTTCAGGATGACAAGGAACTGGCGTTGGAGGGATGCAGTACGAGTTATCAGCTTATTGTTGCTAGTGGTGGCTTATGTGGTCGCCCAAGAGACCGAGAAACGTCCAGTAGAAGATAAACCAGACGGAGAAACCGAGGCGGAAGGTGGTCGAGTCGGTGTTGTGGCTGCTGTCACCATCTCGACGCTTGTAGCCATCTCTATCCTGTTTGAAATCTCGACCGAACTACTTCGAGAACACACAGATGAACTCAACATGCCGTTCGTCAACACAGTCTTCGGCGAGCTCACGACACTAGGCTTCATCGGTCTGTTGCTGTTCGTCGTTACGAAGATCGAGGTGTTACCATGGCTCTCACGGGCTGTGTTAGGAGGTAGTGCGGAGCTGCAGGAAATCATCGAGAAGCTGCATATGGCGCTGTTTCTTTTCATTGTCATCTTCTTGGTGCTTTGTCTCGGTTTGCTACGACTTGGAATGCACGTGCAACACGAGTGGAGAGAGTTCGAGCGCAGTTGTGCAGACATTCCCTCAGTGCTCTCCGAGTACGCTCTATCTACTGAGCCATCCACGTCTTGGTTGAGTTATTTCTCTTGGCATCGAGCTTCTGCAGCTCGAAAGGCAGAGCGTGAGGTGGTCTACTTGGCTCTACGCCGACGGTTTATGGACTACCGCTCCAACCATCCGGATGAGGACACAGCTCGACTTTTAGCAAAAGAGTTCCAGCTACAAAGTGATGATACTCGATTCCCGTTTAACGAGTATCTCTCGATCATTTCAGGCGAAGTCATGGGGAGATTGATTCAAATCGATATGGCGACATGGATTGCTCTCGACGTGGTGTTGGTGGCTCTTCTTGGACTTTGTTGGCACGCTGGACCTCGCGGAGAAGTAGTAATTCTTCTCTTTGCTGGGTTTTCTCTTATCGCGTTGAATGATTTCGTGTATCGACGAGTCCACGCGATGCGGTGCTTGCTCACTCCGCCTCGATTGCAATATGACGCCGAGCGTTTACGTTTCAAAAGCGCGTGGCGGTGTCAACACGGACTCTCCCCACTATCTCACCCAAACCATACCGAGAAAACTTGGTTACTAGCTGATGCGGAAGAAGGAGACAGAGACTACGATGAATCGCACTCATGGATCCCTCCGTACGTTAAACTACTTCCTAATGGCGGTCGCGATCTTTCCGAAAAGGAACTTAAACAGCGTCAACGAAGTCTCATCGGCGGTGGATCGGGTAATGGTGTTATGCTCGCTCTTTTCTCAACGCGAATGGTCTTCCTTCTCACTGCACTACACCTTTCCACCTTTTTACTTCGTGAAACGTATCAGATCGCAGAACTCTTTGGAGACCACCCAGCATTCGTTGGTTTCTTGTGCGTCCTCTTTATAATCCCAAGTATTGCCGTGCCCTTCATGTCCACTCGAATCGCTCGTGATGGCTTGTTAGCGTTCAACGTGGAGCACATGAAAGTGTCCAAAGTGATAGTACAAGTCACTCGACTACTACGTGCTCGTCAAACTCTTCGCACTCTTCGATTCGTTGCTGAAATGAAGATTCATCTTCGTGAAAATGTCCGTCGGACGAGTCAACAGCTCAAGCTCAACATCGAATTGATGCCGGAAGTTCCCATGCCAGTCAGTCGTCGACGTTCCAGTATTATGCCTATTGATGCCAGTGCAACCTTCAAAGCTGCTCGTCGTCGATCATCTACACATTTGGACCCGACCGTCACTGCTGGTGTGTTACGTTCGATCAACCAGACTCCTCCACCACTCCAGCTATCGCCTAAAGCTTCAGTAGAGCCTCCTTTATCCCCATTAGCTGCATACCTCACACCAAGGGAAAAGCGTGGAGATGCCTACCGCCGGGAGATGGAGAGACGAGAAATCCACACCATCTTCTGTCTTTTCGACGTGGATGGCTCCGGATCGGTATCTCGAGACGAGATGGCCAGTCTTTTGCTTGCTATTACGCACGACCTGGATGATATGCAGCTCAACCGGTTAATGACGGATCTCGTGGCTGAAGAACTGGAAAATGACGATGATCACGTCAGTAAAGAGGGGTTAATGGTCGAAGGTCCGCAGGAAATCACGTTCGAAGCCTTTTACAAATGGTGCAGTGCCAGAATCCAAGAGAGTCGTCACTCTAAGGAAGAGCTAGTGGAGGAAATCTTCCGGATGGTCGATACTGACGCCAGCGGAACGATTTCAGTGGACGAATTCGTCTCCATCTTCAAGACGTTGGGCCAAGCTCTGGACCACGACGATGTGCGTGAACTCGTCTACCAAATGGACCGGAACGGGGACGGCAAGATCGATCTCGAGGAGTTCAGTAAAATGCTACAGAAGCACGAGGTTTAAGGTCAAAAGTTCACAGTATTTCTATCAAAATTGAATTCTTCTTCGACTGATGTAGAAGCTCATGATCAACCACCTTCGCTCACTTGGACTAAACGTCCATCACGAAGTTTCTCAATCAACGTACATGAGCTCTTGCAGCGTTACGACACTCTCCTTTTTGGCTTGGTGCGACGACATAGAACTAGAATGAAGTGGTCATTCGTAACGCTACTTACTCTACTTGCTGTCGTTGAGGCCGTCGCTCAAACTACTGGCCAAGAAGTGGAGATTCTCGTCGGTGTGGGCTGCAAGTTCTCTACGTACTCGGATTTGCCAATGTCAACCGCCTCTGAACCTTCTTATCGTCTGCAACTGGACCCTGGACTTGGCAAAGGCGTCTATGTGCTTCATTTCACACAGTTCAACCTCCCGAAGGCCGATGTGTTGGTCGTGAGAGCTTCGAATGCTCCGAAAACGTCTCCACCAGTAGCTGCGCTGTCTGGGAAGAACGCAACCGGTAAATTCTACTCGACTGCCATCGTTGGAACTGGTGTTCTACTTGAACTCTACAAGGTAGAAGCTAATGACACTGCGAAGCCCTCTTCGTGCTTGGGTTTCACTGTTAGTGGTCTACTTTTCTCCCCGAAGGAACTAGTCGAAGAAGCTCAACACTTAAAAGTCCCAGTCAAAGTGAATTTAACTAACACAGCGAACGCAACGGAAAGTGGCAAGAACGACGAGAGTTTGTGTGGTACAGACGAGTCGGTAGAAGCTGCTTGTGCTCCCAGTTCTACCAACAGTGAGGAAGGAGCTATCATGTTGGCCAAGTCTCAGCCGGTAGCTCGTCTGTCGATCATCAAGGAGAACGGCATGGAGATCGCGTACTGCACCGGGTGGCTCCTAGGCTGTGACGGACACTTGATCACCAACCAGCACTGTATCAGCGACAACCAAGACGCGCTCAATACAAAAGTGGAGTTTCTAGCCGAGTCGATGAGCTGTGGTGGCGATGAGAAGTGCGATTCACGCGGAGCTTGTCCTGGTCCTGTTGGTATGGCAGGCACGACTCTTGTAGCTGTGTCAGAAGACTTGGACTACGCTTTGGTTCGGCTTGGAGTCAACACCAGCATCGCGAACTACTCGGAACTCTACCACAAAACAGGAGGGTATCTGCAGTTCCGGAGCTCTGGAGCTGTGCTGAACGAGGACATCTACATCCCGCAGCACCCTCTGGGCTATGGGAAGCGCATCGCGTGGCTCTACAATGGTCAACCAGGTCGTGTCGAGTCTCTGACGGTCACGAATTGTGGCGTGGATGACGTTGGGTACTACGTGGACACTCAGGAAGGTTCGTCGGGCTCTCCGATCATTTCCACGAACGACAACAACGTCATTGCACTGCACCATTGTGGCGGTTGTTTGAATGGAGCGATTCCATCCCAATCGATCGTCAAGGACCTCATTACCAAGGGCGTCCTGCCTAAATGTGCCGTCGCGGGGGAGAGCAATACTACCAAAACCCTGTAAGTCAACAAAGCTTGTACCATTGGTAGCTTTTAACCCGCGAATTCACTCGCTTTATTCACTTGGTTACTTCTCACTTTCCTTCTTACAGTCTGGCCTGCAGGACATCGTCATGGTCCGTGGAGGACGCAATTGCAGCCCAGTCATCAAACTCGCGCCGGTTTTCCTTCAACACACCGTCTCCGATCTGAATTGCATCCTTACCCAGCAGCATACGGCTTGGGATGGTCTTTCCAGCGCAACGACCGCTTTTAGTGAGCACCTCGACGATCACTTGTGCTCCTTTAGCCGGATCTCCAGGCTGTTTTGCTTCCGGAACGTCCGACTGAACGTTGTTGATGCGGTTGTGCAGAGGCTCCGTGATCGGGAGGTAATCAGGGATAGAGCTCTTCATAGCCGAAAACCCCTTGCCCAAGATACTCGTACGGAATGAACCGGGTTCGATGATAGTGACGTCGATACCGAACGCCTCCAGTTCCGCTCGTAGAGCCAATGTGAGACCGGCGAGAGCGAACTTCGTGGACCCGTAGACGCCCATCGTCTTGATCCCGAACCAGCCACTGGCCGACCCGATATTGGCTACAACACCTGACCGCTTTGCACGCATGTGGGGCAGCACAGCACGCAGCATCCGCAAAGTTCCAAAGACGTTCGTATTGAACTGATGGAACGCTTCATCGTCCGAACACTCCTCGATAGCTCCACCAAGTAGGAACGCCGCGTTGTTGACGAGGATGTCGATAGATCCATAAAAGCTTAAAGCCTTGGTGATCACCTTGTTGATCTCTGCGTCACTCGCCGTCACATCCAACGCCAACGCGCGTGCGCCTTGATCCACGAGGTCTTGGAGTTTGCTGGCATCTCGAGCCGTTGCAATGACGCGATCACCACGAGCCAAAGCGGCCAGAACGATCTCCTTGCCGAAACCCGAAGAGCATGCAGTCACAAGCCAAACCTTAGAGCCTTCGACTTGTGAAACCTCAGTCATGGTGAGAGATCTCCGCACCGAGAGAATAAGAGTGAGAGCGAGAACTCCGCTTTGCCTGGTCGCGGTCTGCATCCCCAACGATTTGGATGTGTCCACAGTGTGGACACATCCAAATGTGGACTCCACACGCCATTGAAGACACATCACGTGGTATCTTCAACGCAGCCGATGGCGTACAGGCTGTAAGTTACCAGCTCCAAGAACGCTTTAACCCCCCGGATCCCAAGAATGAGACCCCAGAACGGCCTAATTTATGCCGTATCTTACGGCTTAGTGTTAGACTACGAAATTGTAAGGAGCAAAGACAGCCTTAGCAAACGAAGTATTAGTTGTCAACAGGTCTGCTGAGCAATGTCGTCACTTATACACCTTACTGTCAACAGCCCTGAGCTCTATGTCGTAACTTGCCCCGAATACGTGCAGAGTCAAAAAAGAAAGTCCAAAGGTTGGCCTGTCATTTGCAAACAGGAAGGATAAAACGCACATATCTTCAAGGTACGGTGTATTACAATCTCTGATCGCGGTGGACTCATCAATTATTGACTAGCATTTCTTACTCTACTCTGCCTCATCATCAGCTTCTTCAGCCTGAAGCCGGAGTTCCCGGCGTGTCATTTTACGCCTTCCTGCTTCTTGGCCCGGGCGTCTCAGCACAATTCGCTTCCCTAAGGTCGCTGGAATAGCATCTCCAGCGTCGAAGTCGTCATGCCATATCTCAAAGCAGGTTTTGGCCACGCCCTTGTACTCCCTCCGTATCTTGTTGCATAACCAGCATTTAGCATCATCCACAGAGCACCGCTCGCAGAAGAAAGTCGTCGCGTATGACTTCTTCTTCCTGTCGGTCCGAAGCAGAGCACAAACTTTGCAACAGCGCTAGCGCCGCTTTTGGACGTTGGAAACGGTAACCCAGTCTTCCGACTGCTCTAACACATGCGTAAGTCGGACCGGAGCACGCTTGCGCTTGGAGGTGGTGGGTGGAGGTGTTGCCACTACACCCGAAAAGTCTTCAGCCTTCAATTGGAGGAACTGGTTCTGAAGCACCCCAAACCATTTCCGACGGCCCATAGGTGTAGTACCAGCGATTTTGGCTGCTTCTGTGTGAGAGATATAGGAGTTCACGAGGACCAGGTCGACAAAGCCTAGAAACAGCCCTTTGTAGTACTTCTTGAATCTTGTAGAAGTCTGCAGAGAATAGGCCTGGAGGCGGAGTTGGTCATGAACATCAACTCCTCCCATCCAGCCTTGGTAGTCATTGACTGCGGTGGGGCACGGCACGGAAACGGCACCAACTTGTTTCACCTTCCTTTGAATAGACGAAGCGGTCATCACAGCCCCGGTGCAAAGGTAATGGACCGGTTTGCGGTCCCACCAATGGAACGCGCAACCATTGATGGGATCGCGACAGAACGGGAAAAGGTAAATGTTCCGCGAGGAATATTGGCAGGCCGTGTTGCACTCTTCACCTTCAGGTTCTTGTCCAGTCCCAAACGGTTCACCATTACTGTACCCACCACGTAGATGTTCATTTTGAGAAGCTCGACGGCGAGGAGAATGGAAGAGTAGTACCAGTCTACTACAACTGCATGCCAGCGATGACGCTCGTTCTGAGCAAGAACGATTCTCAGGTTTCGAACAACCGCCGCTGCTCCTGTCTTGTGGTCAAATGTGGAGCTGCCATCTTCCTCGGTGTTGCGCTTGCCGGCGTACATCTCAAACCTGGTAAGTTACGCCATAAAATGCCAGTCAGCAGCTAGATGGGGTAAGTTACGACATAAATAAACGTACCTATGACAATATGCGGTACGTGAGTCACATGTCATGAACATCTTCGTCCCATAGCGGTGCGGTTTATCTGGCATAAACATTCTTGTGGTGTTCCGCTTAGACGTTGCAGGAAGAACGCCTTCATCAAACGAAAAGACGCCTGGTAACGACCAGCCCTCAAGGAAGCGTTGCTGCACCTTAGTGATGACCGGTCGGAGCTTCCAGAGCTTGTCCCGGTTCCTCTCACTCTGATTGTCTACGAAATGTAGATTCTGCAGGATATCTTGGCATCTGTTGCGTCCCATGAAGTGGCCGAAGCTTCCGGCTGGAACCGCTCCATCCGCCACCATTGACCAGTGCGACCGAAAGTTCTTCTGCGGGCACAACATCCGGGCGACAAGTAGGCCAATTACATGCAGGATTTCGTGTGTTTGGTATGGTGTCTTCGCCTTCAACCGTCGCTGAATGTTCTTGAGAGTCTCCTGCCGACGGTCCCCTTGTTTTGCTTGCCGTCTCTGAATTTCTCCAGCTCGCCGGTCAACTTGCTGTAGGGCGTACACGTTCGACTCGTAGTTGATCATCACCCACATGGATTTGGGCATGAAATAGAAGAACGTCAAAAGCGGTGAGTGGCACAGTCTGCGCAGCTCGCTGACGGGCTGTGCTTGCTCCATGTTGAGTCCTGGATAAGCGTCCACATCCGTCTCGTAAGAAGACGACACAGGCGTCCACTCTGTGCCACGCAGCGCGTCCTGACGCTGTTGTACGCTGCGTCTGTCCAGAGCGTCCATCTGAAGAGAGGAGATATACGCCTCATCCATATCCGCAGCGTCACCGCTGTCCAGAAATGACATCGTCACTGTCATCATCTTGCCGAGCGTTATCGGTACCTTCTTCCGAATCCTGGTAGGCTACGCCGTCGCTCTCACTTGAGCTGAAACTCTCGTACAGGCTGGGGTTTTCATCGTCCGGTACAAAGTTGATGTCCTTTTCAGCTTTCAGTGGGTGGCATCGACGTGGACGTCTTGATTCTCCAGCTGGGGATTCATCGTCTGCTTTGTCAACGCTTTCAGCACCAGATGCCCCGGACAATAACTGCAATCCTGCGGCAGCTTCTTCCACTTGGGACGCATCGAGTACCAGGCCTTCTGGGGGCAAGTCAAATGCCCGTGTAACGGCAGACTGCGAGAGGTCAGGCTCTGACTCACTAGAAGAGCCGAACAAGTCGTCCATGGTGCGTTGAGAAAGCTGTATGCTGGTATCAATCTGCGATGCTCTAACGCCTTCTTCTGTGCTGCTGTCACTCAGGCCGTTCGCCTCGTTGTCGCTCTCTCTGGGCCCGTCCTCGTCGATCAATCCGGCCTTCAGCGCATGCGCGACAACTGCATCCTCACCGACAAAAATCTCAGCACTACCGGGGGCCGAGTAACTCCATTCCGTCTGGAGACCACTAGGTTTTTTTAGCAGTCCATCCAGCCGCTCGAAGCTGGCGCCAAAAGTGGCCGAAGTCTATATTGCGTGCAGTGGTGGTTGTGGCAGCGGCTGTGGCAGCGGCTGTGGCAGCGGCCTTCCCCCGACGACTGGACCGGATACGCGCCATGGGGAAAATTCTGGAATGAGCTGTTGGCATTGCTGCGTATCCGAGAAACTGATCCCCTTCACCTACGCTTCCCGCTCTCCCTGTTTCTAACAATTTCAAAAAAACCTGTTGAATCTAATGTTTGTAAAGTGACTTGATTAAATTATGAGAAAAAACTTTTCGAGCCAAATCCTGTTGTGACGCATCCTATGGCGTATCTTACGCCATAGAATTTTGGCTATGGCGTATCTTACGACGTTGGGACTGGAGGGGCTAACAACTCATCTCTTTATTAATTCTAGGGTGAATGAATCTACGGTGTACTAGCGTCGAAGTCGGTTGATCTCGTCAGCCCCTCCCATTCGTCCAGCTCGCGCTTGTTCTGCTCTAATACGCCACGTCCAAGCTTCACCGCGTCCTTGCCAAGAAGCAATCTACTGGGTAATGCCTTCCCCTCGGATTCCCCAAAATACCCGCAGGTGCCCAAGTGAAACCAAAAGTCCGAGGGGGGGAACTTGGCGGGCCCCTCGGCCACCCGCGTAGCTACGCGGGTGTCGTGCAGCATTAGTCGCAGCAAGAAAACAAGCACCAGTACAGCAACATTATACAAGGCCGACCCGTGCAGCACATCAGGAACACAGAACGAGCCTGATGCAGTGACAGCGCGAAGCTAACAGCATGATTCGACCAAGAAGGCTTAGCGACGGTTCCCAACGGGCGACAAGTGTACCGGATTGTAGGTACAAATATGAGAAGAAGGTGAAGGAGAAGACGATGAAGAGAGCACCTACCACAAGGTGGATCATCGGGAAGCAAACAGTCTTTCCGGAAGTGCCGTCACTGTCGTGCACAGGCACGTGACATGAACAACATGAACTTTGACAGAAGTAACAAACATAGGAAGCCCGAGCGGACCGCCGCAGCGCTCGCTACCTAGACCCCACTACAAAACCAAATTGCGATGGCACACACGTGTATGAGAACCCGGCATATGGAATTTACCCCGACCATCTACCGACGTGAAGAAGATAACAAACGTCACGGACTCCGACCCAGCCGAAGGTGAAAGATGCGTGCAAGGTACCCGACAGACAGTCTTCCCGCTACAATACTCGACTTTCTAGGCGATAGGAGAAGACAAGACACATCAACGCACGGACAAGAACACGACAAGAAGCCCGTAGCCCCAAGGTGACGTGTCGACAATGAAAGACTAATTTTAACACCTCAAGATGGAATCGAAGGAAGAGATGAGCACGTGCCCAAGACAACGACAGACCCCTGCCGATCAAGGAACGAGAAAGAAAAGTGCTGCAACGTTTGTGGAAAATAGTGAAGGAGCGAAAGTGATGAGCCTGGGAGTACGCTGAGGACTATCCTGCACATTGGATGACGAAATCTACGGATTAGTCAGTAACTGAGGATCCAGCTACTGGATCTGAATGGACCGCATCGTGCTGTAGCTACCCGGCAAGATGAGGAACTGAAGAGACAGGAAGGAGATCCAGAGACTCCGACCATGTGGACCTGCTGAGCAGATCTACCAAATGCATAACCAGATAGCCGGACTGTGATCTACTGCATGGAAACACTAGGAAGCTTATATAGTCAAAGTTTAGATCGCGAGGACGGCAGCCGGAGCCGCCGGGTACACGCCCGGTATGCGGGGCTGATGCAGAGCTCGCCCTGAGCGCTTTCGGCGTTGACCGCTAAAAATAAAAATAAAAATGCCTTCCCCTCGCAACGTCCAGTCTTGGTCAACGCTTCGACCATGAGCTGCGCGGCTTTCGCAGGATCACCAGGTTGTTTACCGCTGAAGTTGGCGACGTGTGTGGTCAACGGCTTGGTGATCGGTGCAAAGTCCTCAATCGGATCCTTCGCACAGACGAATCCTTTGCCCAGAATGGACGTCCGGAAGGCTCCAGGCTCCACCACCGTCACGTCAATCCCGAGCGGAGCCACCTCCTCACGCAGTGCCAAGGTGATCCCAGCAATGGCGAATTTGGTAGAACCGTAGAGTCCAATACCTGGAATACCCGTCCAGCCACCAGCTGAGCCCACATTAG
The DNA here is from genome assembly GCA_018806915.1 of Phytophthora colocasiae. Taxonomy (NCBI): domain Eukaryota; phylum Oomycota; class Peronosporomycetes; order Peronosporales; family Peronosporaceae; genus Phytophthora; species Phytophthora colocasiae. The sequence continues at coordinate 84,893 of JAGKQI010000071.1, read as the reverse complement.
CTACAACACCAGCTTTCTTCTCACGCATATGCGGTAGAACGGCACATAGGACACGCTGCTGAAGAACCTCCTGCTCACTGTCCATACAAAAATCAAGATATCGTAAGTCAGACAATCAAGTCAGAAAACGTCACCAACGTGCCTGCACTCTTCAATAGCTCCTTCAAGCAGATACGCCGCATTGTTCACCAGGACGTCGATAGTGCCGTACATGCTCAGTGCTTGAGCCGCTACTGCATTGAGCTCTTCCTGGCTCGCAGTCACATCCAATGCCAACGTCCGGGCGCCTTTCTTCTCGAGATCAGCGAGTCGTTCCGGATTACGAGCCGTGGCAATCACGCAGTCTCCGTGCGCCAAGGCTGCGAGCACCACCTCTCGGCCCAAGCCTGATGCACAGCCCGTCACAAGCCACACCTTCGCATTGGGAGGAACAGGAGTCATTTTAGAAGTTCTTCAAGCGACTGGGTCTATTGCCACGACAGTATCAAATGGCGAATGGTCACAACGCAAGAGAGTCCTTCATGTTGTACGTATCCGGCAACGTACAGAAGTCACAGTCTGCTTGGTCTTCTTGGGCATCATGTGCTGTGTCCTTTGTCAAGAAAACCCCAAGGCAAGACAGTTTTTGGCCAATCGTGACGGCAGAGCCGATCTCCAGCGCGCAATCCTATGACGCGTAGACGAATGGCGAGCGCTTGCTGACGTGCAATGAGGTGCTGAGTGAGGTCTCTTTCAGCTCAATGCAGCGTGAAAGTTGAATGCGAAGGGACAAGTGGTAAAGGTGGCTGTCAAACGCCTTCAGGCCGTCTCAAGTTCGCCTCGGACCGCACCACGATCAAGACAGTCAAACTGAGCGGGAAACGGCACCGCAAAGACTTCAAAGATGATAAACCTGCTCTACATGCATTGTGAACGCTTGGTCTTGAAGGACGTTGTTCAGTGGCAAGCAGCTTGTCAGTAGCCAGAATGGTGAAGAGACTGTCATACTAGCAGTATCATTCAGCGCAAGTGATTCACGTGCCGGTTTGACGCGTTAGGAGGAAGACATCTGACGCAAGACTGCGCCAGTTTAACCCGGAACAAGATATTGGTCTGACAAAGGATGGCTCCTGTAGGATCGTTAGCGCCGATGAAGCCAGCCAGGGGACTGCACATTTTGTAGTCAACAGCAAGTGTTGAGCTACGGACAGTCTCTGGCGTGTCCAGACCAGCAACACTCAACCAGCGCGTATCTTTTGGCCAACGAATCTGGAAGCGAAACGTCGAAAACGCTCGAATTTTTTTCGGTGGTAAGCCCAGAGCCAGCGTAATCAGACTCTGCTGGTTGAGAGGAAGCCACGATGTTGAAGGCGACGGCGATATGTTTACTTGTTCGAATTCGACCACAGCAACGTTGGCAGTGATCTGGGAGCTTATTCTTAAAGGATTTATACGTCATTCATCGCTTGGACGACGCAACCACATCAGAATGAAATACGAGACGGATATGATACGACGCTCCCCCAGACAATCGACACTTGATTCGAAGCCACTTCAGTCTTCAACGACCCACGTCTCTTACGAACAGCAAAACGTATCCGAACATCACCTCACGTCAACTTTCTCTGCACTGTGGCTCAAGGATGTTCTGGTTGCGGCCGAGATCCGCGCCGGCATCTTCAGTTCATTTCGGAATTTGCTTCCTCCCGTTCAACTCCAACCTCGCGTCACTCTCGACAGTATTCAACTTGGTTCCAAGCTCCAATGGGTCTACTCTCCACTCTGAGTCTCCTGCTACTCGGCGCCATCCAAGCTTCGGCCGCTGTCGTCCGCTACGACTGGAACATCACGACCCTCAACACCACCATCTTCGACGGCGTTCGAGGCAACCTGGGCTACGGCATCAACAACGAACCGTGCGACCAGCATCCCATTGACGTCACGTTCGGCGATGAAGTCGAAGTGCACGTGACCAACAAACTCACGGAGCAGACGTGCATCCATTGGCACGGACTGAACCAGTTCGGTACGCAAGAGATGGACGGTGTCTCCGGTATCACGCAGTGCCAGATCCAACCCAACGTGACGGCCATCTACCGGTTCAAACCCGACAAGTGCGGCACTTTCTGGTTCCACGGCCATGAAGAGGTGCAGTACGCGTACGGTCTTCGTGGGCCACTTCGAGTTCACTGTCCTCCCGCTCTGAAGCAGAGCTGGGAGAAGGACGTCTACAAGGAGTATACCATCCTTCTTGCTGACTGGTACCACGACTTGCCCGTAGGAGCTCCTATCTGGGACACCATACTGATCAACAACGTCGGACGCTACAACTGCACCGTAGCAGAGGCTGCGGGCTTTGAATGCGGTCCTGGTCGTCCCTTGCCTCGATTCACGTTCGTACCAGGCAAGAAATACCTGCTTCGCCTGATCAACACGTCTGCAATGGCAGCGTTCAAGGTCAGTATCGACGGACACACGTTCCAAGTGGTGGCGAGCGATGCCGACTACCTGAAACCTTCGACACCCGTTAACTCGGTCACGATCAACGTGGCTCAGCGGTACGATATCCTCGTACAGGCCAAGTCGTCTGCGTCCCAAGGCCAAGTCCAGAGTCAAAGCCAGAAGAGTCAAAAGAACACAGCACTCGGGTCGTACTGGCTGCGCGTGCACTCACTATTCGGCGTCCCATGGACGGCGCGTGAGGCCGATCAAGTCCCGGAAGGATTCAACCCGGACGCGCTCGCTATCATCGACTACCAGAGTGGAGCAACGGCGAACCCGACGACGACCAGCTGGGCGACGGAGGTTGCTATCGGTGAATTCGACTACAACCCGGTGAACCCCGTAGTGCTACCGTCGAAACCGGACGAGCGGATTGTTGTGGAGTTCACGCTTGGTGTCCTTGCACCGAACCCGACGGCGTTCCTCGGCTACATTTCCCTCAATGAAGGGGACTTCAGCTCGCTGGTGATCCCTGACAGCCCGCCGCTCTTCACTATCGCTAAAGGCGCCAAGACCGAAGACCTCCCCACCACAGCCAACGCCATCAAACTCAAACACAACGACCATGTCGAAGTGGTTGTGGTGAATGAGACCCCCGACCAGCACCCGTTCCATCTGCACGCTCACTCCCCGTGGATCGTTGGAAGCGGCCACGCCTCACGCGACAGCATTCTGGCGGGTAATTTGACGACGCTGCGTCTTAATGGACCCATGCAACACGACGTGTTCACGGTCCCTGAGTGCTTGACGGATGCCGACGGTGCGTGCACGGATCTGGGCTACGTCGTCTTCCGCATGAACGCAAACAATCCGGGCGTATGGATCATGCACTGCCACATTGACTGGCACTTTGTGCTTGGCCTGGGGATGCTGTTCGTCGAGGCGGAAGATGCTCTCCATGAAGAAGGACTGGCAGCCTTCTCGCCCAACATGCTACTGAGTGTTTGCAAAGGAAACTTCACCCTGTAAGAACAGGGTAGCGTGCTTGAGGAAGTGAAGAAGAGAGAGAGAGAGTACTTGAGCTTGTTCCGGGAGATACACTTGATCTCTCTGTATCCGTAGACTAACAATGCAATAGTGACGGACTTTTGAGTTTTTCGTGTGACAATTGAATCTCCTTGTTCACAGTTTTAACAGAACGACTTCGTTGCGTAGCTAACGACGTCCCTTCTCGTTGTGCTCGAGACGCTGTCGAAGGTGATATTGCTAATCGGTTCCATCCTCAAGTTGAACTGGTCCCAGTCTCAGATTCGAGGACGTGCCGAGGTCACCCACGCCGTCACTGTCTTTGAGGATTGTTGAAAGTCCAAGAGAAAAAGCGAGGGAGGGTCAGTTGTGCAGTAACAATGGAGGACGTGGATTTTATTCTCTTATCCAGAAATACAAGCTGGTGGCCTAATGACCTGGGCATAGTCTGCTTGTTCAACTGGAATAACGACCTGGTCATGGTTCTCTTTGTTAAACTTGAATGTTTTTTCCCTTGGACATGCGGTGGAAATAAAGCAACAATACCACAGCCGCTCCGGCAGCCATGACAAAAATGGCTGCGCAGTAGCGTAAGGTGGAAGTGACCATCGGGTTGGGTATGAGGGAGGCCAGAGCGAGACATACACCCGCAATAGATATGAACAATGCACACCAGATTAGAGCAATTTCCTTCAGACCTGTTAAGAGACAAACGATCAGCAATTGTGAAAAAATACCGAAGCGATTCAGACGTACCCTTATAGCGACGATCAGAGGCGTACAGAACGCGAAATGGATCGAAAGTGGATCTCTGCGGGATGTCCACCAGATAGTCAATTGTGTTCGGATTTGGCTCCGTGTTTTGAGTGCGAAACTTGCAGCTCATGGATACTTCTTGCATTGGGTGGCGAACCTTGTGGGGAAGTTTGGCCTTTTCCAGCATTCTGATGGTTTTTGGATCGGTTGCTGAGAGTGGTGTGCTAACCTCGCGCACAACTACGAGGTCTTCGCGTTCATTGATCTTGAGTCTTGCCAGGACCCTGATAATCACTTCTCTCATCGTTTCCGCTTCGACAACGTCCTCTGTGACGATAAGGTTGGTTCCAATAATGGCGAGCACAATCTTCATGCTTGGCAAGTAGTGGTAAAATTGAAGAATAAGAGAACATCTGAGCAATGGCCGTTCAGGTGTTGAATACTCTCAGTCTCGATAGTCAACATTTGACTAGTTGATGGATAACTGCATATCTGGTAGTATTCCTATGAAATCTCTCGAGAACTCTGGCTACAGGCGAATGACATGTTTAGATACAGACCTTCTACTGTTTTATTCAGCTCTGTTGGCGTCATCCTATTCCGTCAGTGGCGCCTTCCGTAAATCGCTGGCTCTGGTACGACTTCCTTGGACGCGAGTCGCGTCACGCGACAGTCATAAAATATTCAGAAGGTGACAAGTGGTCATAGCTTCTCCATCACCAAGTAGTAACCGGAAGTTGGCTTCAGTTGGCGGAAAGTGACGAGCGCTCCGACGTACCAACGAAGGTTTTGTGAACTCCTAGCTTAGAGATCTCCTTTTTCAAACTGTCTGGATTTGAGTATTTCGCGAAGCTGAAGACTTCACCGAGAATCGAACTAGACGGCGCAAACACGAGAAACAGGTAGAATTCTCATAGCTCTTTCTTCGTTAATTCTACTTTCGGGGGCAAAAAATAGGAATTGAATCGCTCCCACCAGCTCGACTCATCGTCGCTCTCCAAGTCCGCATCCTCAGCAGCTAACAGACCGCATTCTGCATGAAACAGCCACACAATAATTCACAAGGGTCAATACAGTACAATAAATGATTCAATATTGTCATCCGTACTGATATGGCGACGCCCACGCTCTTACGATACTTGCGCCGGATACGAGGTGGGATCTCCAGCAGACAATACCAGTACTTTCCAGACTTGTCATAATACGATCGAATCTGCGCGTCCGTGTCAATTCGGTTCTCCTCGCTCATAATGTCCCTGACTCGATCGGAGAGCTTGCCTTGGTACAGATCGAGTCTTTCCGGATCCTTTTCACCCAGTCGCTTGCCGTTCTTCCATCCAAAGTAGAGGCTCATTTCATCGACAGAGCAATCCCAGTTCCACATCACTAAAGCTTCCTCTAGGAGTTCTCGCACTGTCGTCTTCTTATCAAAGTGTACGTAAAAGAATTGATCTGTCTCCAGGAGCTAAAGCGCATTTACTTCGTTCATTATGACCCACATGAGCAAACAGTTTAGCCATCTTCGCTATTTTGCAATTTTTCGAATGGAAGCGGTTCTACATGTATCAGGAAGTTTCAATGTTTTTTCGCGACAACAAGAGACTAGCGGTATACAGTAGATGGGTATGGATTATTCAAGACTGTGTGGGCGAAGCCTCTCAGCTAACTACGCAGTTGTCTAGTTCGTGGTGTGAATTCGTCCCAGTACTCTCCGGTTCTCCAGTATTGCACGCCTCCGATGAGACTTTACCCGTAGAGTCGGTAATACCGGTATTAATTTCTCACACCGAATTCGCAAGAAAGTTTTCCCAGTAATATTGACTCCCCTGCGAAAACGGATCAAAAGTGATAATCTCTTGAGGCAGCCTCTCTTTTTCTGCAGAGCGTTTCATACGATCTCCACGCAACACGCTGACAGGCGTGTGATCTCCATAAATCTCACGATTGGATTGGCTGTAATTGTGTTCTGGCGGCCCTTGATTTACGAGCGATCGTTCGATCTTAAAGGACGTTAAATCTTCCTCTGAAGGGGCGTAAAACTCAACCAGCACTCTTCTGGCAATCTACAGGAACCATGTCGTTGCTATCACCGCATAAACAAGTCAGCGCTGTCACGGCAGGACTCGATCTCGTCCGTTCTCCCCTCGACAGAGTACTTGCCGGACCTCAGCTTCAAGTCGCTGCAGTTCAAGCCGATGACGGACCGCGGTATCGCTGGCGATAGCGTCTTCAACAAGGTGCTCTATAACATAAAGCTGGGGAACCGATGCTACTGGATCGTGCAACGGAAACAGTGTTGTCCATGGTGATTCGCTCCTCATGAGGCGCCCGTTGCGCCTTTCGTTCGCGACATCGGTGGCTGCTACAGGCGATCTTCGACCATGTTCTCTCAAATTCTGTATTTCTTCTTCGTGCTCAAGCCGTACTACGACGTTGTCGATGCACCCGATACTGCCAAGCGTTCGCGACGCCATCAACACGTTCGAGCCCCCGGAGGGGTTCGTTGTCCTTCGTCCGCGTCGAAACGAGAAGTCCGTCATATTCGGATATGGAGTTCGTCTAGTCAAGGCCCCTCAAGAGCCATTCGCTGATCCTGACCCATCGTCGCCTGCAATCTGGATGTGCTTGGCCGGAGAAAGTTGTCGTGAGAACGATATCTCGTTTCCATTATCGACAGGCAGAACATCAGCCGCGACCAAGCACCTCAAAAAGGCGCACGACATCGTATCGGACAAGACGGAGGTGGTTCAAGATCGAAAACGCTCTCGAGAAGATGAACTGAATCGTGTTCGGAATTCTCATGTATTTCGTGATGATCCCAGTCGTATTTACGTTCTAATGGAGACTTTAAGAATTGTGAACAACAACCTTCCTTATCGATTGGGCGAGTACATGGAATCAATCAGCATTCGAGAGCTTGTCTTCAAGGACTCAATGCAGGCGACTATAAACGCTAAGGTTGTGTGCCACTCGATAGTAGAGCTGTACTCATCTACGAAGAGGTCACTTGAAGAAATTCTTCATGCAGTCCGTATCGGAAATGCAGCAACATTCACTGTGGTTGCTGATTTCTGGAGTTCGAAGGTGCAGAACGTGAAATATTTGGGCCTACGTTTGTACATGGTGGACAAGAATTTTAAATTCAAGTCGATCTTGCTTGGAACTCGGCACTTTGTCCCCCATTATGGTGAGCGCGAAGGAGGTATCCGCCGTCCTTTCAAGCGTTGGATCACATGCATTCTATGCGACTTTGGTCTCACAACACGCGGTTTGTATGGGTCCACCTCAGATGGAGGCTCCGATGTGGAGTGGATGATGACCACCGGCCTGAAACTAAGCTGGCAATGGTGCATTCCACACATGACCAATGCAGCCACAAAAGCTGCATGTGGCATGGTAGCGGACACTACCGCATCGAAGAACCCTGCATTCACTCAGCTGATTCGGCGGATCGTCAAGACTGTGTACACCGTGAAGCACGTGGAAGTCATGAGGTCTCTATTTGAAGAGCTTTGTCTCTTTGGTAAGAGCAGCAAGTCCCCGCATCAACTGTTGAAGTATCGCACGCACCGTTTCTTGGGTCTGACTCGAGTAATTCAGCGGATCCTCCTCCTATGGGAGCATCTGGTTACCTGGTATGCAGAGCGGCTCGACAGGGCGCGGCGAAACAACGACAAACTTCCTGCAGGTTTTTCCCTCAAGAGAGACTACCAGACCCTTACTCAGATTCTGTCGCTCCTCCAGCCAATAACGCTTGTGAACATCAAGGCTCAGAGCGAAAGCGCAACTCAAGTTGATGTGCTCTTAACGCTCTACAAACTGCGGATCACAGTGCTCGATAGATCAAAAGAATTGAAAGACTATCGGTCTACCAAGGATCGTCGAATGGATTTCCGCCCTGAGGACCTCACCGAACTGGCCTCTAACACCCGTGTTCTGCTTCACGATGCATTTCACAAACGCTTCTTCTCTCGCTACACGGTCCGCGCGGAGATTATCAACTGTTCCTTTATGTTGGAGATGCAGCTATTTCTTCACCCGAATTTCAAGTGTTTCGATGGATTTCTCAAACGGATTGTGCTCTTGTGCAACGCGGACGAGAATGGAGCTACGACGGCTACTGGGGAACGCCACTACACCAAGATCAAGAAAACAATATACGATAACGTGCGAAAGCTGATGCTGTCGGTGGTATCTACTTCAGCAACACGAATACCACCCCCGGCTGAGGAACTTCCTCCACCCGCGCGAACTTAATTCTCCGAGGATCTGGTTGAGCTATTCGGTGACATTATAGATGAAGATCATGCTGAGCCGGAAACAGCGAGTGATATGGATGGCGCTCGTGTCGATGAAGAACTGGAGAGATGGGTGGGAACCCAAACATCCCTTCAGTTTGTGTTCAGGGCAAGCGGTAAACGACCGGAAACAGTATTGGGATTTTGGAAGCGGCAGGAGGAAACTGGAACCTACAAGTTCTTACCACTAGTGGTACGTATTGTGTATGCAGTTCCGGCGTCGCCGGCTCAAATTGAGCGCGATTTCGGCACTGCTGGCCGGCTGGTTACTCCACAGAGAGGATCAGTTGCCCCACACAATGTGGACATGTCGGCATTCCTTAACTGCAACAGGAAGTTTGTTGATGTGACACAGTGCTCCAAGATCCGCGAGCGCGATATTGACAAATTCATCCCATCAAGCGTCAAGGTAGGGCTTGAAGACGACAATGCAGAGGATTGCGAGCTACTCAGCGGATACTTTTCGAACGATAGTGACGATGATGAAGAAGGAATAGTTTAACAAACACGTAAAGTCAATGCATCGCTTTATTCATCTTAGGGCTGGTGTTTCGTTGTTGAATCCAGCAACATTTGGGCGAGTTTCATCGCATCATCTGCTCTTTTCTTCTTTAGTGCCTTCCGTTCGTCACTACGGAGCTTTACGGCGGCTTGAATTTGGTCATGTGTAGACATCGTCGGTCTCTTCGTTTCCAGCTTGGTGTCTCTTTGAGCCCGCGGTTGCTTTGTTTTGCTGGATTTGACGGCGACCAAGCGAGCAAAGCCCGACAAGCCGTTTTGTTTTGCTCGGATAGAATCACATTTTCCAGCGGTTGATTGCGTCTTGGCTCCGGTTTGTCGCTCGGCCTTGCCGCGCGTAGCATCTCTATCAAGTCCTGGACACCTTGGTCCACATTTTCAAGGGGCTGATTACGGCTTGATTCTGGCTTGTGGCTTGACCTGACCGTGCGCAGCATTTCCACCAAGTCATGCCCACCATGATCCACATTATCCAAAGGTGTACTTCGGCTTGCCCCGTGTGTGCGGCTTGTACGGACCGTGCACAGTGTCTCCGCCCAATCCTGCAGACCTTGGCCAACATTTTCCAGACGTTCGATACGGCTTGGCTCCGATTTGCTGTTTGACATTGCCGCGCGTAGCATCTCCACCAAGGCCTGAACACTTTGGTCTACATTCTCCATAGGTTTATCACGGGCAACGCGTGGCTTCTCTGTTAAGTCCAACACATCACGGTCCTCTTCCTTGTCAACTACAGCGTTAGTTGGCGGTTTCGATTCATCCTCGGAAGACGTCGATTCTTCATCACCCTCACCGAGCAATGGGATCGCTGAGACCAAAGCGTTCGTTGGGCTGTAAGTCGTAACAGGACCACCAAGATGGGGGTTTAACGATGTCACCATCTCTTCGGCGCGTTGCGCCGCGATCTTAACCGCAGACAACTTGCTTTCCTCGATGAGCTGCAGTAACGAGGTCTTGATCTCTTCATGAGCTTTGTACTCTTCTGCGTAATGACGGCGCACAATTGTTTTTGCCTTCCTCTCTGCACAACTTTTAGCTTGTCCAACTTGAGCTGTAGTGAGCTGTTGAAAGTCTTCTAGTTGGTGCTTTACATGAGCCATGATTTCTTGTCCTTGTTGGGCAATTTCTAGCCGGATAGCCGCTTCAACTTGGTCCATATGAGCCGTCAATAGCCCACGAATCTGCTCCTCTATGCTTGCATGCAGCTGGGCTTCAAACTGCTTGAATGCTTCGGCCACCCGTAAATCACTAACTTGAGCTTGGTGGGCAGCATGGGCCTCAGCAACCACCCGTGCCTGGCTCTGCGCGACGTCATTAGCGGCCGAGATCGCTGACTCCAACTTGGAGCTCACATGCTGCTCAAGGGCTGCTGGGTCAATGCGTGAAGCTTGTATCATGTCAGCAAGCGCCTGGGTTCTCGACTCGGCTTCGGCACGTGCTTTCTGCACTTCAGACTCTGTGTACAGCTGCTGTTGCCGAGCTTGAAGCTGCTGGTTGGCGTGCAGCTGGACTTGACAAGCTGCAATGTCGTGGGCCTGAGCTGAAACATGAGCAAGGGCCATGCCTAACTTGCGGCTGCTGATGCCAGTGGTGGAGCTCTCTCCATACACAACTAGTTCTTCGCTCCCTTTCGTTTCCATGTTGTCAGAAGGCTGCGACTCTCCAAGATCGAGTAATTTGCGGTGTGGAGCTCCGTAAAATTTAGGTGTATCTATTAATCCCATTCTCATTGGTGCAGAACTGCGGCCAATAGAATTCATGACGTGTAATTGACGAACCAGGAGCTTCGGCGATGAGAGACGATGAGATTTTCGAAAATTTCACCGCGTCTCTCTTCGTTTAGATCCGAGAGTTCCAAGATTTAAAACCTCGAGAGGAAACCTCGTAAGGTTTTATTTCTCACTTTTTTTTCTGTGAGATCGATCTTCTTTTGTCTCATCCGAGGCGTGCAGTATTGTACGTGCTGTAGTTATTGCTGTGGTTGGAGCTATCGACGTCGTTGGATCCGTGTTTACAAACACTCAACAAAGCTGTTTGAAAACGCAGTTGGTCTCTTCTCGCGAAGTTCCGCCTCCCCCTCCACGAAGATCATCCCCATGCCTATAGCCATGTGCCAGTCGACGTGGCAGTGCAACATCCACACTCCAGGGTTGTCGGCCTTGAAGCGGAGCACAACATACCCCACATTTACACACGCACCGGTGTCGTCAATGTCACAGGCTGGAACAGTGTACACGTCGCGAACCATGGGGCTGTCAAGCTTCAAAGGAGGCAGGTTGTTGCTGTAGACGTCCTCTGCGGAGGCGTGGCCACTACCGACAACCCACGCTACGTGCGAGTGCATGTGGAACGGATGCTGTTCCAGGACATCGTTCATCAGAACAACTTCAACGTGGTCTCCGTACTTGATAGCTCGTGCGTTGGCACTGACAGGAAGTTCCGCTGTTGCCAGGCCGCTAGCAACACTAAAGAGTGGTGGTTCATTTGGAACGACCAACGTCTGGAAGGCCCCACCGTCCAAGATACAAGTCCCGTCCCGATAGTCGTGTTTATGTTGAAGGGCATCGCGGAGCGATCATCCGGATTTGCAGGTAGCACCTCCAGCTTTGCTGATGTAAAGTCAATCTCCCCAATCGTCACTGTTTCCTGTGCCTTGTGCGTTGTCGGCTCCGAGAGACTTTCAAAATAGCGTATAATGGTCAATCCTTCGTCGTTGAAGCCAGCAAGCACTACCGGCGTCAGAATTGAGAGTGGCGAATGAGGCTTGTTGTCGATGTGAGCAGAAGGAAGGAAATCTGAAAGTGAGTTTATTTGAGTTAGTCCTCTTTGTCCTGCTTGTTCCTTCCTACTCCTGTAGCTCTCCTAGAGTCTCCCTCATTTGACTTCATTTAACTATATGCATGTGCAGCGGTCACACTTGAGTGGGACGGGCACGGGCCGTCGGCCAATCACAGTGTCCTGGGACGGACACACCCGATTGGGACGGACACGGTCCATACTCAAAACCAGTTGGGACGGACACGGTCTGTCTCGTCAATGCATGTGATTATCCATGCTAATCACAGCTGTTGATCCGACTTCAACTGTCTCGCCCAATCATATCCAGGTGATCCGCCAATCAGGTCGCAGTATTCGCTTCACTTCAACTGCAGCCCCCCCAGAGGCACGCGCCGCGCACTCGTAGACCGTGAGGCTCGTAGCAGGGGCCCAGCGAGTAGACAGCGAAGTGCAACCACAACACCCCCACTCAATTCGATGTCTCGAGCTTGGGGCCAACGTTGCTCCGCATCATCAAGTAGCGTAGCGTCTTCGACGTCAGACCCTTCGTCATGTAGTCGGCGAGCTGGTTCTTGGTGTCGATGTACTCCAGCTCGACTTCGTTGCTCACCACCTTCTCGCGAATGAAGTGGTAGCGAATGTCGATGTGCTTGGTGCGAGCTTGGTAACCGACGTTCTTAGCCAGGGCCATCGCACCTTGGTTGTCCTCGTAGATCACGGTAGCCCCCACTTGTTCAGCACCAATGTCCTTCAGCAGTCGGCGCATCCAGACACACTCCTTCACACAGTCGCTCAGCGCCATGTACTCGGCCTCCGTTGAGCTGAGCGCGACAGTCTTCTGAAACGTAGAGCGCCACACCACGGGAGCACCGCACATCATAAGCATCATGCCGCTCACGGATCGACGGTCATCACGGTTGCCGGCCCAGTCCGCATCCGAGTAGGCGATGAGTTCCGTCCCTAGTAGTCCGTCGTACGTGATGCCCACGTCCTTGGTCATCAGTAGATAGCGAACCACCCGAATCGCGGCGTCCCAGTGCTTCTGTCCAGGATTTTCCAAGAACCGGCTCAACTTGGCAACAGCCACCGCAATGTCTGGTCGAGTTCCGCATGCCAGGTACATCAGACTACCAACTAGCGACCGGTAGGGCTTCGACCTCATCTTGGCCTTGTCAGCTTCGGTCTGCGGTTCGTCGACCTTGGTCAGATGCACACCTGGTTCCAGCGGAGACGCGTTCTCCTGTCCAAACCTCTTGATGATCGACTCAGCGTACGCTTGTTGGCTGATGCGTAGCGTTCTTCCCTCCATGTCGTAGTCGATCTCGATCCCGAGAATGAAGCGAGCACGGCCGATGACCTTGATCCGGAACTTCTCCGCGATTCCAGCCTTTACCGACGCAATGACAGCCTTCTGCCGCGAGGCAATGAGCATGTCATCCACGTAGAGGCACACAATGCACTCGTCATCACCTTGACCGCGTGTGTAGATGCACGGGTCCGCGTCAGACTTGAATCCCATCCGCTTTAGGTGTGCGTCGATTGTCTCGTTCCAGACACACGATGTCTGCTTGAGTCCATACAAACTCTGAAGCAGCATGCACACGACGTCGTCTTCACCTTCCGCTTCAGCCAGTGCCAACAGGTCTCGGAGTCCTTGAGGCAGCTCCATGTAGATCTCCTCCTCCAGTTTGCAGTACATGAACGCAGTATCGACGTCACACTGCTCAATCTCGAATCCTTCAGCGGCGCACTTCGCCAACGTGGCACGGATCGAGTTCAGGTAAGCCACTGGCGCGTATGTCTCCTCGTAGTCCACGCCGTGTCGTTGCGAATACCCCTTGGCTACGAGACGGGCCTTGTGCCGAATGACTTGTCCTTTCTCGTTGCGCTTCAACGCGAATACCCAACGGCAGCCGATAGGCCGCTGGCGTGCTGGTCTCGGTACCAACTTCCACGTCTTGTTGGCGACAAGAGACTTTAACTCGCTCTGCATCGCTCGCTTCCATTCCACTTGGTCCGCACTTGCCATGGCTTCTTCATACGTCCGCGGGACCTCCTCCGTTGCAGCCATCGCTTGGCCACCTTCAATGGCGAGCTGTTCTTCGTGCACCTGAGCTCTGCCTTGGATCATCTTCTGTCGCTTCGTGCCTGATGTGGGCGGCGCCACGACCTGCTTCTTGCGGGCTCCAGCCTCTTCAGGATCCGTCGTCTCGTCAATGTGGCGAGCTCGCGACCGGGTAGTCATAGGATGGGTCGAACCGTATGACACAATCGCATCGTCTACACCCGCGTCACGTTGAAGTGGGATCACGTCACCAGCTTCAGCGACGGTTGGCACGAGTTGCTATGATTCCTCTGGCTGAAGTCCATCGTGGCTAGGCTCCGTAGCTGCGACTTCGTCGTCGTCCAGCTCAGACTTGGGCACCACGTGCTGCAGGCTCGTCGTCTCCATAAACTTGACAGTACGCACGATTTGCACCTTGCCTGTCGCCACATTAAGAACTCGGTATCCCTTGACACCATTCTCGTAGCCCATGAAACGACACTTGAAGGCCTTAGCATCCAGCTTGCGGCGCTTCTCGTCGGGGATGTGTGCGTAGCCAAGTGCACCAAACACCTTCATGTTCTTGAGCTGCGGCTTGGTCCCGTGCACAATTTCGTAGAGTGTCTTCACGTTAACCGAATTGGGGATCCGGTTGATGATCCACGCCGCCGTGTTGACTGATTCAGCCCACCATTTCTTCTCGATGTCCTCGTGGTAGAGCATGCAGCTTTCCACCAGACTTCGGTTCATGCGCTCAGCCAGTCCATTCTGCTGAGGCGTGTACGGCACCGTCTTCTCGTGCTTGATGCCGCTGCGGTCGAGGTAGGCCCTGAATTGTTTGCCTGTGTACTCGCCGCCATTGTCCGAACGTAGGCGCTTGATCGTCTTGCCTGTAGCGTTCTCCATTGCTGCCTTGTAGATCTTCAACTTGGACAGCACCTCCGATTTGACCTTCATGAAGTAGACCGTCACGTGGCGTGAGCAGTCGTCAATGAAGGTCACGGCGTACGTGCAGCCACCGGGAGTCTTGGTCTGCATCGGACCCATCACATCCGTATGCACCAAATCCAGTACGCCTGCACTCTTGACGAGCTTCTCCGGGTGTCGGGGATAGTCGTCGGCTCTCATCTTGCCCATGCAGCAGCCTGCGCAGACGTTGTCACTAGTGACGCCATCCGTAACACGAGGCACACCTTCTGCCATGGTCAGCAGCTGTTGTTCATAGCGCTTGAACGGGATGTGTCCGAGGCGGGCGTGCACAATAGCCCACGGCTCCTTACGAGATGCCGTCGCCGCACGGCACACCTCGTCCCCTATTGTCTTCAACTTGTAGACGTTTCCACATCGCTTGCCTTCCATGACGGTGACGTCGCCATAGCGAAAGACGCACTTGTCCTTGCTGATCTGCGCGACGACATCCTTCTCGGCCAGCTTCGCAACCGAGATGAGGCTTCCATCAACTTCAGGGATGTACAACACATCCGACAGCGTAACAGACGTTCCGTCCATCAGCTTCAACCCGACGGTGCCCTTTGTAACTGCGTCGATCTTCGTACCGTCCGCGATAGTAATGCGGACCGGCGTCTTCAGCTCCATCATGGACACGAACTTGTCTCGGACGCTGGTCATGTGCGAGCTTGCACCGGAGTCCACAAACCACTCCGTTTTCTCCATCGCACCCGTTGCCGTGAACGCGTAGTCAGAAGCTTGCTCTTGAGCCACTTGTCCACGTCCCGCGTCGTCCTTCTTCTTACGGCACTCGAACTCCTTGTGGCCAGCCTTCTTACAGTAGAAGCACTTGCTCGCGAATCGGTGCTTGCCGCCGTCCATCCTCTTCGTTGCGAACGCCTTCTCTTGAGCCGATGACGATTCATCCGAGGCTTCAACACCAGAGAGCGCTTGGATCGCGTACGAGAGTGTCATGTTCGGCGTGTTCACGAGCACGGCGCTGATTATCCGGTACTCGTCCGTCAAACTGCCGAGTAGGAGCACGAGCTGACGAGTCTCGTCCAGAGGCTCCCCAATCGTCTCCATCTGGAGCACGATCTCCTTGAACCGGTCCACATGCGTTGCGAACCGCGTACCGGGCTCCATCTTGAAGTTGTGCAACTTCTTGGTGACGAGGAGTCGGTTCTTGATCGTGTTCCGGTTGAACTGCTCCTGGAGCATGGTCCACGCGTCCATCGCAGTCATTGCACCACGGATGTAGACTTGGAACGTGAGGCTGACGTCACCAGCAATCACGCCAAGGGCCTTCAGATCGTCGGTCTTCCATGCGTCCGTGGTGCGGTTGCTCACCGGGTCGAACTCCGCCTTGATGATGTGGGGCAGCAGTCCCTTGCGAGAGAGCTTCATCCGCATGTTGAACTCCCAGTGGAAGTAGTTGTCTTCCACGAGCTTGACGGTGTCCGCGTAGCTTGGGCTCATAACCAATTGAGAGTGGCGAATGAGGCTTGTTGTCGATGTGAGCAGAAGGAAGGAAATCTGAAAGTGAGTTTATTTGAGTTAGTCCTCTTTGTCCTGCTTGTTCCTTCCTACTCCTGTAGCTCTCCTAGCGTCTCCCTCATTTGACTTCATTTAACTATATGCATGTGCAGCGGTCACACTTGAGTGGGACGGGCACGGGCCGTCGGCCAATCACAGTGTCCTGGGACGGACACACCCGATTGGGACGGACACGGTCCATACTCAAAACCAGTTGGGACGGACACGGTCTGTCTCGTCAATGCATGTGATTATCCATGCTAATCACAGCTGTTGATCCGACTTCAACTGTCTCGCCCAGTCATATCCACGCAACCCCAGGTGATCCGCCAATCAGATCGCTGTATTCGCTTCACTTTAACTGCAGCCCCAAAGAGGCACGCGCCGCGCACGCGCAGACCGTGAAGTGCAACCACAACAGTCAGCCGGAGGGAAGATGAAGTGAAAGAAGAATTTAGTTGATTAACAATTATCGGACTTCTCGTTTTGGCTAACTACGACTTCAGATATCAAACCTTGAATAACTTGAGCAATTCGCCATTTCGTACGAGGAATCTAAGTTCGATATTAAGGGGGGGTAAACTTGAGCAGTCGGTGGTTCGGAATCGAGTTGTTAAAGAGTTTCAACGAGATGATAGGCGGAACTTCGTGAGAAGGGACCAAATGCGTTTTCGAGCAGCTGCTCAATGTACGCACAACTGCCATGTACATCTGCCCAGCAATGACAATGCACAGCGACATAGAAAATTTTCTTGATCTTAGTGGCATGTCCGGTTTCCGGACGACGGCGAATTTACTTCGGCTCGTGGACAACTGGAACGCCATCTTCATCGTCGCTTAGCGTTTCCATATTGAAGGGGCGGTTCATCATGCGCTCTGACAAAGAACTGGGCATTTGACTCTTCTTCTGGTTCTCGAAACGAGGAAGATGACCACAAGCACCACAGCACTGACTATCGTGTTGGAGGCCAAAGTGGTCATGAAAGCACTTGCCATGAAGCTCAAGGCTCCAGCAACGCAGTAGCCGATTTGAGAGGCTTGGTAGCTGCTCGGATCGTAAAACGCCAGCGTACGTATGCAGCCCTCATCGGTCTGTGTCAGGCCGTACCAACACGTCGAGTCCGTGATATTCAGCATTGTGCAAGTTTGCGAATGACTGTAAGGGGGTCAACTCATCGCGGTGAGCTACAGAGAGAGAGAGGAGTGGAGATGAATCCATGGCAACAACTCGACCACCGACACCATTCTGTAGATGAAGGTAGTACTCTCAGTGAGAGTCTCACTCATTCGTACTGACACGAGTTACCATGGTAGTCGACTTGGTGATGGAACACAAGCATAGCGCAATAGATTCGCTTCGGTAGGCGTACAAGAATGGTAAAAGTTGGAGAGGAATTCTGTATCCTTTACTCTTCTTGATTTTGGATTTGATACGACAACTAATACACAAAACTAACAAGGAGTTCTAACTTATGCCATGCAAAATGTCCCCGGTGCTTGGGGCTGAGGAACTACCTCCTTCTTTTTGATAGTACGGAACGCCCACAACATAACCGTTTGTTACGCGCCATTGCGAGTCGAATGCAGTATACCAGTAGTTGTTGTGGTTGCACTTCGCTGTCTACTCGCTGGGCCCCTGCTACGAGCCTCACGGTCTGCGCGTGCGCGGCGCGTGCCTCTGGGGGGGCTGCAGTTGAAGTGAAGCGAATACTGCGCCCTGATTGGCGGATCACCTGGATATGATTGGGCGAGACAGTTGAAGTCGGATCAACAGCTGTGATTAGCATGGATAATCACATGCATTGACGAGACAGACCGTGTCCGTCCCAACTGGTTTTGAGTATGGACCGTGTCCGTCCCAATCGGGTGTGTCCGTCCCAGGACACTGTGATTGGCCGACGGCCCGTGCCCGTCCCACTCAAGTGTGACCGCTGCACATGCATATAGTTAAATGAAGTCAAATGAGGGAGACGCTAGGAGAGCTACAGGAGTAGGAAGGAACAAGCAGGACAAAGAGGACTAACTCAAATAAACTCACTTTCAGATTTCCTTCCTTCTGCTCACATCGACAACAAGCCTCATTCGCCACTCTCAATTGGTTATGAGCCCAAGCTACGCGGACACCGTCAAGCTCGTGGAAGACAACTACTTCCACTGGGAGTTCAACATGCGGATGAAGCTCTCGCAAGGGACTGCTGCCCCCACATCATCAAGGCGGAGTTCGACCCGGTGAGCAACCGCACCACGGACGCATGGAAGACCGACGATCTGAAGGCCCTTGGCGTGATTGCTGGTGACGTCAGCCTCACGTTCCAAGTCTACATCCGTGGTGCAATGACTGCGATGGACGCGTGGACCATGCTCCAGGAGCAGTTCAACCGGAACACGATCAAGAACCGACTCCTCGTCACCAAGAAGTTGCACAACTTCAAGATGGAGCCCGGTACGCGGTTCGCAACGCATGTGGACCGGTTCAAGGAGATCGTGCTCCAGATGGAGACGATTGGGGAGCCTCTGGACGAGACTCGTCAGCTCGTGCTCCTACTCGGCAGTTTGACGGACGAGTACCGGATAATCAGCGCCGTGCTCGTGAACACGCCGAACATGACACTCTCGTACGCGATCCAAGCGCTCTCTGGTGTTGAAGCCTCGGATGAATCGTCATCGGCTCAAGAGAAGGCGTTCGCAACGAAGAGGATGGACGGCGGCAAGCACCGATTCGCGAGCAAGTGCTTCTACTGTAAGAAGGCTGGCCACAAGGAGTTCGAGTGCCGTAAGAAGAAGGACGACGCGGGACGTGGACAAGTGGCTCAAGAGCAAGCTTCTGACTACGCGTTCACGGCAACGGGTGCGATGGAGAAAACGGAGTGGTTTGTGGACTCCGGTGCAAGCTCGCACATGACCAGCGTCCGAGACAAGTTCGTGTCCATGATGGAGCTGAAGACGCCGGTCCGCATTACTATCGCGGACGGTACGAAGATCGACGCAGTTACAAAGGGCACCGTCGGGTTGAAGCTGATGGACGGAACGTCTGTTACGCTGTCGGATGTGTTGTACATCCCTGAAGTTGATGGAAGCCTCATCTCGGTTGCGAAGCTGGCCGAGAAGGATGTCGTCGCGCAGATCAGCAAGGACAAGTGCGTCTTTCGCTATGGCGACGTCACCGTCATGGAAGGCAAGCGATGTGGAAACGTCTACAAGTTGAAGACAATAGGGGACGAGGTGTGCCGTGCGGCGACGGCATCTCGTAAGGAGCCGTGGGCTATTGTGCACGCCCGCCTCGGACACATCCCGTTCAAGCGCTATGAACAACAGCTGCTGACCATGGCAGAAGGTGTGCCTCGTGTTACGGATGGCGTCACTAGTGACAACGTCTGCGCAGGCTGCTGCATGGGCAAGATGAGAGCCGACGACTATCCCCGACACCCGGAGAAGCTCGTCAAGAGTGCAGGCGTACTGGATTTGGTGCATACGGATGTGATGGGTCCGATGCAGACCAAGACTCCCGGTGGCTGCACGTACGCCGTGACCTTCATTGACGACTACTCACGCCACGTGACGGTCTACTTCATGAAGGCCAAATCGGAGGTGCTGTCCAAGTTGAAGATCTACAAGGCAGCAATGGAGAACGCTACAGGCAAGACGATCAAGCGCCTACGTTCGGACAATGGCGGCGAGTACACAGGCAAACAATTCAGGGCCTACCTCGACCGCAGCGGCATCAAGCACGAGAAGACGGTGCCGTACACGCCTCAGCAGAATGGACTGGCTGAGCGCATGAACCGAAGTCTGGTGGAAAGCTGCATGCTCTACCACGAGGACATCGAGAAGAAATGGTGGGCTGAATCAGTCAACACGGCGGCGTGGATCATCAACCGGATCCCCAATTCGGTCAACGTGAAGACACTCTACGAAATTGTGCACGGGACCAAGCCGCAGCTCAAGAACATGAAGGTGTTTGGTGCACTTGGCTACGCACACATCCCCGACGAGAAGCGCCGCAAGCTGGATGCTAAGGCCTTCAAGTGTCGTTTCATGGGCTACGAGAATGGTGTCAAGGGATACCGAGTTCTTAATGTGGCGACAGGCAAGGTGCAAATCGTGCGTACTGTCAAGTTTATGGAGACGACGAGCCTGCAGCACGTGGTGCCCAAGTCTGAGCTGGACGACGACGAAGTCGCAGCTACGGAGCCTAGCCACGATGGACTTCAGCCAGAGGAATCATAGCAACTCGTGCCAACCGTCGCTGAAGCTGGTGACGTGATCCCACTTCAACGTGACGCGGGTGTAGACGATGCGATTGTGTCATACGGTTCGACCCATCCTATGACTACCCGGTCGCGAGCTCGCCACATTGACGAGACGACGGATCCTGAAGAGGCTGGAGCCCGCAAGAAGCAGGTCGTGGCGCCGCCCACATCAGGCACGAAGCGACAGAAGATGATCCAAGGCAGAGCTCAGGTGCACGAAGAACAGCTCGCCATTGAAGGTGGCCAAGCGATGGCTGCAACGGAGGAGGTCCCGCGGACGTATGAAGAAGCCATGGCAAGTGCGGACCAAGTGGAATGGAAGCGAGCGATGCAGAGCGAGTTAAAGTCTCTTGTCGCCAACAAGACGTGGAAGTTGGTACCGAGACCAGCACGCCAGCGGCCTATCGGCTGCCGTTGGGTATTCGCGTTGAAGCGCAACGAGAAAGGACAAGTCATTCGGCACAAGGCCCGTCTCGTAGCCAAGGGGTATTCGCAACGACACGGCGTGGACTACGAGGAGACATACGCGCCAGTGGCTTACCTGAACTCGATCCGTGCCACGTTGGCGAAGTGCGCCGCTGAAGGATTCGAGATTGAGCAGTGTGACGTCGATACTGCGTTCATGTACTGCAAACTGGAGGAGGAGATCTACATGGAGCTGCCTCAAGGACTCCGAGACCTGTTGGCACTGGCTGAAGCGGGAAGGTGAAGACGACGTCGTGCATGCTGCTTCAGAGTTTGTATGGACTCAAGCAGACATCGTGTGTCTGGAACGAGACAATCGACGCACACCTAAAGCGGATGGGATTCAAGTCTGACGCGGACCCGTGCATCTACACACGCGGTCAAGGTGATGACGAGTGCATTGTGTGCCTCTACGTGGATGACATGCTCATTGCCTCGCGGCAGAAGGCTGTCATTGCGTCGGTAAAGGCTGGAATCGCGGAGAAGTTCCGGATCAAGGTCATCGGCCGTGCTCGCTTCATTCTCGGGATCGAGATCGACTACGACATGGAGGGAAGAACGCTACGCATCAGCCAACAAGCGTACGCTGAGTCGATCATCAAGAGGTTTGGACAGGAGAACGCGTCTCCGCTGGAACCAGGTGTGCATCTGACCAAGGTCGACGAACCGCAGACCGAAGCTGACAAGGCCAAGATGAGGTCGAAGCCCTACCGGTCGCTAGTTGGTAGTCTGATGTACCTGGCATGCGGAACTCGACCAGACATTGCGGTGGCTGTTGCCAAGTTGAGCCGGTTCTTGGAAAATCCTGGACAGAAGCACTGGGACGCCGCGATTCGGGTGGTTCGCTATCTACTGATGACCAAGGACGGGCATCACGTACGACGGACTACTAGGACGGAACTCATCGCCTACTCGGATGCGGACTGGGCCGGCAACCGTGATGACCGTCGATCCGTGAGCGGCATGATGCTTATGATGTGCGGTGCTCCCGTGGTGTGGCGCTCTACGTTTCAGAAGACTGTCGCGCTCAGCTCAACGGAGGCCGAGTACATGGCGCTGAGCGACTGTGTGAAGGAGTGTGTCTGGATGCGCCGACTGCTGAAGGACATTGGTGCTGAACAAGTGGGGGCTACCGTGATCTACGAGGACAACCAAGGTGCGATGGCCCTGGCTAAGAACGTCGGTTACCAAGCTCGCACCAAGCACATCGACATTCGCTACCACTTCATTCGCGAGAAGGTGGTGAGCAACGAAGTCGAGCTGGAGTACATCGACACCAAGAACCAGCTCGCCGACTACATGACGAAGGGTCTGACGTCGAAGACGCTACGCTACTTGATGATGCGGAGCAACGTTGGCCCCAAGCTCGAGACATCGAATTGAGTGGGGGTGTTGTGGTTGCACTTCGCTGTCTACTCGCTGGGCCCCTGCTACGAGCCTCACGGTCTGCGCGTGCGCGGCGCGTTCCTCTGGGGGGCTGCAGTTGAAGTGAAGCGAATACTGCGACCTGATTGGCGGATCACCTGGGGTTGCGTGGATATGACTGGGCGAGACAGTTAAAGTCGGATCAACAGCTGTGATTAGCATGGATAATCACATGCATTGACGAGACAGACCGTGTCCGTCACAATCGGGTGTGTCCGTCCCAACTGGTTTTGAGTATGGACCGAGTCCGTCCCAATCGGGTGTGTCCGTCCCAGGACACTGTGATTGGCCGACGGCCCGTGCCCGTCCCACTCAAGTGTGACCGCTGCACATGCATATAGTTAAATGAACTCAAATGAGGGAGACGCTAGGAGAGCTACAGGAGTAGGAAGGAACAAGCAGGACAAAGAGGACTAACTCAAATAAACTCACTTTCAGATTTCCTTCCTTCTGCTCACATCGACAACAAGCCTCATTCGCCACTCTCAATTGTAGTACTCCGTGTTGCTCGAGCGAGCCACCTGGAAAAAGTCCGCGAAGAACTTGACCTGTTAGCGGGCGACGACACGCCAGTCTTGGAGTTGTAGCCGCCCGAGCTCCAACCAACTTCAGACAGAACCATGCGCTTGCTCTTCTTAGCCGCAGTCACACGCACAACACGCATGCGGTCGAGCGTTTTAGCTACGCCTTCGTCCACGTCAACACCTTCCCAGTAGGCGAACTCATTCACAGAGATGTAGTCCACGACGTCGAACAACTGCGTGTAGTCGTAGTACATGTCGATCACGTCAGTGATGGTGACGGGGGTGTTCTTGCCACGGCTGCGGGTGTAGCTGCGGATCTCTTTCATGTAGCTGATGGCCGTGTCGGCGGTGTGATCTCCTTGCGATAGATCGTCTCGCTGCAACCCGATGACGTTGTCGTCGTAAAGTCCCTAGTCAATGGGACCAGTGAGCTTGGCCTTCTCCTGCAACAAGTAGTCGTGGCATTTGGTCGTCCACATACCGAGGTGAACTTGGAGACCGGCGTTCTTAGTAGCGGAAAGCACCAGCTCGGCCTGGTTGCAGTCTTGAAGCGAATAAATGGGCACACGGTGATGGAAAAATGCGATTGAATCGGTAGCTATGAGCTAAGCTACACAAATAATAAAGTTCATTGACTCTCTACACGACCAAGTAAGGGCCTCCTGGTGGTCCACTGGTCAACGCCGTTCGAGTCCCTCCGGGAACTTACTTTCCCGATGATAAGAAATGATTAGCATTCGAAAATTCAATATCCCATTCAAACAATTCATAATCACAATCAAAACCTTCAGAATTCAATAGTCAAGCCAGGAATAATCCTTTCCTCTACGATTTGGTCATGTGATCTAACGACGTGACCAAACATGATTATCGCCAATATTGATTACCACCGAAGAGACTATCGAGACTGAGAGTATTCAACACCTGAATGCTCGGATGTTCTCTTATTCTTCAATTTTACCACTACTTGCCAAGCATGAAGATTGTGCTCGCCATTATTGAAACCAACCAGATCGTCACAAGAGAACGTTGAGGAAGCAGAAACAATGAGAGAGGTGGTTATCAGGGTCCTGGCAAGTTTCAAGATCAATGAACGCGAAGACCTCGTGGTTGTGCACGAGGTTGGCACACCACTCCCAGCAAAGGCCATCAGAATGCTGGAAAAGGCCGAACTTCCACACAAGGTTCGCCAACATATGCAAGAAGTATCAACGAGCTGCAAGTTTCGCACTCGAGACACGGAGCCAAAGCCGAACAAAATTGACTATCTGGTGGACATCCCGCAGAGATCCGCCTCTGATCGTCGCTATAAGCAACAATACCACAGCCGCTCCGGCAGGGACAAAAATGGCTGCGCAGTAGCGTAAGGTGGAAGTGACCATCGGGTTGGGTAGGAGGGAGGCCAGAGCGAGACAGACACCCGCAATAGATATGAACAATGCACACCAGATTAAAGCAATTTCCTTCAGACCTGTTAAGAGACAAACGATCAGCGATTGTGAACAAGATAGAAACGGTTGAGACATACCCTTATAGCGACGATCAGAGGCGTACAGAACGCGAAATGGATCAAAAGTGGATCTCTGCGGGATGTCCACCAGATAGTCAATTTTGTTCGGCTTTGGCTCCGTGTCTCGAGTGCGAATTTCGGCCTTTTCCAGCATTCTGATGGCCTTTGCTGGGAGTGGTGTGCCAACCTCGTGCACAACTACGAGGTCTTCGCTTTCACTGATCTTGAATTTCCCAAGACCCTGATAACCACCTCTCTCATTGTTTCTGCTTCCTCAACGTTCTCTGTGACGATCTGGTTGGCTCCAATGATGGCGAACACAATCTTCATGCTTGGCAACTGGTGGTAAAATGAAGAATGAGAGAACATCGGAGCAAGTGTTAAATACTCCAGTCTCGATAGTCTCGTGCCCGCATTGATTGCTTTTAGTCTCTTCGGTTATTTGTCACAAAAAGAGCACATAGAATGTTACCTTGTTAAAACTTTTCAACAACCCAACATTTGACTAGTTGACGGATGGATAACTGCTTTCGTAGAGCTGCTAGGCAAGGGCTTCAAGTCACTCGAGTAGAAAAACTCGTTGGCGAACTCTGGCTACAGGCGAATGGCATGTTTAGATACAGACCTTCTACTGTTGGCGTCATCCTATTCCGTCAGTGGCGCCTTCCGTAAATCGCTGGCTCTGGTACGACATGGACGCGAGTCGTGTCACGCGACAGTCGTAAAATATTCAGAAGGTGACAAGTGGTCATAGCTTCGCAGTAACCGGAAGTTGGCTTCAGTTGGCGGAAAGTGACGATCGCTCCGACGTGCAAACGAAGGTTTTGTGAACTCCTAGCTTAGAGATCTCCTTTTTCAAATTGTCTGGATTCGAGTATTTTGCGCCGAGAATCGAACAACTAGACGGTGCAATCGAAGTTTTCCTGAGCGAGGCGAGGGAAAACATGTTTTCCAGGTTTGGATTGCGATGCCACAAACCTAGGCTGCCATCCTCGACAAGAAACTCACGACGAAGTATTCTTATCCCGCGACGTAGTGTAGGAGTCGTAAACTTAGTCAGTCATTCAGTAGTTTCCTACGAGCAGCACAAGCAAACGCCTTCAACTGACCACGATGTCTCCAGCTACTCTTCCGCGCGGCGCTACCCTTCTTCTCTTCCCAGAAGACGTTGAGGGAGCAATATCAACTCCGACTTACGTGAAGGTGAAGAGTTCACGAGGCGCCACGGTCTCTGTTCAACTTGATGAAGCTTCGAACGGTGCTACCCAAAACGCTCAAGCTTCCACGTGTCACTGCGCTGACACGGAGGATTAACCTCAGCGATGAAGGCGAGCTCCAGCTCGGAACGTGGGTACGAAAGGCTGTGTGTGCACTGGTGGACGGGGAATACCGATACGGCCAGGTAACGGGCTATTCCAACTCCGACCTTATAGTATCCACGTCACACGGTCCTATTCAAGCCAATCTGGATGCTATCTGCGGGGAAGTATACCCCGTGATAGCAATGATAATGGGGTGCAAGCAGTTGTTGGTCAGCAACTGGAACTACCCTGCCCTTGAACGGATGCACGAAGCAATGTTCACTACGATCATCAATCCAACCAATCCTGGACAAGGCCCACCTTCCGTCGCACAGCTGTTGCGTGACCACGACATACACGTCTCGTCAGTGTACGATTGCCTTTCGCTGTGGACGGATGCGCTCACGGGCGTACGTACCCGCGTATCGCTCCAGCATGTGATTAACCACGTTTACTACGTAGACGGAAATGCTCCTCTACCACCCCAACTCGAACATGCCTTTGGACCATCGTTCTGTCAGCAACCAACCTCGGAGATTATACCGTCTTCAAATCCTGATAGCCAACATCGTCGAAACAGCCAGGGTAACAGGAACCCAAACCAACGCTCAGGCCACAACACTTCCGTCTTCTTTGATCCTACAGTCGTCGATGATGACATCGAAGTAGCGGCAGATGAAGCGTCCGTTGCCCACATGCTGTTGGCGAATGAGCCGTCTCGTTCACGGCAGCCGACGAGGACAGCGCCACACACAGCGGCAGACACCGCGTTGCTATCAACCAACCAAACGCCGACCCCAATGGAGCATGAATCCTCTCAAGAGCACGAGATTCGAGAGCTAATTCGTCTTCACAAGCCCCATTTTGCTCCCGTACCACCTCGATTCAAGGCGACCAGCTAGTTCACAACCTACGGCGACGCTAACACGACGGCTGGATGGAGAACTACCACCGGCCAAGCGGAGTAAATTCTCCTTCAGCCCTTCGCTCCGAGCAACGTCGGGTTCACGAAGTCATAACTGCAGAAGCACACAAAGGTAAGTCACCTTCTGTTTTTGTCGAATCAATGGTGTCCAACAAGGCGATCACGTTGTGGGCATATCCTGGTGTATCTACCCGAGCTTACGACTTCCAATTTGGATCACGAGGACTCTCTATCCTTCACTTTACTCCCGTTGAACAAATTGAGCGACTTCGTCGGCAACGCGAAAACTTCATCAGCATGAGCGACTTCTCCGTCTCTGCAAAGTTTATTCCAGCCCCAGAACCATCGTCGTGGGACGATGTTATGGCTGCCGCGAATGGATTTCAGCAATACTGTGTGTTCATGTGTGATTCCACAACCCGAGACCTTGCGACAGCAACCTATACACTCCTTGGCGCGCTTCGAGCACGTAACCTTTGGCCTCAAGACCAGCTCCCTACTCTGATACTGTGGGTTGACTCTCAGCTGGAAGACTACCGTAACGCGATTATTGCAGACCTTACAAGTCTGACTTCAACTCGCGGACAAGTCTCTGTGGCAATGAACCCCTTCAATCCTGAGCTTCAAGGCATTCTCTTCTCCTCCCAGCGGGATCGAATGGATGCATTACAAACAGCACATGACACCTCATCGCGTGAACACTCGCAGCAGCGATGGCGAAGTCATCCGGTCGTAAAGGAGACAGCTCAACGTCATTCATTCCCCGACACGAAGGAAAACAGGTGTGCCTAAAGTATTTGTCCAAGAAGGGCTGTCCTTCAAGCGATCCTGATACCTGCGTCTCGCCATACCGAGTTCATTTCTTCCCAGCCGCTTTAACCGACAAGCTCAAGAACTACCTTCGGCGTAAGTTTGGTGGCGTCAACACCAAATACGATGACAATTGATGTATTCCAGACGGAAATGGTCTAACCGGCAGTGGAACACGAAATTGGACCGAACGAACCAAGCGCACGGTGACAACTTCCGAGCATTCCTAGATTTCCCACGTCGGCCACATTAAGGTCCAAGTCTAATCGCGGTCGTGTACTGGAGTGCGAATCTTTCCAAGGAAGTCCACGTTCCCAACGGTGTACGGTCTGAAAGCGTACTACTCAAAACATCAAACATTGCTCCCGCCAAGTCCAGATGTGGACTGCAGCAGCAATCATCTACGACTCCGCCCGGCCATTTCCGGCCCGCGCTGCCGCGCAGCCATCCCCTCCGTCCTACCGCTCGAGTAGGCGTAGAGCAACTATCCCTCCGTTCGCCTTTTCAGGCCAACGTTGAGCAACCTTCACTCCGCTCGTGCATCTCGACGGGCGTCGAGCAAACCTCTCTCCGATCAGTCAATTCGGCTGACGTCGAGCAACATACACTCCGTTCGACCAGCGTGGTCAACGTCGAGCATCACCTCTCCTTTATCGACAGAGCGAAATGTCCTACTTGGGAAGATGTCCGGAAGAAATTGCAACACATGTCGGACATTGATAACGCAGCCCGAATTAACAAGCTCAACGAGACCTGCACACAACTAGGTATACGGCCACCAGTACCAGTGCCATTACGCCAAGCAAACGGGAAATATCAATTAAATGGAGAAAAACAGCGGGTGGTGTCCACCATGGCTCTCAAACATAGCTTGAGCCTGTCCGAGATCGTTGAATTGATCCGTGGCCAGACCGGACAGGACCCACGACCCAACAAAGCATGGGATCCCATGCGCCTGACGAGACTCCTTGACGGCTACAAGCACAAATCTCTGCTCAACGACATGGCTCGAAATGGGATTCAGCCAACCTGGAAGACTGCCGCGCCAGATCAAACAAATTATGTCAGAAATCATCGATCAGCTTCGAAATACTTGAATGCAGTAATCAAGGCAATCCGATCAGGTCAAGACGCCGGCCAATATCTCGTACTAGATATCGCCGTACTCGAAGTCTGGAAAGATATTCAAATTAGTCCGCTCGGAGCTGTGGAAAAGAAGGACTGTGACCCGGACGAAGAAATCCGGCTCATTCATGACCTGTCATTTCGATCAGGCCATTCTACAAATGATCAATCCTCTCATGATGGTGTTCCCGAGCTTGACTACAAAAGTGTAGTACACATTGCACGGAGGATCGAGTGGTGCCACCGCAAATACAAAGGCACGGTAGTCCGACTGATGAAAGGTGATGTTAAAGGAGCATTCCGACATCTTATGGTGGGCAGTGGGCACGTTCGGTGGATGGCCGCTACCATCCCGGAACATACCGTACTCATCATCGACTCTATCTGCCCCCTTTGGATGGACAAGTTCTCCGGCCTATTATGGCGTTGTCGGTGGTGCAATTTCATGGCTAGTTGGCCGCGAATAACCAGCCTCAATGGATTCCAGTTCAACCGACATCAACCCTTCTACCCATATGAATGGGTAGATGACCACGTAAATGGTGGAGCCAGACAGAGGCAGTCGACTTCAGCTAGCAAACGAAACTCTTCGTATCGCCATGCTAGCGGTATTGGGCCCGACAGCAATCAACGACAAGAAATTCTCAAACTGGGAGACTCGTTTACAAGTCCTTGGACTAATCTTCGACACCGTGGAACGCACGATCTCAATGCCACAAGACAAGATACTCAAGGCTCTTGACCGAGTACAAAAGCTGCAACTCAAAAACCGAGTGACGAAAACGGAACTGCAACAGGTCATCG
The DNA here is from genome assembly GCA_018806915.1 of Phytophthora colocasiae. NCBI lineage: Eukaryota > Oomycota > Peronosporomycetes > Peronosporales > Peronosporaceae > Phytophthora > Phytophthora colocasiae. The sequence continues at coordinate 55,428 of JAGKQI010000071.1, read as the reverse complement.
GGAGTCTACGACATGTGTGTCTGTGCATTAATTCCGCAAAGGCCTTTTACCAGCACCTTCATCATGCCAGCCTTAGAGCCCCTCGAAACGGAACTATTGTGCTGGACGAGACGATGCGGCTCGATTTGCAATGGTTTGAACTGATCCTGTCAAGAGGACAACTCCGGAATCTACCGCTCTCTCAATTCACGAAACATCAACCTCCCGATGTACATCTTTACATGGACGCAAGCAACTCTGGCTTGGCTGTCCTGAACCCAGCCGACAGACAGTTTATTCAGGTCAAATTCGATGAACATGAGCAAAAGTTAATCCAGGCAGCAGCAGGACCTGACGGATTCAACATTAACGTGAGGGAGCAGCTCTGTGTGGCTCTTGCTGTTTGGTGTTTTGGACCTGCCTGGAAAGGGAAGACACCCTCAGGATTGACCTACGTCCAAGTATGGTCCGACAACACTTCTGCAATCTCTTGGACTAATCGAGCTTCAAGCCGAAACTGCATGGCTCAAGAAATTAACAGAGCAATTGGTCTCGCCGAAGCCATATATGGCATCCGACTCAGTTGTAAACACCTACCAGGAGCGATCAACACTATGGCCGACGCAGGATCCCGAGCATGGACACCAAATCACGCAAAAGTCTGGTCTAACCTCTCGTCTATGTGGTCTCAGATCCCCGTGCCGACCGTAATTCGCAAGATTTACGCCACATTCTCGCTCAACTTCAATCCTACGCATTGGCCCCAGGCTCAAGACCTAAGTACGAAGCTACATGGAGAAGATGGTCATCTTGGTGTGCACAACGCGGATACTCGCCATGGTTACCCGAAAATGTTCAACAGCACTCATACCAACTCGTCTTGTACGCCATCAACTACTGGTACTCGGGATCTACCTCGGCCAAACTCTCGCTATCGGCACCGTGCTGTCCGCGCTCAGCCACATTGCGTGGTATCATAAGCGCGATAGAGGATATTCCGTCGGTCTCCATGCAGGACACGAGATGGCCCTGCGCGGGATGCAAGGTTGTCACCTCCCCCGAAGCAGAAACAACCAATCACCAAGGAAATCCTCAAAGCGATGCGCCAACAACTCGACTTCAGAAATTCCCGCGACCGCGTTCTCTGGGGGGCTGCGGTCGTGGGCTTCTTCTTTATGCTCCGACGATCAGAGTATCTAGCCGATAGCAAGAAAGTGAAACCGTACATTATCCAAGCTGCAGACGTGATATTCTCCAAGGGCTGTGGATCTACAACTACAAACCTTCAAGATGCCGTGGCCGTAACAATCAAATTCCGGGGAAGCAAAACCGATCAAGTAGGCACCAGCACCTCTCGTACTCTGCATCGCTCAGGTTCGAAGTGGCTGTGTCCTGTACTAGCAGCTTGGGAGCTCAAGCGGCATGCGATGCAAGAAGGAACCGGACTGGCGTTGTGTTCTGTCGACTCCATCACGGTTCTTCCATCAAGCAGCCTCTCGGATGCGATCAAGTCAGCCGCCGCGTCAGTAGGAGCGGATCCAATTCAATTCGGTACACACTCCATGAGAAGCGGTGGCGCCACGGCGATGTTTTCGGCAGGAGTCGACCGACTCACGATAAAACTGTTTGGAAGGTGGTCGTCAGATACCTACGAGCGCTACACGAGGATCAACGAATTGGCGTCGAAGTCTCTCGCAACCAAAAAGATCGGCGCATTGTCACGAGTTAGCCCGGCTGCACCGGTGGGGCTCCGTCCAGCTCCAATTTCGAGCCGGCCTCGCTAACTCACTACAACACGACGTGACTGTGCCCCACATCGCTGTATATTGACATGGAAATCGAAGTTTTCCTGAGCGAGGCGAGGGAAAACATGTTTTCCAGGTTTGGATTGCGATGCCACAAACCTAGGCTGCCATCCTCGACAAGAAACTCACGACGAAGTATTCTTATCCCGCGACATAGTGTAGGAGTCGTAAACTTAGTCAGTCATTCAGTAGTTTCCTACGAGCAGCACAAGCAAACCCACCACTCCTCGCCCTTCGGAGGGGGGGGCTCCGTCCAGCTCCAATTTCGAGCCGGCCTCGCTAACTCACTACAACACGACGTGACTGTGCCCCACATCGCTGTATATTGACATGGAAAACACGAGAAACAGGTGGAATTCTCATAGCTCTTTCTTCGTTAATTCTACTTTCGGGGGCAAAAAATAGGAATTGAATCGCTCCCACCAGCTCGACTCATCGTCGCTCTCCAAGTCCGCATCCTCAGCAGCTAACAGACCGCATTCTGCATGAAACAGCCACACAATAATTCACAAGGGTCAATACAGTACAATAAATGATTCAATATTGTCATCCGTACTGATATGGCGACGCCTGGTTTCAGCCACGCTCTTACGATACTTGCGCCGGATACGAGGTGGGATCTCCAGCAGACAATACCAGTACTTTCCAGACTTGTCATAATACGATCGAATCTGCGCGTCCGTGTCAATTCGGTTCTCCTCGCTCATAATGTCCCTGACTCGATCGGAGAGCTTGCCTTGGTACAGATCGAGTCTTTCCGGATCATTTTCACCCAGTCGCTTGCCGTTCTTCCATCCAAAGTAGAGACTCATTTCATCGACAGAGCAATCCCAGTTCCACATCACTAAAGCTTCCTCTAGGAGTTCTCGCACTGTCGTCTTCTTATCAAAGTGTACGTAACAGAATTGATCTGTCTCCAGGACATGAGCAAACAGTTTAGCCATCTTTGCTATTTTGCAGCAATTTCTCGAATGGAAGCGGTTCTACATGTATCAGGAAGTTTCAATGTTTTTTCGAGACAACAAGAGGCTAGCGGTATACAGTAGATGGGTATGGATTATTCAAGAAGTGTTTATGTTGTGTGGTGTTACCGGGCGAAGTCTCTCAGCTAACTACGCAGTTGTCTGGTTCGTGGTGTGAATTCGTCTCAGTACTCTCAGGTTCTCCAGTATTGTACGTGCTGTAGTTATTGCTGTGGTTGGAGCTACCGACGTCGTTGGATCCGTGTTTACAAACACTCAACAAGCTGTTTGAAAACGCATTTGGTCCCTTTTCGTGCAGTTCCGCCTCCCCCTCCACGAAGATCATCCCCATGCCTATAGCCATGTGCCAGTCGACGTGGCAGTGCAACATCCACACTCCAGGGTTGTCGGCCTTGAAGCGGAGCACAACATACCCCACATTTACACACGCACCGGTGTCGTTAATGTCACAGGCTGGAACAGTGTACACGTCGCGAACCATGGGGCTGTCAAGCTTCAAAGGAGGCAGGTTGTTGCTGTAGACGTCCTCTGCGGAGGCATGACCACTACCGACAACCCACGCTACGTGCGAGTGCAAGTGGAACGGATGCTGTTCCAGGACGTCGTTCATCAGAACAACTTCAACGTGGTCTCCGTACTTGATAGCGCGTGCGTTAGCACTGTCAGGAAGTTCCGCTGTTGCCAGGCCGCTAGCAACACTTAAGAGTGGTGGTTCATCTGGAACGACCAATGTCTGGAAGGCTCCACCATCTAAAGATACAAGTCCCGTTCCGATAGTCGTGTTGATGTTGAAGCGCATCGTGGAGCGATCATCCGGATTTTCAGTCCTTGTCGCTTTTCGATGTGGGGGCGTGCCGTAACTGGCACAATGAAGAAGTTTACATTGTAGCCCCACCACTACCAGGGTGTGGCGTGGCGGGTTAAGCACGAGTGAGAAAATCTGAAACTAACGCTACAGCAGCTTCTACAGACTCGGGAGACCTCTCGTGAAGGCTCCAGCGTTGGTTTCATCTCCGCTCCTTGACTCAAAAGCTATTTTCACATTCCAACGCGAAAATCCCCATTTCAGTCCTTGTCGCGATGGGCGTGCCGTAACTGGCACAATGAAGAAGTTTACATTGTAGCCCCACCACTACCAGGGTGTGGCGTGGCGGGTTAAGCACGAGTGAGAAAATCTGAAACTAACGCTACAGCAGCTTCTACAGACTCGGGAGACCTCTCGTGAAGGCTCCAGCGTTGGTTTCATCTCCGCTCCTTGACTCAAAAGCTATTTTCACATTCCAACGCGAAAATCCCCATTTCAGTCCTTGTCGCTTTTCGATGTGGGGGCGTGCCGTAACTGGCACAATGAAGAAGTTTACATTGTAGCCCCACCACTACCAGGGTGTGGCGTGGGGGATGCCCATTGCCTTGGCTGCATAGTATACTTCGGAATCATTGCTGGTGCCATTCTGGTAGTCAATTGAATTGACTCAATTCACCGCTAATGCGTGTGTAACGCTCCACTGCATCGGATCGCCATCGCCCAAACAGCTTTACTGCTAAACTATCGAATCCAGCGTTGAAAAGTGCTGACGCACCGCCGCTCCGAAGAGAGTGCGAACTGTAATTTGCCGGATCGTGACCTGCCAATTTAGCCGCCTGCTTAATCGCATTGACCAAGTCTCGAACTTGCAGATTGCAGCTTGCATCGACCTTGCACAGTAAGGCATTAGGCCCGGACCCGAGAGACTTGTGGTGGCTTGTCAGGAACCAAGCTGCTAACACAGGGCAGCACCAGCTACAGCCGGACCTCGCCATTGTTTGACTAGCTCCAACACCAAATTGGTCTGACTTACTTCCACAGAATTGTATCACGACCGCGGCAACATTCTGAAGTAGCACAGCGTGGTGTCCACTGTGATCGATAAATTTCACATCTGATCTGCGAATCGCGTAGTTTTGCACGGTTGAGCCCTGTGCTAAGTATTCAGATCTCCTTAGAAGAAAGAATAAACCCAGTACCGTAGCCCCCCAGATGACTCGGTGTTGGGTATCTTCGAAGTTGAGATAGTTGTGTAGTGATTTGAGAATTTCCGGTGTAATTGGGGACTTTGGGTTGCTTGGTGAGCCGGAACGCTGCATTCCGGTGATTGCAAGCTGGTGTCCTGGTAAAAGACCGACTCCGTAACCGAGCAATCGCCGATGATGCCACGAGATATGGCTAATTTTCGAGAGCACGGTTGAGGCAGAATTTCCGCTTCTAGTGTTTCCCCACCCGTATCGCCAGCAGTAGGTAGCAAAGAGAGCAAGTTGGTAGGAATGTCTTTTCGGCTCTTCCGGCAACCACGTAGAGTATCGCAACCATTCGCACCACTTCGACCACTGTGCCCACGTGCTCGCGTATTGTTTGGACGACGAAGTGGCCAGTGAATTGGACTGAAGTGACTCGAAAAGTTGGTGTAGAGTTTTCTGCAAGCCGACGGCACTTGTGTCTGTGTCCAACATGTAGAAAAAGTTAGTCCACCGTGTTAATTCTGGTTCAGTCCATGCTCGTGAAGCTGCGTCCGCCATCCGATTAAGTTAGTCCCGGTAGATGCTCCGCCGACACGCGTAAGTTGAAGTACGCTTCGGCCAGACCAATAGCTCGATTAATCTCCTGACTGAAGGTATTGCGTGAGTGTAGTCTGTTGCACCACGATGCAGCAGACACGTTATCCGTCCAGCATCTTACGTGGATGGCCCTACCAAAAGCTTGCCGATGCCATTTTCCACCCCATGTCCAGAGAGCAACAGCCATACTCAAGTGTTCACGAACATTTATCGAAAATTCAGCACCATCCGAGCAAACCTGGTCAAAGAGTTCTGCTTCTTCTGCGTCAAATTTAATTTGAAGAAATGAGTCACACGCTGGATCCAGCACAGCTAGCCCCAGGTTAGATGCGTCCATGTACAACTCGACTTGTGGAGATGGAAGATCCCCAAACATGGAGAGAGGTAATTCCGCAAGGCAACCATGGTTCAAAATTTGCTAGAACCAAATGAGATCTCTCTTGGCTCCATCTGATAGCTCCACTCTACCAAACCTGGGTGCCGCCGTACATTGAGACTGTAGCCTCTGGTAAAATGGCTTAGCCGTACGCAAACAATTCGACACATGCCGAAGTGACCCCAACAGCTTATAAAGCTCAGATTTTGTGGCTGTGCCCTGTTTTGCCATTGCGACAACGCGCTCTCGAGCCTTGTTGATCTTATCCTGTGGTATTGAGACTTTCCTTCGAACAGTATTCCAGCTCAATCCCAACGCCACTAACTCCGAACACCAGGGTGAAAATTTTGCCTCATTGATAGACCGAGGTCCAAGTACAGCCAACATAGCATGTCGAAGTGTGGCTTCTGCTAGTTCTAATCTGTTGTCCACATCTGGCTCGACCAAGATATGGTCGTCAACCCATTCGTAAGCGAAAAACGGTTCTTCATCGAGAGATTCGGACACTGAAGCTGGTGTGTTGCTCCCCAACAACCACGAAATTGCACGTCCAAACAAAGCGTAGCATGGTGGCGAGCCAGACCAACCAAATGGCGCTGCCATGTCAATGATGAGAATACCAAGTTCTGGTATGTATGCCGCCATCCGAAAAACTTGATTTGACCGAGTTCTTAAATGTCGGAAAGCACCCTTCACGTCACCTTTTAACACACGAATACGGCCTACGTACCCAAGTTTCGCCAAGTTCTCGACACGACGAGCAATTGTGACTACCGAATCATATCGTACTTTCGGTACGGAATCGACAACGAAAGCATCATTTACAGAGCTTCCCTTGGGAAACGATAAGTCGTGAATGGTACGAACTTCGTCTTCCGGACTCGTGTCCTTCTTTTCTACTGCACCGAGAGGGCTGCACACAACGTTTGGCCACTCATCGAGAAGATCAGAGCTGACGATCATATACTGACCCGAATCTTGTCCATCACGAAGGCTTTTCGTAAGGGCACGCAGATACCGTCGACATAAATCATGATTCTTCGGCGGCGGGCGCTTGGGGACTGGGCCATCTCGCCATCCAACATCAATTCCAGTTTTTGCTATTTGCACCAGCAGATCTAGGTGCGGATATCCCTTGAGTACTAGCTGCAGACGCTCGGGATCAATGGCTTTGTTTGGTCGACTGTCCCGTAAACTCTCACCACGCCAAAATTCTGTGGCTTCCGCTACACTCATTTTGTTGGTTCGGATGATTTCGGATAACGACTTGCACGCGAGTTCATCGATCGAGTAAGCTGCTGATGCGGATTTTACCAAGGCGCGTTTAAAACCTCGCTGTCGCTGTGAGGCTGATATCCGACATTCCTCGAGTAATAACTCTTCTTCAAGAGCTTGTTGGATCTTGCTTGCCGAATGTCGTGAGAGTCCGACAAATTGACCGCTGTCATAACGTGATGTACCTGATCTGCAACGACCCGCATGGCTCGCATCAGACGCCAGATCCGGCATCGAACCCGGTAGGCGCTGATGGAGGAAGGCCCTAGTGTTGCGCTTACATACATCCTCGAGTCCGACAAATTGACCGCTGTCATAACGTGATGTACCTGATCTGCAACGACCTGTAGATGGTTTCGCATCAGACGCCAGATCCGGCATCGAACCCGGTAGGCGCTGATGGAGGAAGGCCCTAGTGTTGCACTTATGTACATCATTGTTACATTTGTCGAGAACGACACTGGGACGCTCGCAGTCCGCATGGCCCGTAGTTTGAACATTATCTGTCGTCGAGGATTCGACGACAGAATCATTCAACACGGGGGAGACCCTTAGAACGTCCGTTTTCGTTGTTAAAAACTTTCCCAGTTGTTTTAAGGTAGAAGATCGGCGAGAACCACGATCAGTGATTGAATTTCCAAGCACCTTCGCGGTTGGTACGTGTGACTTCGTCCATGTCGTACTACAACGGATGTCTGGTCCTTGGTGGTCGACGACTCGACCCGAATTGATGCGGACACAATCTTCATTGTTGCTAGGAATGGTATGATGCCCACGTTCTTGATCATGTCTCGCGGTTGTTTGTTTTGCAGGTAAACACGCGCCCGATCCGCCTGTAAGTAGTCATAATTGGTTGTGCTCGGATTTCAGCCCTCCAAAACGCTTCCTAATCTCTGCTTTGACGACCTCGGGTAAAGCTTTCGGGACAAAATGACCACGATCGCTGGGACAGCAACCGTCTTCGTCCTCCTGACATCCAGCTTTCGAAAGGAACCTCATGCACAATGTCCGAGATTCGTTAGTGGCTGGGTCTATGTAGACTGGGAGGCGCTTGAGCACGTTCTGTGGCATTCTCCCATGTCGGTTGCTATTGTCACGGATTGGCTGTGCTGGTTGCCTCGTAGTAGAGCGCTTGCCTTCTGTCCGGTAGGATGCAGCTATCGGTCTGCTTTGCTTCAGTGCATCCACCTGGCGGTGAAGTTTGACGAACATGAGATCTCGCAGCAACCGATCTTCTGATGAGCACCGAAGCTGTACTTGGGTAACGTCGCTGTCAGATAATACAGCTTCTCGAAAATCTTCCAGTACATCATTTATCCAGTAGACAACCGAAGGAAGCTCAGTCTCGTCCCAAGACACTCGCATAAGTGTTTCCTCCGTGAATCGTAGAATAGCCTCTGTAAGACCTATCAGTTCACTGCAGCAGTATTCTCGGGTATACACCAGAACAATTCTGATTGAGTCTACAACTTCGATGCTCGTAGCTGGGGTAGCTTTAGCAAATTCCGCTGTAGCGGATAAGTTATCAAAGTTGGAGCCTCCGCCCTGTAGCCATGCCACCCGTTCCTCCGACGAGAGTTTCGCGAAATGCCGAATTGAGAGACCTTTAGACCCGAAGCGAATATTGAAAGCTCTAGTGCAGATTCCTGGCAGTGCTTTGAACTTCACAGCATCGGACCGGACCAAACCAGAAATAAATACATGCGGGGTCTTACCTCTATGCTTCTCCGACGTAACCTGCTCATGGACATACTGTTGATCTGGTTGCGGTGTGAATGAGTATTTCGACGCGTGTTCGGGCTTTCTGCGGCCTGAAGGTGGGTTTCCCGTTACTGCTATGGCTTGGTCCGAAGTTTTGCTTGCCGTGACCCCCGTTTGGGTATTGTTTCTCCGAATATCTAAGAATCTTTCCAGCAGATCCGGATCATCTCCGAGCTTTTCAACTATCAATGCGTCTGTATCGAGGGCAGATCGAGGAGAAACGCGACAACGTTGCTGTGGCTCCACTTGTACTCCCACATATCTTTCTGTACCAAGATAACTAGCATCTCTATGGCGCTTGGAACCTGGTCGAGGATCCAATAATGGTGCTACAGTGTCTTCTACGTCTTGAGGGCGCGAATCATCATCGAGAAACGGATCAAATAGTTCCAAACCCTCCGCTGGTCCTGGGACGTCAGCCGTAATATCTTGGTTCGAATAGCCAATGGGCACAATGCAAAACGATGGACCTACATGGTCTGGCACTGGTCGGCGGCCACCATCTACGAAATACGTGAAATCGACTGCATGTTGAAGTGGGAATTTTACCGTCTTACCGGTACTAGGTTCAACCCATTCACACGGTTGATCGGGCGCAGGGAAGCTGTCCTCGGTAATTAATCCTTCGAACATCTCTGCAATATCGTTCGTTGCGACCCCGTTGTTACGTCCGAGTACACGGTCTAAGAGTGTATTCTGTACATGTTCGATGTCAGACCAGCTCCATTCGTCGCGACTGAATTTAACACGTTCCAAACGTAAGGCCACCACAGGTGGTACAAGTGATAGACAGTCCAATGTAGTAGTTGAACGGTCACCCGCCGAGCTGACTGTAACAAGCCCGTCTTCCACCGCGATGACTTGTCCATAGTGAACCTGTCGGCCCACCTCGATGGAAACTGGCCGACGCAGGTACGATAATTGTTCTGCAGTGTTTACTTCTCTAGCCGTCACCACGCTTGCCAGTGCAATGTCCCGCGAGATAGCTCCCTCACCTCCTTCTAGACTCGCAAATGTCACTTCGTTTTGTGCAACCTGAGTGACCCGAGCGTAAAACGGATGCTCAAACTGCGCTCCGGCTTCTTCAGGGAGTAGATGCAAATACGAGCGCGATGTGAGGCGAACCATTCTGGAATGCTTAGAAGCAATGCGATAGGAAGAAAAGACTTAAGCACGAGTGAGAAAATCTGAAACTAACGCTACAGCAGCTTCTACAGACTCGGGAGACCTCTCGTGAAGGCTCCAGCGTTGGTTTCATCTCCGCTCCTTGACTCAAAAGCTATTTTCACATTCCAACGCGAAAATCCCCATTGCAGGTAGCACCTCTAGTTTTGCTGGTGTGAAGTCAAACTCCCCGATCGTCACCGTTTTTTCGGTCTTGTGCGTTGTCGGCTCTGAAAGACTTCCAGGATAGCGTACAACGGCCAACCCTTCGTCGTTGAAGCCAACAGTACCGGTGTCTGCTGTTCGAGCTGTCCAAGGATACCCCGTCAGACCCTTCACTCGCATCCAGAAGGATCCGACAGCCTCTGCGTCTACCTTCGCCTGTACGATGATATCGTAGCGTTGGCCGACGTTGACGATGATGGAGGTGATGTTGGTAGTCCGTACTACTGGCTCTGCGTCAGCTGCAACCACTTGGAACTCGTGGCCGTCAATACTGAATTCAAACGTGACCATGGCCGCCATGTTAATCAAACGCAGCAAATACGTCTTTCCGGGCTGGAAGTCAAAGCTAGACAATGGTTGTTCGACTTCACAGTCCGTAAGGTTATGTGTAGCTGCAGCTGTACAGTCGTATCGACCACGGTTGTTAACAACGATGGTGTCCCATAGCACAGGACCTGGAGGCGGAGGTGCGTGGTAGATGTCCGCCATTTGAATGATGTATTCCTCGTCCCAAGCTTGTGGCTCCTTCGGTTCATGCACGATGAGAGGGCCTCGGAGACCGTACGAGTATTGTGTCCCATGATGACTATGCCACCAGTATGTGCCAGCCTTGTCCGGCGTGTACCGGTAGGTGGCCGAGCTGTTAGGCTCAATCGCACACTGCGTAAAGCCCGACATTCCGTCCATCTCCTGGGTGCCGAGCTGCTTCATGCCGTGCCAGTGCAAGCACGTAGGTTCGCTCAGCTCATTGGTGACGTGAACTTCGATCTCTTGACCTAGTTCGACCTCAATACGAGCTTCATGGCTGGGCTTTTCGTTGACACCGAGTGCTTGGAGAGAAACGCCGTCGAACGCGGACTTGATTGGTGTTAGGCGCCAGTCGTAGGTGACAACGTCTGCACTTGCCAATAGCGAGACTTGACTCGATATTAGAGCAATGAGGGCAGCGAGTTGACGGTTGTTCATGGCTTGAAGTTGTGCTTGCAGTTTCTACTGCAGCTCTGGCCCTCGAGAGGAAATTCAAGAGTGAGGACGTACACCGGCTTGTTAATCTGGCAGACTTTCAGTTGGTCTATCTATCCGTGGGTTACATGAAAACGTTGTTCTCACAGGACGCAGCGGTAATAAAGTGACTGGTTTGCTAACGGTTAATCTGAACCTGAGGCTTTGCTTAATCAACACTGTAGTATCATGAGGACAGGCTGAGTTGTCAACCTGTGGCCAAGAAGATGATCTATCATCTCTGCCTTTACCGAACTTGGCTGTACCAACGTTAACACCAAAATCTGAGGGTGTTGGATGTCGTTTTCCTATTAGAATCTCACAGTTGTTCGCATCGCATGAAACAACAACAGGTTACTCAAGCTCATACACAGCAGTTACTCACTGCGAAGATGTTCAGAGAGATTACCTATATGAACCCAATGCTCACAACAGTTCGAGTTCAAGTTGCGCTTCGGGATCGAGCTGGTAACGAAAGTAGGAGTTATCTTTCATACGTGTATGCATCTACTTGTCATAACCGTCGCTCTCCCTTACTCAGCATGGCGTTTGCACACACTCAACAAGCTACTTGAGAACGCGTCAGGCCCCTTCTCCCGCAGCTCCTTCTCGCCTTCAACATAGATCATTGCCATCCCAATGTCCATGTGCAGGGTTGTGAAAAAAACAATTTGACTTTCAAATAATTCAATTAAAACACACTAAATTATTGATTGAGCGAGGTCTCAATCACGTCCAAATAATCCTCCATTTCACTGTGGCGTTTAGCTCGCGTTCTGCACGTTATTGTGAAGTCACGAGCTACTTGAGTACTCTTAACGCATCAATAATGAGCAAGCAGTGGTCTTCTGGGCCTGTACGACGTAAACAACTTCGACGAGACAGCTCTGAGGTAGCGCTCGACACTCCACTTTGCAAATTTCTGCAAGACCCAAACATGCGACTATATTTGACGTGCGGTGTCTGTTTGATGCCATTACGAAGGAGTTCACACCAACTGCGAAATACCTCAGCCCACAAGCCATCGTCGTTAAAGCGCCACGCTGTGAAAGCGGGGTAGTTAAAGTTCTCGCAAAGCTTTAGCGACCGTCAAGGGGTTTGGGTTAAGGTTACGGTTAGGTGGTTTTCTACCAATCAGAGCTCGATGATATGATTGAAAACAAAATTGCAATAAACAAATTATTGATTGACCCGAGTCTTGGGGCTCAATTAACCCCCTGGTTCCCGACGTCATAACTTACGCCATAGCTAATCCGCTATGTCGTAAGCTACGACATAGTGGGTGTGACAATAGAAAATGTGCTTGACAATACTTTATTCAAGATAAATCCACGGATATAAGTTGCGAGAGACTAAGTGGACATTGAACAGAAACCGAACAGGGTTAGGTTGTGGGAATGAGATACGGACTCAACGGGAAGTGTGACATGCAGACCAGATACTAACAACCAACCATGCCTGTCATTCTGGAATTTGCCTGATGGCACGCATTCGCACGACGCAGCGTGGAAAGATGGCCGCAGTGGCTGCAGCAGCAAGGGACATCGATTTTCGACACCTGTGGAGGCAACTACGGGGTGTTGGCTGGACAGCGAAGCGTCCAACTGGTATTGAAACTGAGTGGAGGTACGTGACTCCAGACGGCTCTGAGGTGTTCGCCGGAGAAGATGCAGTCGTCGTACATGCGCTTGAGTCTGGATTATTGATAGATGACGAACTTGAAGAGCAGAAAGTTGAGCACAACGCCAGCACCCCGACAGAAGAAGCCGAGGACAGCGGTGTCCGAGCCTCGCAGATTGATACTACCGCACAGCTATCTCAAGGGACTCTGGACGATCTATTTGGAACGGAGAGTGACTCAGACGTTGCTCTCTCGCAGGCTGCAGTGCCACGTGCGTTTGGTTTATCCACTGAGGATCTTGAGGTTGCTGGATCGCAGCGTGAAGCAGCTGCGAACCTCCAGCTGCTCTTGGAAGCTTCTGGCGTTGAGAGTGAGACTGAGGCTACCGATGACCATGCTAGTACACCTGGACTTGTGCTCCGACCACGCACCAGCGTCAAAACGGACGTAAATTTTATTTCGGAGGACGAAAATTTGAACTCTTACGAGAGTTTCAGTTCTGGAGAGAGCGACATCGGAGGTATTGAGGACACCGGCGATGATGCCATAGCAGACACACCAAGCGATGACGATGTTTTGACTGACGACGATGCTCCGCACATGGACAACTCATTTGTCGAGTCACTATTGATAGGAGAAGGCGGCCTCAACAAAAAGGCGTTGGAAGCTCGATCGAGTGCTCTACGAGCAAACTAAGTGGACCCCGTATCTTCCCAGTTTGAGGAGGCGTCGACTGCGTACCCGGGTATGAGTGGAGAAGAGGCTCAACCTGTGCAGGAGCTGCGAAGTGTTTGTCACTCGCCACTCCTAACGCTATTCTACTTTATGCCCAAGTCTCTTTGGGTGGCGATCAATGTTGAGACGAATCGGTACTGTAATCAACAAATAATGAAACGAGCCCAGGCTATTCACGCCAAGCAGAGCGACCGGACGGCGGAAAGCGTAGCGCAGATTCGACGCCGCCTATTAGCAAAACCGGCGTATCAGACACACGAGATCCTTCAAGCGCTGGGGCTACTCGTCGCGCGGATGCTCTGTCCGCAAAATCGACGCTTTGCAGCGCATTGGTCCATGACGGAGGACGGAGCAGTTCCAGCCGGAACATTCGGTCGCTTCATGGGGAGAAACCGGTGTCAGGACATTCTCCGTGACCTTCATTTTGTGGATAACGAGGGCGAGCGCTCACGTGACAAGCTGTGGAAACTTCGGCCGATTGTGAACAAACCCAGGAGCGTTTCTTGGCAGGCTGGACTCTTCCAGCAGTATTTTCGTTCGACGAGGGAGTTCTACCGTCCACTTCGAGGAGAAATACAACGAGAATGTTCATGCCGGATAAGCCCCATCGCTACGGCTCAAAAATGTTTATGGTCTGTGATGCTAGAACTGCGTATTGCCACAGGTACTGTATTTACATTTTTTAATTTATGTCATAACTTATGGTCTGTGGTCTCAATGCTAACAATCTATGTCGTAACTAGATTCGAGATGTACGCAGGGAAACGGCACGGTGGTGACGCTGGAGACACTTCATTTGATCATAAGACGGGTGCTGCCGCCGTCGTACGGAACCTGAAGATCGTCCTTACCGAGAATCGCCGCCGCACATGGCACTTGGTCGTGATTGACCGGTTTTACTCTTCGGTTCTGCTTGCGATTGAGCTGCTGGGGATGAGCGTGTGCGTACTGGGGACGATCATGACAGATAGATTGGGGTACGACAAGAACGTCAAAGCAACACGCAAAACACGTCCAGAAAGTATCCCGCGTGGTGCATTCACGTTTTCCCGCTGTGCTGATATCCCTGCCATGGTAGCCTACCACTGGTGGGATAGCAAGCCCGTACACTACTTGTGTACAGGGTCTGTGATGTCTGAATCTACCATCAACAGAAACTTGAAGCAAGTGGGGCCTATCACGGTGTCATGTCCTGCGGCTGTTACGGATTACCAGCGTTGGATGGGGAGTTGATGTGCACGATCAACCTGTCTCCAGAAATTCTCGTTGCAGACTTCTACCAAGTTCCAGAAGTATTACATGAGCTTGTTCCTTGGCCTAGTGGACCTGGCATGCGTGAACGCTTTTCTTTCTCATAAAGAAACTGCCCGTCTTGCTGGGACTCAAGCGATGACTCGTGGAGACTGGTACTGCGTCCTGCAGAATCAACTGCTTCAGTTGAAAGCTGAAGACTTTGCAGGTGTCATGGTGACACCACCATCGCATTGCCAAAAGCGCAAACGTGCACCAGTGCGACTTGCGCACTGGTTGGAACAGTCCGAGGACTGGGTAACG
The DNA here is from genome assembly GCA_018806915.1 of Phytophthora colocasiae. NCBI lineage: Eukaryota > Oomycota > Peronosporomycetes > Peronosporales > Peronosporaceae > Phytophthora > Phytophthora colocasiae. Next base: position 40,356 of record JAGKQI010000071.1, on the reverse strand, counting down.
GTTAGTGGGGTACAGAAGCGTCGCCAGAGATCCTGTAAGGTATGTTCTCTACTTAGAACAAACAAGAAGAAGAAGTCATTCGCTACAACGTTTTACTGTGAACGTTGCTCCGTGGACAACGCGAAGTGCTGGTTGTGCAACAAGATTAGGCACACCTACCGGGGCGAAGCGAAGACCTGCTTCGCTATCTGGCACGAAGAGTTTGAGTGCGGTCAGGCGAGTCCTGGGACGCTTGGCAAAAAGGTTGTTCTGCGGCGTCCCGGACAAAAAGCTGGATTGCGGAAGAAGACTCGGCGAGAGTTGCAGCTGCACAATGGAGACGCAGACGACGAGGGAGCGGGAAACGACAAGGGTAGTGACCAGCAGTAAGTTGCACGTCGTAGGGTGGGCGCCAGCAGCGATGAGTGGCTTTTATTGAATTGAAATGCACTTTTTGCGGATTTGTTGCATGTGTTGTTTCGTCTTTTTCCTTGTCAGGCGTCTTTTCTTTTTGAAGACGGAGTCAGTTACGACATCGAGGAGCTGCCAAACAATGGCATGGCGTATAACTTACGACATCGATAGGAAAACCTGTTGAGACTTTATAGCGCTTCCCGCAGGTGTCTATGCACGACATACAAAAATCAAGTGGTCTACTACGTCATAAGTTATGACGTAGGAGTACCGTAACTAACGTGTTTGGGGCCAAAATTCCGGGAACCAGGGGGTTAAATAACAATCTTATTTTTCACAACCCTGTCCATGTGCCAGTCGATGTGGCAGTGCATCATCCAGACTCCCGGGTTATCCGCTGTGAAGCGAAGGATGACGTAGCCCACATTAATGCAGTAGTTGTTCTCATCTGTCTCACACGGAGGGACCGTGTACACGTCACGCAACATCGCTCCTACCAGCTTTGAAGGTGGAAGATTATTGCTGAAGATATCCTCAGCTGTAGCTTGGCCGCTGGCCACCACCCAAGGCGCGTGCGAGTGCAGATGGAACGGGTGTTGCTCGATCATATCGTTCACCAGAACGACTTCAACATGTTTGCCGTATTCAAGTGCACGGGCATTTGCAGTTGCTGGTAAGTCGGCAGTAGTCGAACCGTTAGAGATCGACAACAGAGGCGGAACATTAGGGATCATGAGGCTGTGGTATTCGCCTCCATCAAGAGAGATGACACCTCCGGCTGCAGAGATGTTGAACTGGACGATCGATCGATCCGCTGGGGTCGTAGGGAGGACTGAAACTGCAACAGGGGTGAAGTCGAACTCGTTTATCGTCACGATTTCTTCACATTTCTGGGTCGTCGGTTCTGAAGTACTTGCTGGGTTGTAGCGAATGATAGCTAACCCCTCGTCGTTGAAACCAGGTAAACCAGTGTCAGACGTCCGCACCATCCACGGCAGCCCCGTCAGTCCTTTTGCTCGCATCCAGAAGGAATCCAAGCCTTTTGTGTCGTTTTTAGCCTCGATAAGGATGTCGTAACGCTGTTCAGCGTTGATAAAGATCGAGTTGATGGGCTCCGTTGGTACCACAGGCTCGCTGTCCGCTGCAATGACCTGGAAGTCGTGGTCATCAATGCTGAACTCGAACGGAGCCATCGCCGCCAAGTTAATCAGTCGCAGGAGGTATTTCTTACCCCCTTCAAAGAGGAAAGTCGACAGTGGTTGGACAGGAGAACAATCCGTGAGGTTGTTCATTGCCGCTGCATTGCAGTCGAACCGTCCGCGGTTGTTGATAACGATCGTATCCCAAAGCGCGGGGCCAGGGGGAGGCAGGGCGTGATAGATATCAGCGAGTTGTACAGTGTATTCTTGCTCGATCTCCTTCTCACAGTCTCGCAACTCACTTTCTGGTGCGTGAACTATGAGAGGGCCTCGTAATCCGAATGCGTACTGCGTTTTATGGTGACTGTGCCACCAGAAGGTGCCAGCCTTGTCGGGTTTGAAGCGGTACACTGCAGTAGCGTTGGATTCAATGAAGCATTGCGTGAACCCCGAGACGCCGTCCATCTCTTGAGTCCCCAGCTGCTTCATGCCATGCCAATGCAAACACGTCGCCTCGTAAAGCTCGTTGGTAACGCGCACTTCGACTTCTTGCCCGAGTTCAAGCTCGATCACAGCCTCGTCACAGGGCTTGTCGTTGACACCAAGAGTTTCGAGGAGAACTCCATCAAACGCAGACTTGATCGGTGTCAAGCGCCAGTCGTAGGTAACGACATCTCCTGCGTAGCTGAGTGGGAGTTGGTTGAGGAGGAACGTGAACACAACAGCGCAGAGCTGAGAACGACCCATGGTGCAGAAGACGCTGGCTTAGAGTAGTTGGTAGTCCGAAGAGGAGGAGTCCTGAGTAGCTCAGGGGAAATTGGAGAGTGAGAGGATTGAGAGGTGGCACAAATGTTGAGGCGTTTGGCTGTTTGAACTCAAGAGCACTACCCTTGGACTCTTGAATTCCAGTGAGTGGAGCTCGTCATTTTAGCTGGGTAATGATTCCGCCTAGTGTACCTAATGGCCCCCTTTGCGACACAAATGGTGTGGAGTCATCTCAAACTAGAGTGCAGGCGTGAAAATATCTAGGCTTACAAGGAAAGATCACTCACCCGTACGGAAGCCACTTTGACGTGATCCACTGTAGGTAATCTACGTACAGCAAAACTGCTCGTGTTAGCTTCCCAGGATAGCTTCCTTGTTGGGGGCAATTGCGGATGAAGTTAGCACTGCATTAGAGAACACCCTCACCCCGCCTTCTGCAGTACTTCGATGAATTCCATGGCTAAGCTATCACCCAAATGGCAATTGATGTGACAGTGCATGATCCATGATCCATGATCCTGTGCGGAGCGAAGGATGAGGTAGCCGACATCAACGCAGTCACCGCCTTTGCTTGTGGTGCGCAGGGATATGGTGTAAACATCGCGCCTTGCAACTTGAGTGGAGGTAGACTTATCGCTACGGATACCTTCAAGCGCTACCGACAATCTAGGGCGCGTTGGATGTGTAGGTGCTGTTGTTCTTATCATTCCCAACCACCACCTCCTTTCCCGCCGCCCTCGCATGCTTCCCATGCGGTCGTTATCCGTCGACACCCCCAGGAGAGGGTGCTTCATGGATTACTTGAAAAGCCTTCAGTTGCCACCGTCGATTGAAAAAGAAATGGTGTCTACTCCAAAAATTGCAGCCTTCTCGAGTAGAACTGCCGCAATGAGCGGACAAAGTCATATTTCCTCGACCGTTGCCTAGTTATAGTAAGCTCGCCGAAGCGTTCGGCGCCTACCCCATCCTTGTATTCCACAACAGCAAGATTTTTTCCATTGCCGTGGTTCAGTCCAGAAGGAACAACCGGTTTCTTTTATTGTAGCCGATCGCCGTTCAACTGTACCATAACATTGATCAGCATTGAATTGATCAAAGGTGGCGGCGGCACGGACCTGGTCGTCGGCACTGTGAACCGGAACGGACCTGATCGAGCAACGATGCTGTTGCATCGGTGAGAGCGCACTACCAGATAGGAGTTCTCGTCGGTAACATTATCGATCTGGGGTGCGTATTCTTCTTCAACATCCTGCTCCTACGCCAAAACGGGGCTCCTGAGTGTCGCGGTGACGTGTTAACCATTGCTGCTGGCCTGGTCGGGGGTAAAGCGGTTGGCCATCGCATAAACAGGTAATTCAGCCACACGATAATTGACGTAGTCAGTGTTGACACATCGCTCATTGATCCATTTCAACTTCCACAACGGGTCTGACCAAGGCTCTTTTGTTTTCGTTGTGCGAGATTTTCGTGTAGCTGACTCAAAAAGACTTGATCCATCCAAGTTACTGCAGCAAATGGATCAACGGCCTTCAATTAGAACTCAGAAACACAAAAACAATCAGGAAGTGTCTGTACCATGGAAAGTGTAGCTATTGTCGTAACGGGCTCATTTGCGTATCCCGTTGCTGTGAATTGAAGTCGGTCAAGACGACTAGTACTCATTGGCCATGAGTCATGAAGGGCAGAGCACCAACGATGGCCTGAATTTTATTTTGATTTTATTTTGGGTTCAACTGGCAGAGCAAGAACTGGTTGTAGAGACCTTCAAGTGAGTGAGATTTCACTGGTGAATCACACAGCGTTGCGAGCCCAGGCGTCTTCAAGAAGGTACATGTTCGTTGCTGGAAGTCCAGCCAGGTTAGTTGATCAAAGCCTAACGATCGCAGCACTGCACTGCCCGCATTCATTTCCAGAGTGCCATAGTTACCTCAACTTCGGCCAGGCTCGTAGCCCCCCCCCTCCCCCCGAGGGGAACGCAGTGATGCGAGCGTTATCGGACCAACCATCGCCTACAGCGTAAGGAAGTCGAGTGGCTTCGTCACCCAAAGCGAGTCGAGGGCAGCTGAGCTCGCATATCGTGCTTGCGTCGAACATTGTGTCGCCACTGCCTGATGTGCTGCTCAATAGTCAGCTTGCGTCAGGCACAAAAATCTGTAAGGAAGGAACTATAATACGTGCAAGTGTCTGACCTCCAGCGTTAAATTATCTGTGGGCTATTGGTCTCATCAAGTGGTGGATGCTCATCCTTGACCTGCGTTATTATTTCCGGGGGTCGATGTCACTTGACCATAACCCGTCCGAAGCTCAATGAAATGACCACATCTCAGGCAAAAAGTGGGATGCCTCTGACCGCTTCTGAAATGACGTTGGCTAGTCGTCTTGAACCAGCAAGTACATTGTATCGGGCTGCAGAACCCTGTCAATTTAAGATAGCTGCAATACAGTACACATTGGTTGTGTAAAATCTGTGGTTTCAAACGAGATCGACCAAGTAATTGAGCTACATGTAGTGGTTTGTGAGAACCACTAGCGATGGAAACACTGCAGACTGCAGTGCAGACAGCAAAACAGAAAGAGCGTCATTGCAGATGAAGACTTGTTTACCACCATTTCATACAAACCCCCAGGGCTGGCCAAGTTGGTAGATTTTTCAAGCCAACCCCGCTCTCAACAGATCACGCCTCATCTACGAGTAGTGATTTTCTCGCTTCAACCCTCGCCGTGCAGCCATCGAGGTGCGTTGATTGAGCCACGATATCTTGGATAGATTGAACTAAGTTCCAGACAAGAACGTTCGTAGATGGCGACAAGTATCACTCGACGCTTCGAATCAAGTCATTCGGATGCAAACACAAAACATTCCTTAGCTGTTGTTGCCACCATCAGTTGCCTTCCGCTGTCCGTCATCCAAAAGAGGTCTCTCCACACCCGACTTCGTAGGGTCAATTGACTTGAAACTCAATGCAGTACCATACTGTTGAGCCAAAGTCTCGATCGATCGGATGATTTACACTTGACCTTTCCGTCCTGAAGTGTACCCGTCCGCTTGCCTTGCCGTACGTATATAGCCGCTCAACGATATAGTCGATAGGGAATTTTCACCCTGGATACGACGAGGTCAAGCACTTTGCAGCCATAGAAGTGCATCATCTGAGAGTTTAAGAGGTGGAGCATCGAGGACTCAAGGCCGGACGTCCTTCTAAGATCGCTCGGTCCATGAGATAAAGCTGAGACTTTCGTGTCGAGATGTAGTCATTCTGCATTTTGCACTCTCCCACACACACTGGGCTTGACAACCACGCCGCTTCCAGTACAAACTCTCCACCATGAACTTCGGTCCATTCTTCGTTGCTCTGCTGAGCTTCGCGTTCAACGCTGTCATCAGTTTGGCAGACAATTCCACAGCCACTTACGACTGGCGGGTTACCTACGTCTCCACGGCCTGTGACGGCGTCACATTAACGGAATACGGGATCAATGACGACGTCTCCACTCGCGCTCTCATTGAGCTCGAACTGGGCCAAACCGTCCAAGTTACCGTCACTAATGAGCTTGATGAAATGACTTGTCTTCACTGGCACGGACTCCAACAACTTGGTACTCAAGAGATGGACGGTGCCTCGGATATTACTCAATGTGGCATTGCTCCGGGTGGATCAGCAGTCTACACGTTCACACCCGAACGAGCAGGTACCTACTGGTGGCACAGTCACCATTCCACGCAGTACGCGTATGGACTTCGAGGGCCTCTTATCGTTCATGCTCCAGCCGACGATAAACAGTCTTGGGAGAAAGAAATTGCTGCGGAATACACACTGCAGCTCGCCGATCTGTACCACGCGTTACCCGGTATCGTGCCCATGTGGGACAGCGTGATCATCAACAGTCTCGGGCGATACAACTGCACCGCCGCGGCTTCCCATGGCTACTTGGAGTGCAATACGGACCAGCCGCTCGCTCGGTTCAAGTTCGAAGCAGGCAACAAATATCGTCTGCGTCTTATCAACATGGGCGCGTTGGCCCCATTTGAGTTTAGTATCGACGGTCACGAGTTCTCCGTTGTAGCAGCCGATGGCGAATACCTACAACCGTCCGAGGAGATCACCACTCTGCGTATCAACGCTGGTCAACGCTACGATATTGTTGTCGAGGCCAAAGCAGCGTCCAGTAGTGCAGTCGGTTCCTTTTGGATTCGTGCTACAGCGCTCTACGGTCTCCCATGGACAGCAGGAACGGCTGCTGTAGCTGGGGACGGATTCAATCCTGAAGGTTTGGCCGTTGTGTACTACGAAGACGATGATACTGATGAGCCGACATCGTCCGACTGGACTGAGACGACGACCATCGAAGAATACGACTTCACTCCACTCGAGATCTCCGTGCTTCCGACTGTACCATCGGACCGCCCGATCCTCGAGTTCGACTTCCGTCGTGGTCTTGGATACTTCTCCATTGACGGTGGAGATTATCTCCACTTCGCAGCTCCTGAAGAACCGCCTCTCTTCACTATCGCAGCGGGTTTGAAGACGGAAGAGCTGCCTGCGATAGCTCTAGCACGTAAAATCGAGTACGGCAAGCATGTGGAAGTCGTTCTGGTGAATGATATGAATGAACAGCACCCGTTCCACATGCACACGCATGCGCCGTGGGTGGTTGGCAGCGGAACAGCTTCTATCGAAGATATCCAAGCCGGTAACATTAACCTTAAGCTCCAAGGTGCGATGAAGCGCGACGTGTACACAGTCCCCCCTTGCGATACTGACGCTAGTGGAGCCTGTACGAATCACGGCTACGTCGTCCTGCGCTTCACCGCCGATAACCCAGGCGTTTGGATCATTCACTGTCACATTGACTGGCACTTGGACGCTGGACTGGCGATGATCTTGGTTGAAGGGGAAGACGAACTCCAAGCGGCAGGTGTCGGTGCATTCGCCAATAGTATCCTAAGTGTCTGCGGCACTGAGTTCACCAACTCAACTTCTTCCAACTCCACCGCATAGTGACGGTGATACACAGCTAACAACGTTCGCTCTTTATCCAACAGCGAGTAATGTACAAACCAGCTTGACCAGATTGAAATCGAGATTTTTATCCTCATTTAACGAGAGAAGCGCTCTGGTAATTCGAACAGCAGACTTACTTGCACCTTAGGGAATACTGTTGGTTCTACTGGTACGCTGAAGGACTCTGCAAACCTTGGGCATGGGAGGCACTGGCGTAGAGAGATACTCTCCTTTGTTCGGATCGGTTCTGCAAGCTTAACCAGTGTGAACGTCACTCGAGCCAATAGTTCTGTGTAAATGTAGCGCTGCACCACAGCCTGTAGTGGTTCAGGTGGCGTAGCTTGAGGTGTTTTCTGAATGTCTGAGCTCTGTTTATCGGGTCGATTTTGCCATTCGCACGTGTTGGTTTGAGGATCAAATGTCATGTTCGGAACTGTGTGCAGTAGAGTACTGCAACAATCAATAGAGTGAGGCGTTGCAAAATAGCTTCGTGTCTTGTTGGTCAGGGATGGAACGCGACGGTAAAGTTGTAAAGTGCATTCACCCGACGGCAATGTCTTGATTACGCGAGCTACTTGCGCTTGGTCATCTACAGTTCCAGAAGAATTACCCACTGGGAGTGCCTCCAATGACAAGAAATAAACGAAAGATCCTTCTTGAAACTCATTCATATCCGACGGCAAGTGGGTTTTGTCCTCTTGTAGTTTTTCGGGAACTCGAGTTTTCGCCACTTTTTGAGGAAAGTTAAACGAAGAAGTCCGTGCCTTTGAGTCAACACTCGAAGGAAGCGCCATCGCTTTTGTGGACTGCGTAGGCTTCGCGTAATTCGGTGTCAACGGTCGAGGTGTAGCGGTTCGAAGTAGAGAAGTTGGTTGGATGGCTGGTGCAGTATAAGCTCGGCTCCTAGGTTGAGCAGGTTTCGTAATATCCTCGAATTCTTCGGTTGTATCAGACATCATCCGGAGAAGTTTTGAGAATGAAGTGGAAGCAGACTCGTGCTCTGAGCTAGATAGTACGAGCTTTGTGCTCGATTTCCTGCTTGAAGCTTTCTGTTTCCCTGGAGACGGTGTAGAAGGTCGAGAGCGTGGAGAGATACTGACGGCTTCAGTTTGAGTACGTTTGGCCTGCAGGAATGGGCTCTTCGCTGTCTGTAAAACCTCATAAGTTTCTGTAGAAAGTAGCAGAAATCAAAACCAATCTTACAGCTCTTTTCACTTGAATTAATAGCAGTTCGATTGCACCAGGCACTGCATTCGCCAAGTCTTCTTGGTGTTTAGCGGAAATTCCGCACTTGAGACGAATCAATACTTTGCCTGCATTGGGAACCAAGAATCTGTTAGTATTTTCATAAATGCTCTACATTTACTGCATTCCTTACGGTTTAAAGCTTCCCAGTTACTCAGCTTTTGCTGGAATCGATGTGTAGATGGGTAGTTATGAAGTTGTACCCAAGCAGGGACCAACTGAGCAAGAATCTCTGCTAGTAACACTGAATCAATGTGTCAATAGTTGGAAAATGAAGCAGAACCAATTTCCAAAAACGCACCAGCATCACTAAAATCCCGAGCTGTATTTTTCATCGGTCTGGAGAAGCTGAATTGGCCCACCCAGTCGTAGACGCTGCCCATTCCTTGAGGCATCTCGTCGTTCTTTTCAAACATCATCACTTACTTTCGTCCGTCAAATTCAAAACTGACAGGGGGGGGAACTATCCTCAGACTCGCTATTTCAAGCAGTCTAAGATCAAGACGACAGCAATTTACTCAGAACGGAAGGCAAACATCGATCCTCAATGAGGTTTAACTATGGTCTTTTCACTTTTACGTATTACAGTAGCCTCCCTGCATTCGGGGACATCTCTACCTAAGATCAGCTAATAACGCAACTGACTCGGTGCGCTTTAGACTTCCGTCGTCCAAAACTCGGAGATCCATGTGGATGCACCTTGCTGTTCCCCGTTGTTACGTGTTCGTCCTCCTGCTCTGCTATGATCATCGTCTCCCGCACAGATCTGCCGTTCGTACGGCCGGTTACAACTGAGAAGTTGGACATGTTGCTTGCTCTCTCCATTGTAGATGCACCTCCGTCCGTTGCTTGGCTACTAAGGTCGTCAATATCATCAACTGGGCTCTGACCACGCAGTCCAAGCATGATGTCGATCATACTGGGGCCAATTTGGTCGGAACGGAGCGTAACTCGTCCGTGGATCTCCAATTCCAGCGTCCGCAGCTGTAAAAAATCATCACAAACGTTAGACACCTTGCGACTAAAGAGGACATTACTCGACTGAAGCTCACCTTTTCAACGTAAGCTTTACGTGGAGCACTTGCTGGTCGTTTCTGCAGAACGTGTCGGTACGCGTGTTCAAGCGTCCACTGCTCCACGATCATCAGGAACGCGATGCAAACGACTGCGCTCTCGTTGTTGCCATGGGTGCAGAAGACAAATACCGTCTTGTTGTTCGAGCGTGCGGTCTGAATGAGCTTGTTGGCGTCCATCACATTACTCTTAAACTCGTCGTACGAGAAATCATCGTCCAGTTCGATACGCCCCACGTCGATCGTAGGTTCCACCGTCAGATCTGGATGTGCTGAACGTTTCCGTGGGTTCTCAGCGTCAATAAGACACGAAACCTGCAGGTTCTTCATGAGTTGTTCGTCCATCGCGTGCTTAACGGATCCCATGAGCATGAAGCTGTCCACGACGCCGGGGACATCAAGTCTGAGGGGGGAAACAGAGTCAGTATCAGCTTCTTCCTGCAATGTCATTTTCAATGACTCACCTGTCACCCTCATAAGCTGCTTGGGGGGCAATCGGATCAACATCGACCGTCGTCATAAACTTCCTCTTCCTCTTCAGATAATTCACAGTGCACCAGACGTCGCTGATTTCCAACTGGAGAGCTGCTGTAGTCGGGTCTTTTACGCCAAAGGTACGTGCGCGTCTCGATTTGCACCGTCATCACGATGGACGACAGGAAGATGTCCACCCTTGAGCACGGGTCAATCGGTCACGGTGACCGTCACCGAGACCAGTACAGCTGGGAGCTCAAAGCACTTTCGACCGAGACATCCACCCGTCCAGATGGAGATTTGACACATTAGCATAATACAAGAATAATATCCCAATGCTTGTCTAATAAAGGAGGTGGTTAATAGAAGTTCATTCATAAAGAGTTTATGTAGTACATGTACACTGTAGAGACCTCAAGTCAATGGACGAGGGAATGGCTACATGCACTTCCGACCTCCACTTGATCTGCGACTGCTGCAACGATCTAGCGACATTGGACTGTATACTTTGAACCGTATCCATCTAATATCAACCAATCAAAGTCATTATTTATTCTGATTGGCTAGGTATTTGACTGAAAATTTGTATGTGACACAATACTGTGTTAGTCGAAATTGTGCGACGTTTCAAGACCAAGATATCTCCCAAGCACCAAAAACCTGATACTTGCAGATAGAAGAGAATAGTCTCACGCCAGTAAAGATGCTGCTACTCTTCGGCACAGATATGCAGATGTAACCAGGGTTACAAAAGGGGTACACTACAGTTGAGAAAGTCTAATCGATAATATAACTTCTTTTGCCCCCTAGCTCGCAAGTGGTTCTGAGCCCAAAGACTCGAAGGAGGTTCCTACTGTGTATCAGTCATTTCCCTCACCATGTCGGAAGAGAAGAAAGCCAGACAGAGAGGCTATGCAGTTCCTGTACTGGAAGATCAGAGCAGCGACTTCAATTGCTGGTATAGCCGTCTGAAGCTCAAGTTGGATGCTAAAGGCCTATGGGAAGACTTCTGCACAAAGCCTGAAGATGTACCGTCACAAGACGAACAGCCGGATGAGTACAAGGTCCACATGAAGCGCAGGAAGGATGCACGCTGGAAGATTGACAAGACGTTGTCGCCAGATCTTTCCAAGACAGTGGAAGATGAGTCTACGCCATTTGGGGTACTTGAACGGCTGAGGAAGATGTTCGTAGGTGCGACGAAGTTATCACTAGCGCACCAGCTCCCGTGCAGTTATGGAGATGAAGTACGAGAAGGGAAAGAACTTACTAGTGTTTATCGAGGAGCTGAAGCAGGGCTTCACAGAAGCTTGAGAACATGGGTTTGCCTTTACAAGACTCTTTGAAGCCTTACATCTTAGTGATGGTACTAAATGACAAGTTTGAGAACATTTTGACGCCCGTATCTAGTACATTCTTTAGCAGAGAGCACAGAGCTTGAGTTTGATAAGCTTGTGGAGCTGCTGGAGAGTTCGTACTTGGAAATTGAGAGACAAGAACAGTTACAAGGGCAGGACTCAGACGCCAAGCATCAAAGTGAGTCAGCATTGGTGTCGAAAGGTAAAACCGTGGAAGTGACAAGAGTCAAAGTACAAAAGACAAGGAAGAAAAGAAATGTCTTCACTGCCATATGCGAGACACTATATCCGTGACTGCAGAATTTATCGTGAGAAGCAGGATCACGGTGGAGACATCCACTGCCATGCAGATCACGACGTGACTTTCACGATGATGATCGAGATCCAACTCGAAGACAAGACAGAGATCGCGAGCGAGATAGAGACCGAAAACGAGACGGGGACAGAAAGAGAAGTAGAGATGGCAAGGACAATGATGGTCGCTATTCTCGTAGTGATTCGCGGAAGTATCGAAAGCGTGACAATGGCGAGAAAGCCATGATGTCAGAGACGATAGCTCGAGATCAAGCTCGGAGTCAGCAATTATGGCAATTGATGCTAGGTGCTACGGAATGAAGACAAAGAGCAACGATTGGATTCTGGATTCAGCAGCCACACGACACATGACGTACTCGAAGGATTCTCTTGTTAATTACTGTCCGATTTCAGCCGCAGTAGAAGTCGGTGGTAAGCATGAGCTACAAGTCATGGGTATTGGAGACAAGAGAGTCACAGTGGATACAAATCAAGGGAAGAAGACGTTGTGGCTCCGGAACGTATACTATGTTCCGACGATCCAATTCAACCTGTTTTCAGTCCGAATGCAAGTTGCAATGCGTGGTACAGACCACTTAGCCGTGCACTTTGATAATCCAGCCTATGCTACGGTAATTGCCGGTGATGGTGGAGTTGTGCACGCAAACTTGTCTCCAGCGAGCAAGTTGTACATTTTGAGATTGAACACAATTCAAGAAGAATGGCCAACAGCAATTTGTGCAGCCGCCAGTGCGGATGTAAAGAGTGAGATTCTTTTGTGGCACAAGCGGCTTGGACATCCAGGTCGAAATGCGTTTGAAGTGATCATGCGTGACGAAATGGAACAGACTGGAGTTATCAGTGTTAAGGCACTTGAGCGTAGAGAGTGCGAGGCGTGCATCGAGAGCAAGATGACGCGTAAGTCTTTCAAGGATCGGGTCAGACGAACAGAGAGGGAGTGGCAGATCGGTGAAAAGCACACTCAGATACTTGGGGGCCGTATCAAACACCCTCATACTCCGGTTGTCGCTACTTCTGTGTGTTTGTTGACGAAGCCAGCCGCTTTGTAAGCGTGTTTGTCATGCATGAAAGAAAGGAGATCTATGAGATATCTCGACAGTACCGACTGAATGTTGAGCGACAGAAGAATATGAAGATGAAGTGCCTCAACATGGATTCAGCAAAAGAATTTGTGAAGCTGAAAGACATCTGTGAGAAAAGAGCTGGGAATGGATTGCACGTTGACAGTGAAGAAAAACTCCTGAGCATAACGGTATTGCAGAGCGGATGATAAGGACCATCGCAGAGAGAATACGTTGTGTGCTGTTCGAAGGAAATTTGCCAGAGCAAATGTGGGGTGAAGCTGCCGTCACGAGTGCGTACTGTGTGAATTTGCTACCAGCTCGAGCAAACAAGGCGGAATCTCCTACAAGATGTGGTTTGGAAGTAGTCCTCCACTAAAGCACCTTCGTGTGTTTGGTTGTCTTGCGTATGTATTCCTGGAGAGCGACAAGAGAAGGAAATTGGAAAAGCGCGCCAGGAAGATGATCTTTGTGGGATATCCAAGAGATCGAAGAGGCTACAAACTTTTGGACTGCGAGACGTTGAAGCCGGTGTACAGCCACACTGTTCTGTTCGACGAAAGTCGTTTTCCGAAGTTGCCCTCCATTGAGCAAGCAAAGAAGAACAAAAAGCTCATTCGTGAGCGAAAGCAAAGAACAACAGCAGAAGAGACGTGCAGGAGATTCTCTAGGAGAAAGCTTTGATGACCATGAAGCAAATTGCCCACCTCTACAACTATTTGCTGCCAATTGAGAACAGTGGTGACAGCAGCAGTGTACAGCACGCTCCTGGTGACCATTCCAGCGAGGTGAAAGACACTGACGGAGACATTGAACTTGGTGACGGTGTGCAGCATATTGTCGATAGCCAAGCCGACTCTATGACAGACACTGGCTGCAGATTACTTGGAATTGGTGTAGAAGACCAAGATCGCTTGAGATTCCACGTCCGATCAATGTGGAAAGTATAGTGCGGATCGATCCAAACCAGCTAAGCATCGAGAGAGGAAGTATACTCTCTAAACGCCCGGGAGTGCTGGGGTTCCTAGAAGAGGTGGGGCTATTGGAAGTACTACAGAATCTGACGAGCATCCAGACATGCCGCTGAAGAAGCGTGCAAGGTCTGAGGATGAGAGATCAGTACCTGTAACAGTTGATCGTGTAGTGCAGCACGAAGCATCCGAGCAGGTGTTTGGTCAAAGCCACCTGAAGCCTAACACAATGACAGCAGCTCGTTCAGAATCGAGTAGAAAGACAGAAGACACGATCAAACGAAAGAAAAGGATTAAGAGAGGTATTTAAAGAGGAAGAAGATAGTGATAGTGTGAGAACTCACATTGAGCCGACAGTCACTCGCAGTGGACGTCAGAGTAAGCCACCAAGGTGGATGAATGACTTTGTCTTAATGACAAAGAGATAGAGTCAAGTGATGAGAGAGCTTCGAAAGGACTTTGTGAAGAGTGTCATGAATAAGTGGCATGCTGGAAGTAGTAGTGATGTCTGCAAGAGTGATTGAAGAGCCAGCAACATTGGAAGAAGCAATGGCATCTGGTGAGTTTATGCAGTGGAAACAAGCAGCGCAAGGAGAATACGACTCCCTCATGGAGAATTTGACATGGGAGCTCGTTCCGCGAACACCAGGGATGAAAATACTGAGGAGTAGATGGGTGTTTCGTGTCAAGTATCGAGCAAATGGATCAATCGAGAGGTACAAAGCTCGGTTAGTGATTAAAGGCTATTTGCAAGAGTACGGGGTTGACTACCTAGAGGTATTTGCTCCAGTTGTTCGATTCGAATCGCTGCGGTTCTTGCTTGGATTCGCTGCTGTACAAGACTATGAGGTCCATCAGATGGACGTAACAACAGCGTTCTTGAACGGTGAACTAGATGTCACTGTATTCATGGAGCAGCCAGAAGGTTTTTCAGATCCCAGAAAGCTTGTAGACTGAAGAAATCACTCTATGGACTTAAGCAAGCTCAACGAGTGTGGTACAGAGTTTTGAGAGAGTGGTTAGAGAAGAACGGATTCACCATGCTGCAGACGGAGGCATGTGTGGGAGTGAAGTTTGTGAAAGGAGCACCTTGCTTCATTGCTATCTATGTGGACGATCTGCTATTGTTTGCACCCACATCAGATACAGTGAGTGAATTTAAGAAGATGCTTGAATCACGCTTCAAGATGAAAGACCTTGGTCCTGTTCACTATATTCTGGGCTGGGAAATTCAAAGAGACAGAAGCAAAAGAGAGATTAGAATCTCACAAAGGAAGTACACGGAGAAGTTGCTGTAGAAAATTTGGCATGAGCACGTGTAATGGGGTACGGATTCCTAGTAAGCCAGAGCTACTATTAACAAAAGAGTTGTGCGCAAGTGATCGAGATGAGGTAGAACTCATGAAAGGAAAGCCGTACAGAGCTGCCGTAGGCTCCCTGATGTATCTAATGCTCGGGACACGGCCAGATATAGCATTCGCAGTAAGGGAATGCAGTCAGTTCTTAGCGAACCCAGGAATCGCTCAGTGGCGAGCAGTAAAGACTATCATGAGGTATTTGAAACAGACAAAAGACTATGGGTTAGTGCTTGGCGGAACCAAACACATTGGTAGCCTTGCAGCTAAAGATGATAGCGTTTAGTGACGCAGATTTTGCTGAATCATCCCGATCGACATTCGATTGCAGGGTATGTGACGATGCTCGGTGAAAGCTTAGTGTCGTGGTGCAGTCAAGCAGAAAAGACTGTGGCTTTGCACACCACTGAGGCAGAGTACATCTCATTGAGCATGTTAGTACAAGAGATTATACATTTGAGAATGATGAGCAGAGAACTGCTGAAGAAGCAGCCAGAGACGACTGATGTCTATGTGGACAATGCTAGTGCATTGAAAATTGCAAAGAACCCAGAATTTCATTCACGAACAAAGCATATAGATATCAGACACCACTTTATTCGTGAGAAGCAAGAGCAACACGAAATTGAAGTGAAGAAAATTGCAAGTGCAGACAATGTTGCAGATATGTTCACAAAGTCGTTACCGAGGGTAACTTTCGAGAAACACAGAGATACATTACGAGTCATGCCAATGCATGAAGAGACATAAGCCTACGAGAAGCATCAGGTGGGGCACTTGCAGATAGAAGAGAATAGTCTCACGCCAGTAAAGATGCTGCTACTCTTCGGCACAGATATGCAGATGTAACCAGGGTTACAAAAGGGGTACACTACAGTTGAGAAAGTCTAATCGATAATATAACTTCTTTTGCCCCCTAGCTCGCAAGTAGAGATAGAGTCAAGTGATGAGAGAGCTCGAAAGGACTTTGTGAAGAGTGTCATGAATAAGTGGCATGCTGAAGTAGTAGTGATGTCTGCAAGAGTGATTGAAGAGCCAGCAACATTGGAAGAAGCAATGGCATCTGGTGAGTTTATGCAGTGGAAACAAGCAGCGCAAGGAGAATACGACTCCCTCATGGAGAATTTGACATGGGAGCTCGTTCCGCGAACACCAGGGATGAAAATACTGAGGAGTAGATGGGTGTTTCGTGTCAAGTATCGAGCAAATGGATCAATCGGAGAGGTACAAAAGCTCGGTTAGTGATTAAAGGCTATTTGCAAGAGTACGGGGTTGACTACCCAGAGGTATTTGCTCCAGTTGTTCGATTCGAATCGCTGCGGTTCTTGCTTGGATTCGCTGCTGTACAAGACTATGAGGTCCATCAGATGGACGTAACAACAGCGTTCTTGAACGGTGAACTAGGTGTCACTGTATTCATGGAGCAGCCAGAAGGTTTTCAGATCCCAGAAAGCTTGTAGACTGAAGAAATCACTCTATGGACTTAAGCAAGCTCAACAGAGTGTGGTACAGAGTTTTGAGAGAGTGGTTAGAGAAGAACGGATTCACCATGCTGCAGACGGAGGCATGTGTGGGAGTGAAGTTTGTGAAAGGAGCACCTTGCTTCATTGCTATCTATGTGGACGATCTGCTATTGTTTGCACCCACATCAGATACAGTGAGTGAATTTAAGAAGATGCTTGAATCACGCTTCAAGATGAAAGACCTTGGTCCTGTTCACTATATTCTGGGCTGGGAAATTCAAAGAGACAGAAGCAAAAGAGAGATTAGAATCTCACAAAGGAAGTACACGGAGAAGTTGCTAGAAAAATTTGGCATGAGCACGTGTAATGGGGTACGGATTCCTAGTAAGCCAGAGCTACTATTAACAAAAAGAGTTGTGCGCAAGTGATCGAGATGAGGTAGAACTCATGAAAGGAAAGCCGTACAGAGCTGCCGTGAGGCTCCCTGATGTATCTAATGCTCGGGACACGGCCAGATATAGCATTCGCAGTAAGGGAATGCAGTCAGTTCTTAGCGAACCCAGGAATCGCTCAGTGGCGAGCAGTAAAGACTATCATGAGGTATTTGAAACAGACAAAAGACTATGGGTTAGTGCTTGGCGGAACCAAACACATTGGTAGCCCCTTGCAGCTAAAGATGATAGCGTTTAGTGACGCAGATTTTGTTAGCCATCCCGATCGACATTCGATTGCAGGGTATGTGACGATGCTCGGTGAAAGCTTAGTGTCGTGGTGCAGTCAAGCAGAAAAGACTGTGGCTTTGCACACCACTGAGGCAGAGTACATCTCATTGAGCATGTTAGTACAAGAGATTATACATTTGAGAATGATGAGCAGAGAACTGCTGAAGAAGCAGCCAGAGACGACTGATGTCTATGTGGACAATGCTAGTGCATTGAAAATTGCAAAAGAACCCAGAATTTCATTCACGAACAAAGCATATAGATATCAGACACCACTTTATTCGTGAGAAGCAAGAGCAACACGAAATTGAAGTGAAGAAAATTGCAAGTGCAGACAATGTTGCAGATATGTTCACAAAGTCGTTACCGAGGGTAACTTTCGAGAAACACAGAGATACATTACGAGTCATGCCAATGCATGAAGAGACATAAGCCTACGAGGAAGCATCAGGTGGGGCACTTGCAGATAGAAGAGAATAGTCTCACGCCAGTAAAGATGCTGCTACTCTTCGGCACAGATATGCAGATGTAACCAGGGTTACAAAAGGGGTACACTACAGTTGAGAAAGTCTAATCGATAATATAACTTCTTTTGCCCCCTAGCTCGCAAGTGGTTATGAGCCCAAAGACTCGAAGGAGGTTCCTACTGTGTATCAGTCATTTCCCTCACCATGTCGGAAGAGAAGAAAGCCAGACAGAGAGGCTATGCAGTTCCTGTACTGGAAGATCAGAGCAGCGACTTCAATGGCTGGTATAGCCGTCTGAAGCTCAAGTTGGATGCTAAAGGCCTATGGGAAGACTTCTGCACAAAGCCTGAAGATGTACCGTCACAAGACGAACAGCCGGATGAGTACAAGGTTCACATGAAGCGCAGGAAGGACGCACGCTGGAAGATTGACAAGACGTTGTCGCCAGATCTTTCCAAGACAGTGGAAGATGAGTCTACGCCATTTGGGGTACTTGAACGGCTGAGGAAGATGTTCGTAGGTGCGACGAAGTTATCACTAGTGCACCAGCTCCGTGCAGTTATGGAGATGAAGTACGAGAAGGGAAAGAACTTACTAGTGTTTATCGAGGAGCTGAAGCAGGGCTTCACGAAGCTTGAGAACATGGGTTTGCCTTTACAAGACTCTTTGAAGCCTTACATCTTAGTGATGGTACTAAATGACAAGTTTGAGAACATTTTACGCCCGTATCTAGTACATTCTTTAGCAGAGAGCACAGAGCTTGAGTTTGATAAGCTTGTGGAGCTGCTGGAGAGTTCGTACTTGAAATTGAGAGACAAGAACAGTTACAAGGGCAGGACTCAGACGCCAAGCATCAAAGTGAGTCAGCATTGGTGTCGAAAGGTAAAAACCGTGGAAGTGACAAGAGTCAAAGTACAAAAGACAAGGAAGAAAAGAAATGTCTTCACTGCCATATGCGAGGACACTATATCCGTGACTGCAGAATTTATCGTGAGAAGCAGGATCACGGGTGGAGACATCCACTGCCATGCAGATCACGACGTGACTTTCACGATGATGATCGAGATCCAACTCGAAGACAAGACAGAGATCGCGAGCGAGATAGAGACCGAAAACGAGACGGGGACAGAAAGAGAAGTAGAGATGGCAAGGACAATGATGGTCGCTATTCTCGTAGTGATTCGCGGAAGTATCGAAAGCGTGACAATGGCGAGAAAGCCATGATGTCAAGAGACGATAGCTCGAGATCAAGCTCGGAGTCAGCAATTATGGCAATTGATGCTAGGTGCCACGGAATGAAGACAAAGAGCAACGATTGGATTCTGGATTCAGCAGCCACACGACACATGACGTACTCGAAGGATTCTCTTGTTAATTACTGTCCGATTTCAGCCGCAGTAGAAGTCGGTGGTAAGCATGAGCTACAAGTCATGGGTATTGGAGACTGAGTCACAGTGGATACAAATCAAGGGAAGAAGACGTTGTGGCTCCGGAACGTATACTATGTTCCGACGATCCAATTCAACCTGTTTTCAGTCCGAATGCAAGTTGCAATGCGTGGTACAGACCCTTAGCCGTGCACTTTGATAATCCAGCCTATGCTACGGTAATTGCCGGTGATGGTGGAGTTATTGCACGCAAACTTGTCTCAACGAGCAAGTTGTACATTTTGAGATTGAACACAATTCAAGAAGAATGGCCAACAGCAATTTGTGCAGCCGCCAGTGCGGATGTAAAGTGAGATTCTTTTGTGGCACAAGCGGCTTGGACATCCAGGTCGAAATGCGTTTGAAGTGATCATGCGTGACGAAATGGAACAGACTGGAGTTATCAGTGTTAAGGCACTTGAGCGTAGAGAGTGCGAGGCGTGCATCGAGAGCAAGATGACGCGTAAGTCTTTCAAGGATCGGGTCAGACGAACAGAGAGGGAGTGGCAGATCGGTGAAAAGCACCTCAGATACTTGGGGCCGTATCAAACACCCTCATACTCCGGTTGTCGCTACTTCTGTGTGTTTGTTGACGAAGCCAGCCGCTTTGTAAGCGTGTTTGTCATGCATGAAAGAGATCTATGAGATATCTCGACAGTACCGACTGAATGTTGAGCGACAGAAGAATATGAAGATGAAGTGCCTCAACATGGATTCAGCAAAAGAATTTGTGAAGCTGAAAGACATCTGTGAGAAAGAGCTGGGAATGGATTGCACGTTGACAGTGAAGAAAACTCCTGAGCATAACGGTATTGCAGAGCGGATGATAAGGACCATCGCAGAGAGAATACGTTGTGTGCTGTTCGAAGGAAATTTGCCAGAGCAAATGTGGGGTGAAGCTGCCGTCACGAGTGCGTACTGTGTGAATTTGCTACCAGCTCGAGCAAACAAGGCGGAATCTCCTACAAGATGTGGTTTGGAAGTAGTCCTCCACTAAAGCACCTTTCGTGTGTTTGGTTGTCTTGCGTATGTATTCCTGGAGAGCGACAAGAAGGAAATTGGAAAAGCGCGCCAGGAAGATGATCTTTGTGGGATATCCAAGAGATCGAAGAGGCTACAAACTTTGGACTGCGAGACGTTGAAGCCGGTGTACAGCCACACTGTTCTGTTCGACGAAAGTCGTTTTCCGAAGTTGCCCTCCATTGAGCAAGCAAAGAAGAACAAAAAGCTCATTCGTGAGCGAAAGCAAAGACAACAGCAGAAGAGACGTGCAGGAGATTCTCTAGGAAAGCTTTGATGACCATGGAAGCAATTGCCCACCTCTACAACTATTTGCTGCCAATTGAGAACAGTGGTGACAGCAGCAGTGTACAGCACGCTCCTGGTGACCATTCCAGCGAGGTGAAAGACACTGACGGAGACATTGAACTTGGTGACGGTGTGCAGCATATTGTCGATAGCCAAGCCGACTCCTATGACAGACACTGGCTGCAGATTACTTGGAATTGGTGTAGAAGACCAAGATCGCTTGGAGATTCCACGTCCGATCAATGTGGAAAGTATAGTGCGGATCGATCCAAAACCAGCTAAGCATCGAGAGAGAGGAAGTATACTCTCTAAACGCCCGAGTGCTGGGGTTCCTAGAAGAGGTGGGGCTATTGGAAGTACTACAGAATCTGACGAGCATCCAGACATGCCGCTGAAGAAGCGTGCAAGGTCTGAGGATGAGAGATCAGTACCTGTAGCAGTTGATCGTGTAGTGCAGCACGAAGCATCCGAGCAGGTGTTTGGTCAAAGCCACCTGAAGCCTAACACAATGACAGCAGCTCGTTCAGAATCGAGTAGAAAGACAGAAGACACGATCAAACGAAAGAGAAAAGGATTAAGAGAGGTATTTAAAGAGGAAGAAGATAGTGATAGTGTGAGAACTCACATTGAGCCGACAGTCACTCGCAGTGGACGTCAGAGTAAGCCACCAAGGTGGATGAATGACTTTGTCTTAATGACAAAAGAGATAGAGTCAAGTGATGAGAGAGCTCGAAAGGACTTTGTGAAGAGTGTCATGAATAAGTGGCATGCTGAAGTAGTAGTGATGTCTGCAAGAGTGATTGAAGAGCCAGCAACATTGGAAGAAGCAATGGCATCTGGTGAGTTTATGCAGTGGAAACAAGCAGCGCAAGGAGAATACGACTCCCTCATGGAGAATTTGACATGGGAGCTCGTTCCGCGAACACCAGGATGAAAATACTGAGGTAGATGGGTGTTTCGTGTCAAGTATCGAGCAAATGGATCAATCGAGAGGTACAAAGCTCGGTTAGTGATTAAAGGCTATTTGCAAGAGTACGGGGTTGACTACCAGAGGTATTTGCTCCAGTTGTTCGATTCGAATCGCTGCGGTTCTTGCTTGGATTCGCTGCTGTACAAGACTATGAGGTCCATCAGATGGACGTAACAACAGCGTTCTTGAACGGTGAACTAGATGTCACTGTATTCATGGAGCAGCCAGAAGGTTTTTCAGATCCCAGAAAGCTTGTAGACTGAAGAAATCACTCTATGGACTTAAGCAAGCTTCAACGAGTGTGGTACAGAGTTTTGAGAGAGTGGTTAGAGAAGAACGGATTCACCATGCTGCAGACGGAGGCATGTGTGGGAGTGAAGTTTGTGAAAGGAGCACCTTGCTTCATTGCTATCTATGTGGACGATCTGCTATTGTTTGCACCACATCAGATACAGTGAGTGAATTTAAGAAGATGCTTGAATCACGCTTCAAGATGAAAGACCTTGGTCCTGTTCACTATATTCTGGGCTGGGAAATTCAAAGAGACAGAAGCAAAGAGATTAGAATCTCACAAAGGAAGTACACGGAGAAGTTGCTGAAAAATTTGGCATGAGCACGTGTAATGGGGTACGGATTCCTAGTAAGCCAGAGCTACTTATTAACAAAAGAGTTGTGCGCAAGTGATCGAGATGAGGTAGAACTCATGAAAGGAAAGCCGTACAGAGCTGCCGTAGGCTCCTGATGTATCTAATGCTCGGGACACGGCCAGATATAGCATTCGCAGTAAGGGAATGCAGTCAGTTCTTATCGAACCCAGGAATCGCTCAGTGGCGAGCAGTAAAGACTATCATGAGGTATTTGAAACAGACAAAAGACTATGGGTTAGTGCTTGGCGGAACCAAACACATTGGTAGCCCCTTGCAGCTAAGATGATAGCGTTTAGTGACGCAGATTTTGCTAGTCATCCCGATCGACATTCGATTGCAGGGTATGTGACGATGCTCGGTGAAAGCTTAGTGTCGTGGTGCAGTCAAGCAGAAAAGACTGTGGCTTTGCACACCACTGAGGCAGAGTACATCTCATTGAGCATGTTAGTACAAGAGATTATACATTTGAGAATGATGAGCAGAGAACCGCTGAAGAAGCAGCCAGAGACGACTGATGTCTATGTGGACAATGCTAGTGCATTGAAAATTGCAAAGAACCCAGAATTTCATTCACGAACAAAGCATATAGATATCAGACACCACTTTATTCGTGAGAAGCAAGAGCAACACGAAATTGAAGTGAAGAAAATTGCAAGTGCAGACAATCGCTGCAGATATGTTCACAAAGTCGTTACCGAGGGTAACTTTCTGAGAAACACAGAGATACATTACGAGTCATGCCAATGCATGAAGAGACATAAGCCTACGAGAAGCATCAGGTGGGGCACTTGCAGATAGAAGAGAATAGTCTCACGCCAGTAAAGATGCTGCTACTCTTCGGCACAGATATGCAGATGTAACCAGGGTTACAAAAGGGGTACACTACAGTTGAGAAAGTCTAATCGATAATATAACTTCTTTTGCCCCCTAGCTCGCAAGTAGAGATAGAGTCAAGTGATGAGAGAGCTCGAAAGGACTTTGTGAAGAGTGTCATGAATAAGTGGCATGCTGAAGTAGTAGTGATGTCTGCAAGAGTGATTGAAGAGCCAGCAACATTGGAAGAAGCAATGGCATCTGGTGAGTTTATGCAGTGGAAACAAGCAGCGCAAGGAGAATACGACTCCCTCATGGAGAATTTGACATGGGAGCTCGTTCACGAACACCAGGGATGAAAATACTGGAGGAGTAGATGGGTGTTTCGTGTCAAGTATCGAGCAAATGGATCAATCAGGAGAGGTACAAAGCTCGGTTAGTGATTAAAGGCTATTTGCAAGAGTACGGGGTTGACTTACCTAGAGGTATTTGCTCCAGTTGTTCGATTCGAATCGCTGCGGTTCTTGCTTGGATTCGCTGCTGTACAAGACTATGAGGTCCATCAGATGGACGTAACAACAGCGTTCTTGAACGGTGAACTAGATGTCACTGTATTCATGGAGCAGCCAGAAGGTTTTTCAGATCCCAGAAAGCTTGTAGACTGAAGAAATCACTCTATGGACTTAAGCAAGCTCAACGAGTGTGGTACAGAGTTTTGAGAGAGTGGTTAGAGAAGAACGGATTCACCATGCTGCAGACGGAGGCATGTGTGGGAGTGAAGTTTGTGAAAGGAGCACCTTGCTTCATTGCTATCTATGTGGACGATCTGCTATTGTTTGCACCCACATCAGATACAGTGAGTGAATTTAAGAAGATGCTTGAATCACGCTTCAAGATGAAAGACCTTGGTCCTGTTCACTATATTCTGGGCTGGGAAATTCAAAGAGACAGAAGCAAAAGAGAGATTAGAATCTCACAAAGGAAGTACACGGAGAAGTTGCTAGAAAAATTTGGCATGAGCACGTGTAATGGGGTACGGATTCTAGTAAGCCAGAGCTACTATTAACAAAAGAGTTGTGCGCAAGTGATCGAGATGAGGTAGAACTCATGAAAGGAAAGCCGTACAGAGCTGCCGTAGGCTCCTGATGTATCTAATGCTCGGGACACGGCCAGATATAGCATTCGCAGTAAGGGAATGCAGTCAGTTCTTAGCGAACCAGGAATCGCTCAGTGGCGAGCAGTAAAGACTATCATGAGGTATTTGAAACAGACAAAAGACTATGGGTTAGTGCTTATGGCGGAACCAAACATTGGTAGCCCCTTGCAGCTAAAGATGATAGCGTTTAGTGACGCAGATTTTGCTAGCCATCCCGATCGACATTCGATTGCAGGGTATGTGACGATGCTCGGTGAAAGCTTAGTGTCGTGGTGCAGTCAAGCAGAAAAGACTGTGGCTTTGCACACCACTGAGGCAGAGTACATCTCATTGAGCATGTTAGTACAAGAGATTATACATTTGAGAATGATGAGCAGAGAACTGCTGAAGAAGCAGCCAGAGACGACTGATGTCTATGTGGACAATGCTAGTGCATTGAAAATTGCAAAGAACCCAGAATTTCATTCACGAACAAAGCATATAGATATCAGACACCACTTTATTCGTGAGAAGCAAGAGCAACACGAAATTGAAGTGAAGAAAATTACAAGTGCAGACAATATTGCAGATATGTTCACAAAGTCGTTACCGAGGGTAACTTTCGAGAAACACAGAGATACATTACGAGTCATGCCAATGCATGAAGAGACATAAGCCTACGAAGCATCAGGTGGGGCACTTGCAGATAGAAGAGAATAGTCTCACGCCAGTAAAGATGCTGCTACTCTTCGGCACAGATATGCAGATGTAACCAGGGTTACAAAAGGGGTACACTACAGTTGAGAAAGTCTAATCGATAATATAACTTCTTTGCCCCTAGCTCGCAAGTGGTTGCACTGAGCCCAAAGACTCGAAGGAGGTTCCTACTGTGTATCAGTCATTTCCCTCACCATGTCGGAAGAGAAGAAAGCCAGACAGAGAGGCTATGCAGTTCCTGTACTGGAAGATCAGAGCAGCGACTTCAATGGCTGGTATAGCCGTCTGAAGCTCAAGTTGGATGCTAAAGGCCTATGGGAAGACTTCTGCACAAAGCCTGAAGATGTACCGTCACAAGACGAACAGCCGGATGAGTACAAGGTTCACATGAAGCGCAGGAAGGACGCACGCTGGAAGATTGACAAGACGTTGTCGCCAGATCTTTCCAAGACAGTGGAAGATGAGTCTACGCCATTTGGGGTACTTGAACGGCTGAGGAAGATGTTCGTAGGTGCGACGAAGTTATCACTAGTGCACCAGCTCCGTGCAGTTATGGAGATGAAGTACGAGAAGGGAAAGAACTTACTAGTGTTTATCGAGGAGCTGAAGCAGGGCTTCACGAAGCTTGAGAACATGGGTTTGCCTTTACAAGACTCTTTGAAGCCTTACATCTTAGTGATGGTACTAAATGACAAGTTTGAGAACATTTTACGCCCGTATCTAGTACATTCTTTAGCAGAGAGCACAGAGCTTGAGTTTGATAAGCTTGTGGAGCTGCTGGAGAGTTCGTACTTGGAAATTGAGAGACAAGAACAGTTACAAGGGCAGGACTCAGACGCCAAGCATCAAAGTGAGTCAGCATTGGTGTCGAAAGGTAAAAACCGTGGAAGTGACAAGAGTCAAAGTACAAAAGACAAGGAAGAAAAGAAATGTCTTCACTGCCATATGCGAGGACACTATATCCGTGACTGCAGAATTTATCGTGAGAAGCAGGATCACGGGTGGAGACATCCACTGCCATGCAGATCACGACGTGACTTTCACGATGATGATCGAGATCCAACTCGAAGACAAGACAGAGATCGCGAGCGAGATAGAGACCGAAAACGAGACGGGGACAGAAAGAAGTAGAGATGGCAAGGACAATGATGGTCGCTATTCTCGTAGTGATTCGCGGAAGTATCGAAAGCGTGACAATGGCGAGAAAGCCATGATGTCAAGAGACGATAGCTCGAGATCAAGCTCAGAGTCAGCAATTATGGCAATTGATGCTAGGTGCTACGGAATGAAGACAAAGAGCAACGATTGATTCTGGATTCAGCAGCCACACGACACATGACGTACTCGAAGGATTCTCTTGTTAATTACTGTCCGATTTCAGCCGCAGTAGAAGTCGGTGGTAAGCATGAGCTACAAGTCATGGGTATTGGAGACAAGAGAGTCACAGTGGATACAAATCAAGGGAAGAAGACGTTGTGGCTCCGGAACGTATACTATGTTCCGACGATCCAATCTCAACCTGTTTTCAGTCCGAATACAAGTTGCAATGCGTGGTACAGACCACTTAGCCGTGCACTTTGATAATCCAGCCTATGCTACGGTAATTGCCGGTGATGGGTGGAGTTGTGCACGCAAACTTGTCTCCAGCGAGCAAGTTGTACATTTTGAGATTGAACACAATTCAAGAAGAATGGCCAACAGCAATTTGTGCAGCCGCCAGTGCGGATGTAAAAGTGGAGATTCTTTTGTGGCACAAGCGGCTTGGACATCCAGGTCGAAAATGCGTTTGAAGTGATCATGCGTGACGAAATGGAACAGACTGGAGTTATCAGTGTTGAGGCACTTGAGCGTAGAGAGTGCGAGGCGTGCATCGAGAGCAAGATGACGCGTAAGTCTTTCAAGGATCGGGTCAGATGAACAGAGAGGGAGTGGCAGATCGGGTGAAAAAGCACACTCAGATACTTGGGGCCGTATCAAACACCCCTCATACTCCGGTTGTCGCTACTTCTGTGTGTTTGTTGACGAAGCCAGCCGCTTTGTAAGCGTGTTTGTCATGCATGAAAGAAAGGAGATCTATGAGATATCTCGACAGTACCGACTGAATGTTGAGCGACAGAAGAATATGAAGATGAAGTGCCTCAACATGGATTCAGCAAAAGAATTTGTGAAGCTGAAAGACATCTGTGAGAAAGAGCTGAATGGATTGCACGTTGACAGTGAAGAAAACTCCTGAGCATAACGGTATTGCAGAGCGGATGATAAGGACCATCGCAGAGAGAATACGTTGTGCTGTTCGAAGGAAATTTGCCAGAGCAAATGTGGGGTGAAGCTGCCGTCACGAGTGCGTACTGTGTGAATTTGCTACCAGCTCGAGCAAACAAGGCGGAATCTCCCTACAAGATGGTTTGGAAGTAGTCTCCACTAAAGCACCTTCGTGTGTTTGGTTGTCTTGCGTATGTATTCCTGGGAGAGCGACAAGAGAAGGAAATTGGAAAAGCGCGCCAGGAAGATGATCTTTGTGGGATATCCAAGAGATCGAAGAGGCTACAAACTTTTGGACTGCGAGACGTTGAAGCCGGTGTACAGCCACACTGTTCTGTTCGACGAAAGTCGTTTTCCGAAGTTGCCCTCCATTGAGCAAGCAAAGAAGAACAAAAGCTCATTCGTGAGCGAAAGCAAAGAACAACGGCAGAAGAGACGTGCAGGAGATTCTCTAGAGAAAGCTTTGATGACCATGAAGCAATTGCCCACCTCTACAACTATTTGCTGCCAATTGAGAACAGTGGTGACAGCAGCAGTGTACAGCACGCTCCTGGTGACCATTCCAGCGAGGTGAAAGACACTGACGGAGACATTTGAACTTGGTGACGGTGTGCGGCATATTGTCGATAGCCAAGCCGACTCTATGACAGACACTGGCTGCAGATTACTTGAAACTGTGAAGACCAAGATCGCTTGGAGATTCCACGTCCGATCAATGTGGAAAGTATAGTGCGGATCGATCCAAAACCAGCTAAGCATCGAGAGAGAGAAGTATACTCTCTAAACGCCCGAGTGCTGGGGTTCCTAGAAGAGGTGGGGCTATTGGAAGTACTACAGAATCTGACGAGCATCCAAGCACGTGCCGCTGAAGAAGCGTGCAAAGGTCTGAAGGATGAAGATCAGTACACTGCAGTTGATCGTGTAGTGCAGCACGAAGCCATCACGAGCAGGTGTTTGGTCAAAGCCAGCCTGAAGCCTAACACAATGACAGCAGCTCGTTCAGAATCGAGTAGAAGAGACTAGAAGACACGATCAAACGAAAGAGAAAGGGATTAAGAGAGAGAGAGGTATTTAAAGAGGAAGAAGATAGTGATAGTGTTTGCAGAGTCTTTATAGAGCCTTTGGCATCCAACATGAAACTAAAGACGGTTATACCAGCCATGTGAAGTCGCTGCGTCTGATCTTCCAGTACAGGAACTGCATAGCCTCTCTGTCTGGCTTTCTTCTCTTCCCGACATGGTGAAATGACTGATACACAGTAGGAACACTCCTTCGAGTCTTTGGGCTCATAAAGAACACTTGCGAGCTAGGGGGCAAAGAGAGATTATATTATCGATTAGACTTTCTCAACTGTAGTGTACCCCTTTTGTAACCACTGGTTACGATCTGCATATCTGTGCCGAAGAGTAGCAGCATCTTTAGCTGGCGTGAGACTATTCTCTTCTATCTGCAAAGTGCCTTACACTGTGCTATCTCGTGAGGCTTACTGTCTCTTCATGCATTGGCATGACTTTCGTAATGCATCTTCTGTGTTTCACAGAGAGTCGTTACCGAGGTGAATCTTTCGAGAAACACAGAGGATACAATTTACGAGTCATGCCAATGCCATGAAGATATATAGATACGAAGATCCAGGTGAAACACTTGCAGAAAGCTAGAAGAGAATAGTCTTTCACGCCATGCGTAAAGATGCTACTACTCGGCACAATAGATATGCAGATGTAACCAGGGATTACAAAAGGGGTAGTAAGCAGTTGAGAAAGTCTAATCGATAATACTAACTTCTTTTGCCCCTATTCTGCAAGTGGTATAGTGGAGCCCAAAGACTCGAAGGATTTCTACTGTATCAGTCATCGATCCTTTCACTCATGATCGGGGTAAGAGAAGAAAGCCAGACAGAGAGGCTATGCAATTCCCTGGTACTGGAAGATCAGAGCAGCGACTTCAATGTATAGCTCGTCTGAAGCCTGAAGGATGCTAAAGGCTCTATGAAGACTTTTCTGCACAAAGCCTGAAGATGTACCGTCACAAGACCGAACAGCCGGATGAGTACAAAGGTCCACATGAAGCGCAGGGAAGGATGCACGCTGGAAGATTGACAAGACGTTGTCGCCAGATCTTTCCAAGACAGTGGAAGATGGACGTCTACGCCATTTGGGGTACTTGCCGAACGGCTGAGGAAGATGTTCGTAGAAGTGCGACGAAGTTATCACTAGTGCACCAGCTCCGTGTGCAGTTATGGAGATGAAGTACGAGAAGGAAAGAACTTTTACTAGTGTTTATCGAGGAGCTGAAGCTTGGAGAAGCTTCTACGAAGCTTGAGAACATCGGGTTTGCCTTTACAAGCACTCCCCTTTTGAAGCCTTACATCTTAGTGATGGTACTTAAATGACAAGTTTGAGGAACATTTTACGCCCCGTATCTAGTACATTCTTTAGCAGAGAGCACAGAGCTTGGTTCTGATAAGCTTGTGGAGCTGTGCTGGAGAGTTCGTACTTGGAAATTGAGAGACAAGAACAGTTACAAGGGCAGGACTCAGACGCCAAAGCATCAGTGAGAGTCAGCATTGGTGTCGAAAGGTAAAAACCGTGGAAGTGACAAGAGTCAAAGTACAAAAGACAAGGAAGAAAAGAAATGTCTTCACTGCCATATGCGAGGACACTATATCGGCGTGACTGCAGAATTTATCGTGAAGCAGGATCACGGTGTGGGAGGGACATCCACTGCCATGCAGATCACGACGTGACTTTCACGATGATGATCGAGATCCAACTCGAAGACAAGACAGAGATCGCGAGCGAGATAGGAGACCGAAAACGAGACGGGGACAGAAAGAGAAGTAAGAGATGGCAAGGACAATGATGGTTCAGCTATTCTCGTAGTGATTCGCGGAAGTATCGAAAGCGTGACAATGGCGAGAAAGCCATGATGTCAAGAGACGATAGCTCGAGATCCAAAGCTTTCGGAGTCAGCAATTATGGCAATTGATGATGCTAGAGTGCTACGGAATGAAGACAAAACAACGATTGGATTCCTGGATTCAGCAGCCACACGACACATGACGCTCACTCGAAAGCGATTCTCTTGTTAATTACTGTCCGATTTCAGCCGCAGTAGAAGTCGGTGTAGTAAGCATGAACTACAAGTCATGGGGTATTGGAGACAAGAGTCACAGTGGATACAAATCAAAGGGAAGAAGACGTTTGTGGCTCCGGAACGTATACTATGTTCCGATGATCCAATTCAACCTGTTTTCAGTCCGAATGCAAGATTGCAATGCGTTAAGTACAGACCATCTTAGCCGTGCGCACTTTGATAATCCAGCCCTATGCTACGGTAATTGCCGGTGATGGTGGAGTTATTGCGGCAAACTTGTCTCCAGCGAGCAAGTTGTAGCATTTTGAGATTGAACACAATTCAAGAAGAATGGCCAACAGTAACAATTTGTGCAGCCGCCAGTGCGGGATGTAAAGAGTGAAGATTCTTTTGTGGCATGTAAGCGGCTTGGAGCATCCAGGTCAGAAAAGTGCGTTTGAAGTGAATCATGCGTGACGAGAAATGGAAACAGACTGGAGTTATCAGTGTTATAAGAGCGCTTGAAGGCGTAGAGAGTGCGAGGCGTGCATCCGAGAGCAAGATGACGCGTAAGTCTTTCAAGGATCGGGTCAGACGAACAGAGAGGGAGTGGGCAGATCAGGTGAAAAAGCACACTCAGATACTTTGGGGCCGTATCAAACGCACCCTCATACTCCGGTTGTCGCTTTACTTCTGTGTGTTTGTTGACGAAAGCCAGCCAGCTTTGTAAGCAGTGTTTGTCATGCATGAAAGAAAGGAGATCTATATGAGATATCTCGACAAGTACCGACTGGAATGTTGAGCGACAAGTGAAGAATATGAAGATGAAGTGCCTCAACAGTGGATTCAGCAAAAGAATTTGTGAAGCTGAAAGACATCTGTGAGAAAGAGCTACGAGGAATGGATTGCACGGCTTGACAGTGAAGAAAACTCCTGAGACATAACAGTATTGCAGAGCGGATTGATAAGGACCATCGCTAGAGAATACGTTGTCAACTGCTGTTCGAAGGAAATTTGCCAGAGCAAATGTGGGGTGAAGCTGCCGTCACGAGTGCGTACCACTGCGTGTGAATTTCTGCTACCAGCTCGAAGCAAACAAGGCGGAATCTCCCTACAAGATGTGGTTTGGAAGTAGTCCACTACCACTAAAAGCTAACCTTCGTGTGTTTGGTTGTCTTGCGTATTATGTCATATGTATTCCTCCGGAAGAAAGGCGACAAGAGAGAGGAAATTGGAAAAGCGCGCCAGGAGAGAGATTGATCTTTGTGGGATATCCAAGAGATCGGAAGAGGCCATACAAACTTTTGGACTGCGAGACATTTGGAAGGCCGGTGTACAGCCACACTGTTCTGTTCGACGAGAAGTCGTTTTCCGAAGTTGCCCTCCATTGATGCAAAGCAAAGAAGAACAAAAAGCTCATTCGTGAGCGAAAGCAAAGAACAACAGCAGAAGAGACGTGCACGGAGATTCCTAGGAGGAAAGCTTTGATGACCATGAAGCAATTCGCCCACCTCTACAACTATTTGCTGCCAATTGAACGAACCAGTGGTGACAGCAGCAGGTGTACAGGTGACGCTCCTGGTGACCATTCCAGCGAGGTGAAAGCACACTGACGGAGACATTGAACTTGGTGACGGTGTGCAGCATATTGTCGATATAGCCAAAGCCGACTCTATGACCAGACACTGGCAATGCAGATTACTTGGAATTGGTGGTGAAGCACCAAGATCGCTTGGAAATTCCACGATCCGATCAATGTGGAAAGTATGAGTGCTGGATCGATCCAAAACCAGCTGGAAGCTTATCGAGAGAGAGGAAGTATATCGCGTCTCTAAAGCTTGCCCGAGGTGCTGGGGTTCCTAGAAGAATTGCCAGGCTATTGGAAGTACTACATGTGAATCTGACGAGATTTACATCCAGACATGCCGCTGAAAGAAGCGTGCAAGAGTCTGGAGTGGATGAGAGATCAGTTACCTGTAGCAGTTGATCGTGTAGTGCAGCACGAAGCATCCGGAGCAGGTGTTTCTGGTCAAAGCCACCTGAAGGCCTAACACAATGACAGCAGCTCTCGTTCAGAATCAACGAGGTAGAAAGACAGAAGACACGATCAAACTGAAAGAGAAAAGGATTAAGAGAGGTATTTAAAGAGGAAGATAGATAGTGATAGTGTGAGAACTCCATTGAAGCCCGACAGTCACTCGCAGCAGTGGACGTCAGAGTAAGCCACCAAGGTGGATGAATGACTTTGTGCTTAATGACAAAAGAGATAGAGTCAAGTGATGAAGAGAGAGCTCGAAAGGACTTTGTGAAGAGTGTCAGTGAATAAGTTGGCATGCTGAAGTAGTAGTGATGTCTGCAAAGAGGTAGATTGAAGAGCCAGCAACATTGGAAGAAGCAATGGCATCTGGTGAGTTTATGCAGTGAAACAAGCAGCGCAAGGAGAATACTGACTCCCTCATGGAGAATTTGACATGGGAGCTCGTTCCGCGAACACCAGGGATGAAAATGCTGAGGAGTAGATGGGTGTTTCTCATTAATCGAAAGTATCGAGCAAATGGATCAATCGAGAGGTACAAAGCTCGGTTAGTGATTAAAGGCTATTTGCAAGAAGTACAGGGTTGAAACTACCTAGAGTATTTCGCTCCAGTTGTTCGATTCGAATCGCTGCGGTTCTTGCTTGGATTACGCACTGCTGTATTGTACAAGACTATAGCAGGGAGTCCATCAGATGGACGTAACAACAGCGTTCTTGAACGGTGAACTGAGGATGTCACTGTATTCATGGAGCAGCCATGAAGGTTTTTCAGATCCCAGAAAGCTTGTAGACTGAAGGAAATCACTCTATGGACTTTGCACAGCAAGCCTACAACGAAGTGTGGTGACAGAGTTTTTGAGAGAGTGGTTAGAGAAGAACGGGATTCACCATGCTGCAGACGGAGGCATGTGTGGGAGTAGAAGTTTGTGAAAGCGGAGCACCTTGCTTCATTGCTATCTATGTAATAGGACGATCTGCTATTGTTTGCACCCACATCCCAGATACAGTGAGTGAATTTAAGAAGATGCTTGAATCACGCTTCAAGATGAAAAGACCTTGTGGTCCTGTTCACTATATTCTGGGCTGGGAAATTCAAAGAGACAGAAGCAAAGAGAGATTAGAATCTCACAAAGGAAGTATGCACGGAGAAGTTGCTAGAAAAAAATTTGGCATGAGCACGTGTAATGGGGTACGGATTCCTAGTAAGCCAGAGCTACTATTAACAAGAGTTGTGCGCAAGTGAGTGTCGAGATGAGGTAGAACTCATGAAAGGAAGAAAGCCGTTACCAGAGCTGCCGTAAGGCTCCCTGATGTATCTAATGCTCCCGGGACACGGCCAAGATATAGCACATTCGGGCAGTAAGGAATACAGTCAGTTCTTCAGCGAACCCATGGAATCGCTCAGTGGCGAGCAACGGTAAAGACTAATCATGAGGTATTTACAAAACAGACAAAAGACTATGGGTTAGTGCTTGGCGGAACCAAACACATTGGTAGCCCCTTGCAGCTAAAGCATGATAGCGAATTTAGTGACGCAAGATTTATGCTAGTCATCCCGATCGACATTCTGATTGCAGGGGTATGTGACGATGCTCGGTGAAAGCTTAGTGTCGTGGTTGCAGTCGACAAGAGAAAGACTGTGGCTTTGCACACCACTGAGAATGAGTACATCTCATTGAGCATGTTAGTACAAGAGAGATTATATACATTTGAGAATGATGAGGCAGAGGGCACTGCTGAAGAAGCAGCCAGAGACGACTGATGTCTATGTGGACAATGCTAGTGCATTGAAAGAGAATTGCAAAGAACCCAGAATTTCATTCACGAACAAAGCATATAGATATCAGACACCACTTTTATTCGTGAGAAGCAAGAGCTAACACGAAATTAGAAGTGAAGAAAATGTGCAAGTGCAGAACAATGTTGTGCAGATATGTTCACAAAGTCGTTACCGAGGGTAACTTTCGAGAAACACAGAGATACATTACAGAGTCATGCCAATGCATGAAGAGACATAAGCCTACGAGAAGCATCAGGTGGGGCACTTGGCAGATAGAGAGAGAATAGTCCTCACGCCAAATGTACAAAGATGCTGCTACTCTTCGGCACAGATATGGCAGATGTAACCAGAAGGTTACAAAAGGGGTACACTACAGTTGAGAGAAAAGTCTAATCGATAATATAACTACTTTTTGCCCCCCTAGCTCGCAAGTAGAGATAGAAGTCGAAGTGATGAAGAAGAGCCTCAAGAAAGGACTTTGTGGAAGAGTGTCATGAATAAGTGGCATGCTGAAGTACCAAGTAGTGATGTCTGCAAGAGTGATTGGAAAGAGGCCAGCAACATTGGAAGAAGCAATGGCATCTGGTGAGTTTATGCAGTGGAAACAAAAGCAGCGCAAGGAGAATACGACTCCCTCATGGAGGGAATTTGACATGGGAGCTCGTTCGCGAACACCAGGGATAGAAAAATACTCGAGGAGTAGATGGGTGTTTCGTGTCGAAGTATCGAGCAAATGGATCAATCGAGAGGTTACAAAGCTCGGTTAGGTATTGAAGATTAAAGGCTATTTGCAAGAGTACGGAGGTTGACTCACACCTAGAGGTATTTGCTCCAGTTGTTCGATTCGAATCAACACTGCGGTTCTTGCTTGGATTCGCTGCTGCCTACAAGACTATAGAGGTCCATCAGATGGACGTAACAACAGCGTTCTTTGCCAGACGGTGAACTAGATGTCACTGTATTCATGCGAGCAGCCAAGAAGGTTTTTCAGATCCCAAGCTTAGTAGACTAGAAGAAATCACTGGCTATGGACTCTAAGCAAGCTCAAACTGAGTGTGGTACAGAGTTCTTGAGAGAGTGGTTAGAGAAGAACGGATTCACCATGCTGCAGACGGAGGCATGTGTGGGAGTGAAGTTTGTGAAAGGAGCACCTTGCTTCATTGCATATCTATGTGGACGATCTGCTATTGTTTGCACCCACATCAGATACAGTGAGTGAATTTAAGAAGGATGCTTGCAGATCACGCTTTCAAGATGAAAGACCTTGGTCCTGTTCACTATATTCTGGGCTGGGAAATTCAAAGAGACAGAAGCAAAAGAGAGATTAGAGATCTCACAAAAAGGAAGTACATGGAGAAGTGTGGGTTGCAAAAAAATTTGGGCATGAGCACGTGTAATGGGGTGACAGATTCCTAGTAAGCTTTCCAGAGCCTACTATTAACAAAAGGAGTTGTGCGCAAGTGATCGATTGAGTAGAACTCATGAAAGGAAAGCCGTACAGAGCTGCCGTAAGCTCCCTGATGTATCTAATGCTCGGGACACGGCCAGATATAGCATTCTGGGCAGTCAAGGGAATGCAGTCAGTTCTTAGCGAACTCCAGGAATCGCTCAGTGGCGAGCAGTAAAGACTATCATGAATTATTTGAAACAGACAAAAGACTATGGGTTAGTTGCTTGGCGGAACCAAACACATTGGTAGCCCCTTGCAGCTAAAAAGATGATAGCGTTTAGTGACGCAGATTTTGCTAGGTCATCCCGATCGACAC
This sequence comes from Phytophthora colocasiae, assembly GCA_018806915.1. Lineage (NCBI taxonomy): Eukaryota > Oomycota > Peronosporomycetes > Peronosporales > Peronosporaceae > Phytophthora > Phytophthora colocasiae. The sequence goes on along the minus strand of JAGKQI010000071.1, from coordinate 4,617 downwards.
GTTCGATTGCAGGGTATGTGACGCGCTGCTCGGTGAAAGCTTAGTGTCGTGGTGCAGTCAAGCCAGAAAAAGACTGTTGGCTTTGCACACCACTGAGGAGCAGAGTACATCTTATATTGAGCATGTTAGTACAAGAGATTATACATTTGAGAATGATGAGCAGGGGAACTGCTGAAGAAGCAGCCAGAGACGACTGATGTCTATGTGGACCAATATGCTAGTGCATTGAAAATTGCAAAAGAACTCCAGAATTTCATTCACGAACAAAACGCATATAGATATCAGACACACCACTTTATTCGTGAGAAGCAAGAGCAACACAGGAAATTGAAGTGAAGAAAATTGCAAGAATTTGCAGACAATGTTGCGGAGAATATGTTCTACAAAGTCGTTACCGAGGGTAACTTTCGAGAAACACAGAGATACATTAGCGAGTCATGCCAATGCATGGAAGAGACATAAAGCCTACGAGAAGCATCAGGTGGGGCACTTGCAGATAGAAGAGAATAGGTCTCACGCCAGTAAAGATGCTGCTACTCTCTCGGCACAGATAATGCAGATGTAACCAGGGTTACAAGGAAGGGTACACTACAGTTGAGAAAGTCTAATCGATAATATAACTTCTTTTGCCCCCTAGCTCGCAAGTAGAGATAGAGTCAGAAGAGTGATGAGAGAGCTCGAGAAAGGACTTTTTGTGAAGAGTGTCATGAATAAGTGGCATGCTGAAGTATTAGTAGTGATGTTCTGCAAAGAGTGATTGAAGAGCCAGCAACGTTGGAAGAAGCAATGGCATCTGGCATTAGAGTTTATGCAGTGGAAACAACAAGCAGCGCAAGGAGAATACGACTCCCTCATGGAGGAATTTGACATGGGAGCTCGTTCCGGCCGAACACCAGGGATGAAAAATACTGAGGAGTAGATGGGTGTTTCGAGTGTCCAAGTATCGAGCAAATGGATCAATCGAGGAGGAATTACGCAAAGCTCGGTTGAAAGTGATTAAAGGCTATTTGCAAGAGTACGGGGTTGACTTTACACTAGAAGGTATTTGCTCCAGTTGTTTCCGATTCGGAATCGCTGCGGTTCTTGCTTGGATTACGCTGCTGTACAAGACTATGAGGTCCATCAGATGGACGTAACAACAGCGTTGTTCTTGGAACGGTGAACTAGGATGTCACTGTATTCATGGAGCAGCCAGAAGGTTTTTCAGATCCCAGAAAGCTTGTAGACTGAAGAAATCACTCTATGGACTTAAGCAAGCTCAACGGAAAGTGTGGTACAGAGTTTTGAGAGAGTGGTTAGAGAAGAACGGATTCACCATGCTGCAGACGGAGGCATGTGTGGGAGTGAAAGTTTGTGAAAGGAGCACCTTGCTTCATTGCTATCTATGTGGACGATCTGCTATTGTTTGCACCCACATCAGATACAGTGGAGTGAATTTAAGCAAAGATGCTTGAATCACGCTTCAAGATGAAAGACCTTGGTCCTGTTCACTACTATTCCTGGGCTGGGAAATTCAAAGAGACAGAAGCAAAAGAGAGATTAGGAATCTCACAAAGGAGAGTACACGGAGATAGTTGCTAGAAAAATTTGGCATGAGCACGTGTAATGGGGCATGGATTCCTAGTGTCAGAGCTACTATTAACAAAAGAGTTGTGCCGTGAAGTGGATCGAGATGAGGTAGAGACTCATGAAAGGAAAGCCGTACAAGAGCTGCCGTAGGCTCCTGAAAGATGTATCTAATGCTCGGGACACGGCCAGATATAGCATTCGCAGTAAAGAGTGCAGTCAGTCTCTTAGCGAACCCGAGGAATCGCCTACAGTGGCGAGCAGTAAAGACTATCATGAGGTATTTGAAACAGACAAAAGACGCTATGGAGTTAGTGCTTGGCGGAACCAAACACATTGCAGCCCTTGCAGCTAAAGATGATAAGGCGTTTAGTGACGCAGATTTTGCTACGCCATCCCGATCTGACATTCGATTGCAGGGTATGTGACGATGCTCGGTGAAAGCTTAGTGTCGTGGTGCAGTCAAGCTTAGAAAAGACTGTGGCTTTGCACACCACTGAGGCAGTAGTACATCTCATTTAAGAGAAAGGCATGTTAGTACAAGAGATTATACATTTGGAGAATGATGAGCAGAGAACTGCTGAAGAAGCAGCCAGAGTACGACTGATGTCTATGTGGACAATGCTAGTGCATTGAAAATTGCAAAAAAGAACCCAGAATTTCATTCACGAACAAAGCATATAGATATCAGGACACCACTTTATTCGTGAGAAGCTTAAAGAGCAACACGAAATTGAAGTGAAGAAAATTCGTAAATGCAGACAATGTTGCAGAATCTCATGTTCACAAAGTCGATTAATGAGGGTAACTTTCGACAGAAACACAGAGATACATTACGAAGTCATGCCAATGCATGAAGAGAGACATAAGCCTACGAGAAGCATCAGGTGGGGCACTTGCAGATAGAAGAGAGATAGTCCCCTCACGCCAGTAAAGATGCTGCTACTCTTCGGCACAGATATGCAGATGTAACCAGGGTTACAAAAAGGGCATACTACAGTTCACTAATCGATAATATAACTTCTTTTGCCCCTAGCTCGCAAGTGGTTATGAGCCCAAAGACTCGAAGGAGGTTCCTACTGTGTATCAGTCATTTCCCTCCACCATGTCGGAAAGAAAGCCATGTTTGGTGACAGAGAGGCTATATGCAGTTCCTGTACTGGAAGATCAGAGCAAGCGACTTCAATGGCTGGTATAGCCGTCTGAAGCTCAAGGATTTGGATGCTAAAGGCCTATTCCGGGAAGACTTCTGCATCAAAGCCTGAAGATGTACCGTCACAAGACGAACAGCCGGATGCGGTACACAGGTTCACATGAGGCGCAGGAAGGACGCACGCTGGAAGATTAATAAGACGTTGTCGCCAGATCTTTCCAAGACAGTGCTTAAGACTGAGTCTACGCCATTTAGGAATTTACTTGAACGGCTGAGGAAGATGTTCGTAGGTGCGACCCGGAAGTTATCACTAGTGCACCAGCTCATTTTAGTTATGGAGATGAAGTACGATAAGAGGAAAGAACTTTGGCTAGTGTTTATTGAGGAGCTGAAGCAGGGCTTCACGAAGCTTGAGAACATGGGTTTGCCTTTACAAGACTTCTTTGAAGCCTTACATCTTAGTGATGGTACTAAATGACAAGTTTGAGAACATTTTACGCCCGTATCCTAGTACATATCTTTTTAGCAGAGAGCACAGAGCTTGAGTGCTTGAGTAAGCTTGGAGCTGCTGGAGAGTTCGTACTTGGAAATTGAGAGACAAGAACAGTTACAAGGGCAGGACTCAGACGCCAAGCATCAAAAGTGAAGTCAGCATTGGTGTCCGAAAGGTAAAAACCGTGCGAAGTGACAAGAGTCAAAGTACAAAAAGACAAAGGAAGAAAAAAGAAATGTCTTCACTGCCATATGCGAGGACACTATATCCGTGACTTTGCAGAATTTATCGTGAGAAGCAGGATCACGGGTGGAGACACTCCACTGCCATGCAGATCACATGACAGTGACTTTCACGATGATGATCGAGATCCAACTCGAAGACAAGACAGAGATCAGCGAGCAGAGATAGAGACCGGAAAACGAGACGGGGACAGAAAGAAGTAGCAGATGGCAAAAGGACAATGATGGTCGCTATTCTCGTAGTGGATTCGCAAAGTATCGAAAGCGTGACAATGGCGAGAAAGCCATGATGTCAAGAGACGATAAGCTCGAGATCAAGCTCGGAGTCAGCAATTATGGCAATTGATGCTAGGTGCTACGGAATGAAGACAAAGAGCAATTCTGATTGGATTCTGGATTCAGCAGCCGACACGACACATGACGTACTCGAAGGATTCCTCTTGTTAATTACTGTCCGATTTTCAGCCGCAGTAGAAAGTCGGTGGTAAGTTATGAGCTACAAGTCATGGGTATTGGAGACAAAGAGAGTCACAGTGGACAATGCAAATCAAGCGGAAGAAGACGTTGTGGCTCCGGAACGTATACTATGTTCCGACGATCCAATTCAACCTGTTTTCAGTCCGAATGCAAGTTGCAATGCGTGGTACAGACCACTTAGCCGTGCATTTTGATAATCCAGCCTCATGCTACGGTAATTGCCGGTGATGGTGAGTTGTTGCACGCAAAGCTTGTTCCCCAGCGAGCAAGTTGTACATTTTGAGATTGAACACAATTCAAGAAGAATGGCCAACAGCACTTTGTGCAGCCGCCAGTGCGGATGTAAAGAGTGAGATTCTTTTTGTGGCACAAGCGGCTTGGACATCCAGGTCGAAATGCGTTTGAAGTGATCATGCGGCTGACGAAATGGGAACGAACTGGAGTTATCAGTGTTAAGGCACTTGGCAGGCGTAGAGAGTGCGAGGCGTGCATCGAGAGCAAAGATGACGCGTAAGTCTTTCAGAGATCGGGTCAGACGAACAGAGAGGAGTGGCAGATCGGGGTGAAAAAGCACACTCCAGATACTTGCGGGGGCCGTATCAAACACCCATCATACTCGAAAGGATTTGTCGCTACTTCTGTGTGTTTGTTGACGAAGCCAGCCGCTTTGTAAAAGCGTGTTTGTC